>SDWI01000162.1:509220-524436 GCA_009193005.1 Lamellibrachia luymesi
TATATATATATATATATATATATATAGTTATACGAAAATAATGAACACTTGTCAAGCTGCTGGTTAGCCATATTAATCAGTATTCATTAAACTCGTAGTCCTACCGTGTTACTAATGTCAGTCGTTTTGGTGTATATGGCAGATTCAATAAAATATTTCTGCTTCCGCAATAAAATTGTTTCCTCGTCTCGTTTTATGGTAATTTTGAGAAAAGTCAAATCCATTTGGCATCCACTACGACACGCTGGTTCATTTGTGCAAATGTTTTATTTTGTTTTGATGAAATCGCCAAACATGAATTAGCTTCGACTGGGCCCAATCGAAATTTGGTGAATAAGGGAAAGTAGTCAGGCTCTGTTTACTATATCAAGGCTGTTCACACTTTCGCGCGTTACCCGATATAACGATAAAAGTCAATTCTATTGATTTTTGATAAGTACACAGGGCCTACTCTTTTACTAAACAGACTACGCATATTGCGCTCTACAGATTTGAACTGTAACGAACTTGATTCAAGATGAGCTTAATGAATTATGTACACAACTGTAGTATGACGCGTGTATGTCGTCGTGACTAATGACGACGGGCGGGCTTATTTACTCGCAGTTATTTAGTGTGGGGCCTACTTAATATTTTACTTTAGTGCAAATCCTTCAAACCAATAGAGGTTTAGGAAGTAGGGGAGACCGGGGCTATGTGCATACAGGGGCAAGTTGTCACATAATCGTTTTACGAAAGCATACCACACATATCGCGTCGCCATCGGCAGTAGTTGGTTGGAAGTCCACGAGCGGACAAAATGTCCAAATATCGGGAGTTAAGAAGATTAAATTAATGAGGTGTGGACAAAAACGACGTTTTAACCATCTAAAACTGTTTGCTAACCCCACATAATATTATCTCACGCAGCCACTTTTTTATGTTTCGTTAATGAAACTTGAAACATATGTACTAAATAGTATTTGGGTTTGTGCCAAGTAGAAGTTACACTGAAATTCAGGATTTGTTGTCGTCCACGTGCGCTCAACTGCAAAAGTTGTGTTTGGGGCCAGTTGTTACATTTGTATGAGGCAGCTGGTACCTGTGGCTCAGCCAGCGAGTTGTGTGTTGAAAATGACTGAAAGAACAACATTTATTTAACCACGACGTTGGAATGCTTTATTTCACTTGTGAAGCCTAGGGTATTGGTTAATAACCAGTGCTGTGGCAGCGTGAATATGTTTGAAAACAAAATTTACAAATATCTTAGAAGGGTGGGTTACACATCAATAATAATAATAATACTAATCTTTATTGTTTCACAATGATCAATACATAATTATGATACGCATTCATATACAAATCCATTATGAAACAAATGGAATCAAGCAAAACAAATTGCTTAAATTCCTTATTCAAGTGCATAATTATGCAGAAATCATAATTCGTGCCCATGTAATAAGTAAGTATTATAAGCAAAATAACAAATATAATCGTCATGTGCTAACTAATTATTTAGTGGTGCATTATAAGCATACCGTAACAAAACAAAAATAAATATTTGAGTGTAGCTACAGAACTGTTACAGTGTATCGCTTAAGTTATGTGCTTAAACGCAAAATGGCACGTATTAAATCTGGATTAGATGCTAGTCATCCTTGTCATAAAAGCCTCTGTCTTACAGCAAGTCATATCTCTATGGAGTCTCATTCAATCAATAACAACAGGCAGTATTGTGTAAGTCAAAATTAATGTTTTGGTCATGCACCATTTCCAAAGTGCATGTAACAATTCAAGGTATTTCAATGCAATAGTAAAACTTACATTTTTCGAGATGTGTTGAATCATTCAGTTACTTCAACGTGTCGTCTGCCGTAATCAATCTTATGCATTTGTGTTAGTCAGCCCCTCTCAAGATGGCGCCATGTGCCAGTCATTGTCCATTCATTGTCAGACTCTGTTTGTGGTTTCTTGTATTGTCCATCAGGGATGAAACTGGAAGAAAATATAAAGTTTACATTTGTTAGAAATATTCTGTTTCCTGTTTGTTTCACACGTGTCAAACCTACTCTCTCCTGGCGTAACTGTGATCGGTAGACTTTCGAGCTCGCAATGAATAAGGATGACCTTCCCTCTTTGTAATTGGCAGTGTTGTCTTTCAGCGGCGCCTTCTTGTGGCCACTGGTTTAACTACTGCTGCTGGCGTTGCTGAAGCTGGCCTTTTCTTTCGAGTAGCTGGCTTTGGATCAAGTTGACACTTCAGGTATCTTCTGGACGGCGGTTTCTTTTTGAGTCATAGTAGTTCTGCATTCGCTTTAACTTGGCATGAAGGATATGCAGACGCACCGATGATCGACGTTTGTATTTTCTTTGGTATTCCATCTGATGCTGGAATTTTTTCTTGACAGCTCTAGCAACCTGTCCACCTTTCGTAATAGGACACTGTACATTCTCCCACTTCCGCAGCACTGAATTCCCTGCTAAATAATTGACACGATAGATCACTGAACACACTCATCCATGTGCATTTCTACTGAATTTAACATTCTTCGGCAACGAAGCACTGAATGCTCGGTTAATTGATTCATTCTTGTCAGTTGTAAGTCTGTGTCGTGTCATCTAAAGGGCTGAATTTCCCAGACGCATTTCTATTAATCCTTGGAGTGTTACTCGATCTTAGTATGTCATATTCAGTTGCGTCAGACCACATGCCTTCAAGTGCTGTGACCTTTTCCACCAGTTGTTTCGTGTCCCTTCACGACAGACAATTCCATGTCGGCGGCAGTTCTTACATGAGCCAGAATAATCCAGTGTTGATTTGATTATCTGTGGCATCTTGGTAGTTATGATTGCAGTGTTGCCAGCATAAAGTGTGTGCATATCTGTGTACATTTGTAGGCATCGTGTTCACACATCCTCAGCAAAAATATTTTCTTGTTTTCAGCTCTGATCGTGGCATTCTCTCCCGGGAATATCCTGGATGAGAAAGCATCATGTAGCCCACGAGACGCTTTCGCATCACCGTCTGTTGCTATACATTTTATGCCGACCTGTTGCTGGGCAAAGTTCCGAATCGTGGCTGTACATCCTTGATGCCTGGGCACGACACAATTTTGACCTTGATTGCGAAGTGATGCACCTTGTTTGCATAGCTTGTTCTCCAGGTGAAAACCTATAATCTCGTACTTGTCTGTCTGCCATTAAATCGCGGTTCCCACTGCATGACTTGCGCTTTTTCCACAACCTTAGCTGTTTTTCAGGTTGAGTTGTACCTCACATCCATGCTTATATTGATTGGTGCTGGAAGAACACGCAGACCATTCACCTCTCTTATTTTTCCCTCTTCTGCTGTAGATCGTCAGTCGTGGACTGAGAAGTGATTGTGGCAACCCGGTTAGATATTTTTCTGACCAGGACTGCCAGTGTCTACTTCGGAATACAGTTTGTACATACGTGACTTGTAGTGACAGGCTGTACAGGACAATGACTGTTCCCAACACAAACCAAACTTCTCATGTACTTCGAAGTGTGGAAGAATACATGTGTCCTCTCTGCTAGCGTGCTCTTTAAGGCAATCATTCCACATTGCTGCATTTTTTTCACACTCAGTAAACGCATTTCGGAAACTGCATGAGTATCTGTCTGTGCTTCTGCTTGAAGATAGGTGTCTGTTATGTCAGGGCATCGATCAAGTTGTCGACGTAGACTCACGCCTGGCCGGCCCTCTGAGTCGGAAACTGCCAGCAATCCTGAAGGAGTGGTTTGCACCACTCTGTCGAAATCATCCTGGCTTAGCCGTGGCAACCAAACCCCACTGCTAACCCCACTGGGTTCCTGTTGGATTGCTGCATCTGATGGTTTGTGGTAACAGTGGCCGGCCTTGAATCCGCCAACCTTCGTCTTAATTCCACCAGCAGATGGACAATTCTTCTTACTCTTTCTACTACTACTACTACTACTGCTGCTGCTGCTGCTGCTGCTACTGCTGCTGCTGCTGCTACTGCTACTGCTACTGCTACTGCTACTGCTAGTGCTACTGATGCTGCTGCTGTTGCTGCTGCTGCTACTACTACTATTAGTACTACTACTACTGCTACTACTACTACTACTATTACTACTACTACTACTATTATATCATCTGTTGTCTCCTCCATTGTAAAATTCAGGGTAAATCCAAGTAAAACTACCAATGAAAGTGACAAAACCGTTATATGAATGTAAATACGTCTTTATCCGCCAACGAATCCAGATGACAGTTACAGGAGACCAGTATATTAAGGGGGTGGGGACATATTCACACTAGTGCAACCTCCATCTGATAAGTTACATCAAAGCATAGCAAGTCACATTATAATATAATTACTTAGCAGTCAACTTTTGTTTATTTAACTTTTTTCTATCTAATTAGACAAAGTCACCTTTCCTCAAGTCGATGCGAAGAACATGCACCTAGTGGCAGTTGAGAAAGTCCTGGACAGGCCCAGCTATTATCTGACATGGCCTAGTCAGCGGATCTAACTTGTCAACAGAGTTGGTGAGTTGTTTCTGAGGACGTCACTAAGTAGGTTATGTAATGTTATGTAATTCGACAAGTTGAGACGCCTGGTCTTTCTAGTAATCCACACTTGAAGGTGATATTTTAGTCTGTTTACATAGGTTTATTGTAGCACCAGGCAAATAAATTATTATAATTTTCAGTGTTTAATAACAACTGGCTATATAGAATATGATAGCAAAACACATGCTAGACTATACAAAAAAGCTCATATGTGTGTGTTCTGCCCAGCACAGATGGTGGGTCCTCGTGTATGTAAACAACTCCAACAACTAGATAGGACATTTTTTTCTCCACATTTATCATTGTTTTATTTACCACAGTTGACCTTCCTGTTTATTGTTTCACACGAATGTAGAGCGTATGAAATTGTGAAATGTGAACTTAATAAATCCATATTCTGTGATTTGAGGGCCATTGAGCATACGTATTAACAGGTTTGTTTGTAGGAGCGATTAGCTGTGAAATAATGCGTTTTTAGAGTTTGACAGGCGAATGGATTTAAAGAATTTTTGATGGTCAGGTTTTCTCATAATCAGAAAAACGTTAATATGGCCACCAATGCAATTTAATTTTGCATTGAGGTCTTACCTCTGCAACGGGCGCATCTGCTCACACCTGTGTAGTCTGACTTCAATGTTGAGGACCTCTGCTTTCGAACACTATACGTGCTTTCGAACATCAGGTAATCACAATAACTAGGCCTGTATTCAAGTATGTTTGATCAGCTAAGGGGGACAGAGGTCGTGCCCCTTAACATAACAATAAAAAACAGTACCACATAGACAGTCTGGCATCACCACTTAACTGAAATTTAAGTCTAATCAGGAGGACGTTACGCGACAGTAACCGAATGTTCACAGCATAACAATCGCTCTGCACAGTCTGCCACACTGTACAGTCTGCCACACTGTACAGTCTGCCACACTGTACAGTCTGCCACACTGTACAGTCTGCCATACTGTACAGTCTGCCATACTGTACAGTCTGCCACACTGTACAGTCTGCCACACTGTACAGTCTGCCACACTGTACAGTCTGCCATACTGTACAGTATGGCAGACTGTACAGTGTGGCAGACTGTACAGTGTGCAGACTGTACACACTGTACAAGCGTTTGTACGTAACTTGTTTGCTGTTTTCTTCGTTCGACGTGAACTTTTAAAAATTGACATCCATAACCCGATTTACAGGGCATTTATCGGAAAAAAGAAACAGCTGTGGTCAACTGCAGGGTGCATATGTTCGACAGTGTTCATTGTACACGCTCGGTCAAGGAAGCCAGACCGACCGTGGTCATCCAAGTCGTAAAAAGTACACATTCACAATATTTGGCGCCAAGTGTTTACACCGAACACGTTATGTCCATCATGTAGGTCGACAGTCCTTGTATCGTTAGGTCCGTGTCCTTGATTAGTCTGTCGACGAATGTAAGGCGTGCTCTTCCTCTTGATACCTCGGGCTACGATAGCACAAGCTTGCTGACAAGGAGCTAAGGTGAATGTAGGTGTATCCAGCGAACATGAGCCTTCTGGTACGAATATTTCCACTGATCTTTCGTAGTCCTGCGCACAGCTGTGAATTCACAATAGATTCCCTTAGCAAAATATATAGAATTTTTTTATAGAATATTCTATAGGATTTCTGGACACAACTGGGTAGAATACAGAAATTTTCATAGAATATTCAGTAGAATTTTTCGTTGAATTTTATATAGGATGTTTGCGGGCATAACTATATAATGTGTAGTTTCTATGGTTGTTTATACAATATTCTGCTATGCTGCGTAAACGTCTATACAATTCTATACAAATCTATAGAAAAGTTAAGTGGACATAAACAAGTTCTATCAGAATCTGTAGTTTTCTATGCAAAACCTATACTACTGTATATATTTATGTAGAATGTTTATATAACTATATATATTGTTTTACTAAAGGCTCCCCCGTCGTCACCTGACGTATCTTATGAAGCATTCTTGCATAAATGATTGCGAATTGCTCGAGACTGACGAGTCTAAGCAGATTTATCGACGGTATCTTTTTCACACTAAGGAGCGCGTTAAGGCCCGCGTCTTTCGGACCGTTTACATACTGTTCCGAGGCATCAATCAGTAGCCGTGAAACGCATTCGCGTAACATCAACCTGTGACAAGTGTGCAGAACAGGCTGCAGCAGCTGGAAAAGTGGATTATGTTTTATTATCATTCAAATGTACTTACGGCCGGATTTTGCAAAGTTTCAAGTGGAATGACGAAATATATTATCAGTTGCCCCTCACACATAATTTCACAGTTTGAAGCAGTATGTAGATTGAACAAATATCTCCATTCCTGAGTATATTAGATCTTTTATTTTTTATCAAATTTGATCATACGTTGTCAAACTTAATTCTGAATACATTTAAATGTACACGTGTAGCACAGTGTCTTAACTTTAATTGTCAACGTAACGCCAGAACGTCGTGTTCTGACCTGCCCTGAATCCCCAGTCGTTGCTCAAGATCTTGCGTTCCATCGTCACCGCCCTAACCGTTTCGTTCTGTGCGACCACGATGCCGACATGTCCGCCCGATGCCGCGACGTCGCCGCGCTCAGCGAACTGAACGTTGGTCCAAGAGATGCTGCTCGTCAAAGCGCTCGACTGGGGGTCCGCCCACTCGTCCGCGCTAATTGGACTCCACTTGTACACGTATCTGGCAAGGGAACAGTTAAAATATAATATAATAACACGACGTTGCCCGGGAGAAAAGGCAGCAATTGCAGGAGATTATGACTCCGTGCAGTATCCCGTCAAGTTTTGGTAAGACAATACCAATGTTAACGATGGATACGTGCCCCCAAAATCACGTACACCCGCCGGTTTCCACGAAGCGTTCGTACCGTACGACGGAACTTATGTGGACGTTTGACGTTTGATCACGCAACTCGGAACAATCGTAGAAAACACGCATAGTACGTACTACAAACTGTTATTGTTCCGAGTACGTAAAATCTGCATCCCCGGCGAATTTCGAAATTTTAATGTACGGACTATTCTCCCCCCCGAGCGCGCCTACACAACTTCAGCTCCATACACGGAAAACTGACGAAAATATGAGGGGACAGACGTATGACGAACAAACACAGGCACGCGCTGTTTTATTGAATAGACATGTATATATATCTATAAGAATGAATAGTTAAATCGTTCTACGTTGCCACACCTCATCCAGCTGCATAAATGAGTACCTGGCTATAGACGTTGACGGATAGAAATGAACGAGTCGTCTTCGAGCAAAAACTGTAACGTGGCTGAATGCTTTCGAGAGAAGTTGAGTTAGTGCTTCAAATGAATAGGTATACCCGGGTTGAAATGTGAAATGCTTTGGGATTGCACATCGCGTTATATAATAACTTACCTTATTTGCTTAAAACATAATATGGATCTTTATAGTACTACGCTGGAAACTGATTTACCATTCGGAACGTCACCATTTACTACTGTGTCCAGTTCATTATACCTGCTATTACATGAGTGTTTAATTTAAGCAACATTCATTGATGTAGCACTTTATCGAACGCATTCTGTAAATTTAAACAGACAATAATGACAGAGTTACTCCTCATCTACCGACTCATAAAAAACACAAAAGCTTGGTTAGGCATGACGTAGCTTTTATGATCTCATGTTGAGATGGATTAATTAACAAAGACATCCACTGTGGTGTCTCTAATTAATGATTAAGTTTACTAATCATTTGCATACTAATGATGTTAAATGTAATATTCTGACTAGTTTTTCGAACTTTATAAATAAGGATTAATGTTTACTTTTTCTCCTCTTCCAATGACAAGTTGACAATGGGTGACATGTACGTTAAATGGACTTATTCAAGCAGTTATGAAGCTACCTGTGAGGAACTTTGGCGCCCGCCTTTTCGATCATTTCTGCCACGAATACGCTGCACTTGTCAGTGCTCGTGTCGTATCCATGGGCTGACATGAAGTTCCATTCCTGGCTGTTTTGTTCTTTCTCCGCGTTCCTGGCGATCATCTCGTTCTTGGAGATACTTGGGCCTCCACCACCGCTTTTCGGTCCCTGGCACGTGGAAGACAAACCAATAGGGAGACGGAATGGAGGACATAAACAACGAACAGTAAAGAAAACACATGTCCGATATTACTTTGTTCAAACCAAGTTAAGTCAACTGTTGGCTCGTCAATGCGATAATGCTGTTCGACTACTCGTCAAATTCTCGGCATTATTAACAACTAGCCGAGTTGTCTGGCGTTGTACGGGACAAAAAAACAACCACTTCAAAAACTTATGACTTCATCCATTAGTTACCCAGTCAAGTTTTGGTAGAGCAATACCAATGTCAATGACAACTTCACGCTCCAAAAACCATATACAACTGCTGGTTTCACGAAGCGTTCGGTGGACGTTTGACGCATTGCGGTGCTAACAATGGTACGTGACATTGGTTTCTTTGATGTAATACCCCACCCCAGGGAATTTCGAATATTTTTTAAAGTACAAACCGCCAACATGGGCCCCGGGGAACGCCTGCAAAATGTCAGTCCCACACATGCGAAACTGATGGAAATATGAGGGAACAGAAATACAGAATCACACACAAAGACTACTTTATATTAAAGACTAGCCGAGTTACCCGGCATTGCACGGGGCAAATAGGCAACCACTGCAAGAGCTTATGACTCGTTGGACTGCCTGGTCAAATATTGGTAGGGCAATCATGGCAATGCCAACGGTAGTGAAAACTTACCGCTAAAAAAATCACGTACAACTGCAGGTTTCACGAAGTGTTCGGTGGACGTTTGAAGTAGATCACGTCGTACGTAACAACTGTATGTGCTGTTGTTATGAGTTACATAATATGTACGTGAAACGTCCACATAGATTCCTTCGTAATATCCACACCTCCGGTGGAATCGGGTGAATTTAACTTGTTTAATGTCCGAACCATCATCGTGTGACCCCGGGCAAGCCTACGAAATGTTAGTCCCATACACGCGAAACTGACGGAGATACGAGGGAACGGACCGACAGAGTTTCACAGACTACTTTATTATATAGATTGTCATGATAAAATGTAATTTTTATCATAAGCAGTAATCGTGTTAAATGTCGCTAAAACGTTAATTATGAAAAATACTTTTATTTACCATAACTGTTTGCTACGAAAAAGAGTATAGCATCACACATGTTTAACACTTCAGACATGTGTAGTTCACTTGGTGACGTATACCAGTCTGAATGCGAAGATTATAATAGGCATAGGCATGATGTTTATCGATTTGTTTTTCGATTTTTATTGTTTTTTTCGATTGTCATTGTTTTTTCCAGTCGACGAACCCAAAGAGGACACGGGTAAGGTCGTATACCTTCAAACCGACCAAAACACATATATCCGTAAATACAACAAATGGTTATACTCACGCAAGCGATGGTAACAGCCACGCCACTCAGAAGCAGCACTAGGGACTGCACCATTCTCATCGTGGCTTCGACTGAAACGTCTTCTAGCTTCGTCTGCCTTTCCACTGTCTTAACAAACACACTGTCAGGCGGCAGCGGTTTTATGCACAACTTTTGTCAGTGGCGAACTACACGCCACATTGATTGACAGGGTGGCAATTGTGTCGTCTAGTGTTGGCGTACGTCATACCGATCCGCATGTATTCTGTTTCGGTGGAGGGGCAAATGTCATCTGTTTATTTATTGTAGCGTGTGTATTCTTTGATTAAAACGACCCTCTCCTTAAACACCAGTGGAATAACGAAGCTTCCCAGTATAATTGTTGTGAATGATACACATTAAAAGTAAAGGTACGTTGTTATATACCGCTGTATCCAGCCCTTGGGACTATTCAAAGCGGTTCACACTTCACCCCCTGGCAGACCTGTTCGTTCCAACGCCATCTCGACTTCTCTGGGAAGCATTCAGTCACACTGTAATTACTGCGCGAAGAGTATTCGTCCACATACCCACCACTCTCTATAGTCCGGTACTTATGTATACAGCTGAGTGAACTGAAGCAACGTGGAGTGAACGAAATTGCCCAAGCTTCGAAACGGCAGTTAAAGGATTCGAAACCCGGATTCTCTCGATTGAGAGTCCGGTGTTCTAACCACTACGCCACAGTGCACCACAAACTATACACAAACTACATGTCATTGAATGTATATTGTATAACATCAGGTGTATACTAAAACATAAGGCCTAAGCTGTTGAGCGAAGGCTACATTCAGCGACGGTCACGGCAACAGCGCATAAAAGCAACGTAAAGTACAGGTAAGGCCTGTGGCGTGCGTGTGTGACATTATTCACGATGTATCACACTTGGTTCCAATAAACAATACACCCAGACCCAAGGCTGTCACTACAAAGGTAACTTATGACCACTCCTCAGCGCTCGAAATGTTTTTGTAATATGAACGTACATAAATCTCCGATCAACCCACCCACCCAATTTAAAAAACGCAACATACCAATTTTTATCAATTATATGTAACATTCTGCTGTGTTGCACGTTAGACTATAGACATGTTCAGGCAAGGCTACATGTTCGTCAAGAGCAGAATAAGTTGGATAAGCTGGAAAACCCAGCAAGAGTGTATGCAAATAGGCACACATGTCAAGCAAGGTCACACATGTCAAGCAAAGTCACACATGTCAAGCAAGGTAACCTAGAGAACGTATCGCCAAGAGGGGCAGACGTCGGGTTGTATACGCATCAACAACGCAGCCGACAGGCCAGTTTTCGGAGGCGGCATGCTTAACATACGGACGTGCCTAGCTAAGTATTTGACAGCGGCAAGCCATGCTGTGTCGTGGTTCTCGTACTAGCCACCAGTAGTAACAATTGTCGCTGCTGTATTCTGCAGCACTGAACTATAATTGGGGTTCTATGTGTTTTACCTAATACTGTATTACTATTAGTTGATTGCATGCGTGTGTTCTTGCGTGCATGCGTGTGTTCTTGCGTGCATGCGTGCGTGTTATGAGGTACATTTGCTCGTAGCTATGGCTAATGTAGATTGTAGGATATACTTTATTATTATGGAAATGTACAAGTGCATCTTCTACACAAATATATACAAAGTGCAGTGTAATTGAAAAAATACAAACCAAATCGTGACCGAACACTCTGAATTCAACACAGCAGTCGCAGTAATACATCGCAGCAGACGTCTTCAAGTGTTCAAGGTAGACTGCTAAACAGTAATACTTTATTACCCTGCGGTGTGTGACGCCTTCGCTCAAGGTGGGGTGAGCTGGTTTGGAGCACTCACTATTGCGCACTTGTACTCATGATTTGTGGATATCGTGTTTATTGTCGTTTAATAGCCACTTGTAGGAGTATAAGCATGGTTGCCATGTATATATTACCAAGGTTTATTTAGGACAGTTTTACTGTATTTTGTTTTGTATTTTTTTTCATTTGAAATTACATTAATTATATGCTTATTTCATAGTGTCCGTGCCAGTTGTAATTAGTTTAACAAGATAATCTTATCTCATAATGTCCGTGCCAGTTGTAATTAGTTTAACAAGATAATCTTATCTCATAGTGTCCGTGCCAGTTGTAGTTAGTTTAACGGGATAATCATATTTCATAGTGTCCGTGCCAGTTGTAATTAGTTTAACAGGATAATCATATTTCATAGTGTCCGTTCCAGTTGTAATTAGTTTAACAGGATAATCTTATTTCATAGTGTCCGTAATTTTTTTCATTTGAAATTACATTAATTGTATGCTTATGTCATAGTGTCCGTGCCAGTTGTAATTAGTTTAACAAGATAATCTTATCTCATAGTGTCCGTGCCAGTTGTAGTTAGTTTAACGGGATAATCATATTGCATAGTGTCCATGCCAGTTGTAATTAGTTTAACAGGATAATCATATTTCATAGTTTCCATTCCATTTGTAATTAGTTTAACAGGATAATCTTATTTCATAGTGTCCGTTCCAGTTGTAATTAGTTTAACAGGATAATCTTGCCACTTACGTTTCACGCATCTAGACCAGCCATTAAGAACGGGTCAACGTTTCAATGTAACAGGCAATAACTGAAACAGTTGTTTTTTATGACAACAAGCATATTATGTTAAAACTTGGCTTGGACATCCAAGTAAAAGAAAAGTTAAAATATCAAGACGTGACACATTTAAAAGGGTAATATCTACACTCATTTGAAAGTACTACCTATATAACATTTCAACAGTAAAGAATGCATGCGGTCACGAATGACGGCCGTCTACCAAAGTGTTTCTCTTGTTTACATCGCCATAAACATCAGTTGTTGGACAGCAGGACATCACATGTAAGCTGACAATCAAAACTCCGTCTGTCATTCTCCAGTAACTGACGACCAAATGCCACGAGTCTACACTCTGAAGGTGTGAACTCAGTCAATCTGTTTGGCACTTTATATTGCACCCTATAGACGCAACATGCCGCACGATATCCAAAGTGAATAATGTCGTGTTTCCATCGCCGCGTTTATTCCAGTTGTCATTTCCGTTTTTGTTAACTGCAGAACATCATAAAAACAACTGCAACCTCACCTTACTGTAGCAGCTCAACTGTAGCATCACCTTACTGTAGCAGCTCAACTGTAGCATCACCTTACTGTAGCAGCTCAACTGTAGCATCACCTTACTGCAGCAGCTCAACTGTAGCATCACCTTACTGTAGCAGCTCAACTGTAGCATCACCTTACTGTAGCAGCTCAACTGTAGCATCACCTTACTGTAGCAGCTCAACTATAGCATCACCTTACTGTAGCAGCTCAACTGTAGCATCACCTTAGTGTAGCATCTCAACTGTAGCATCACCTTAGTGTACCAGTTAAACGTTTACAATATCTTATTTTAGCGACTCAACTTTTGCTTCGCCTTGGTGTATCAGTTAAACATTTGCATCACCTAATTGTACCATTTGAACTGTTGCATCACCTTTGTGTAACAATTAAACTTTTGCAATACTTTAGTGTAACAACTCAACTTTAGAATCGCCTTGGTATAGCAGTTAAACATTTGCATCACCTTATTTACCAGTTAAAATGTTGCATTACCGTAGTGTAGCAGTTCAACTGTTGCCATCACCTTAGTGTAGCAGTTCAACTGTTGCATCACCTTAGTGTAACAGTTCTACTGTTGCCATCACCTTAGTGTAACAGTTCAACTGTTCCATCACCTTAGTGTAACAGTTCAACTGTTCCATCACCTTAGTGTAGCAGTTCAACTGTTGCCATCACCTTAGTGTAGCAGTTCAACTGTTGCATCACCTTAGTGTAACAGTTCTACTGTTGCCATCACCTTAGTGTAACAGTTCAACTGTTACATCACCTTAGTGTAACAGTTCAACTGTTCCATCACCTTAGTGTAACAGTTCAACTGTTGCATCACCTTAGTGTAACAGTTAAACTGTTCCATCACCTTAGTGTAACAGTTAAACTGTTCCATCACCTTAGTGTAACAGTTCAACTGTTGCATCACCTTAGTGAAACAGTTCAACTGTTCCATCACCTTAGTGTAACAGTTCAACTGTTGCATCACCTTAGTGTAACAGTTCAACTGTTCCATCACCTTAGTCTAGCAGTTCAACTGTTGCATCACCTTAGTCTAGCAGTTCAACTGTTGCATCACCTTAGTGTAACAGTTCAACTGTTCCATCACCTTAGTGTAACAGTTCAACTGTTGCATTACCTTAGTTTAGCAGTTCAACTGTTGCATCACCTTAATATTCAAGTTCAACTGTTGCATTACCTTACTGTACCAGGTCAAATGTTGCATGACCTAAGTGTAACAGTTTAACTGTTGCATTACATTGGTGTAACAGTTCAACTGTTGCATCACCTTAGTGAACCAGGTCAGGTGTTGCATGACCTTAGTGTAGCAGCACAACTGTTCTATCATCTTAATGTAGCAGTTCAACTGTTGTATCACCTTAGTGTAATAATAGGGGTGAACCATATATAAGTATCACACTTCTGTTCATTCCCTTTCCACCAACACTTATTTTATTTTTTAAATGTTGCAAATAATGCTGAATTTTGTAATAATGGAATTTGTACTGTTGATTGTTGTAAATAAAATTATTGATTGATTGAACTCAACTGTAGCATCACTTTAGTGTAGCAACTCAACTGCTGCATCACCTTAGTGTAGCAACTCAACTGTAGCATCACCCAAATGTACCATTGCAACTGTTCTATAACTTTAGTGTAGCAACTCAACTGTACATCACCTTAGTGTAACACCTCAATTGTTGCACCACCTTCAGCTACCGTGATACTACACGCGTGTGCTTCAAGGATTAGTTGAGCTATTTTGGGAGTTACTGAGCATCGAAATTATTCAGTTTCTTGATGGTTAAAATGAAATATTGTCCTTTGTCTGGAGTCAATAATCAATATGGTTGCAATGCGTGTTAGTGGTGAATGACGTGCTAAATGGTAATTGGCTATGTTTGGTTTGTTCAGAATCTGCCCATGTGGGCGCACTCAAGACAACAGTGGCGCCATACAGTGAACAATTAACAATTTAAATAGCACCATAGAAGCTGGGGATACTAAGATATAATATTCGATGATCATTTTGTATGAATTCGTTCATTCGCAAGAGGGCGCCATGGCTTGACATTTCGGCGTGTGTGTGTGTGTGTGTGTGTGTG
>SDWI01000162.1:524450-535242 GCA_009193005.1 Lamellibrachia luymesi
ATATATATATATATATATATATATATATATATATATATATATCCTTATTCCAATGCAGGGGTGCAGTTATGATTTCATAATCGGACATGTTCAATTACGACGGAACTATTTGGTCTCGTCATGACACGGTCCACATTCCCCAACAGTGGCACACTCAACGTTTCACCACTGCCACAACTTGATTATACATTCAAAATGGACAGTTACGGAGTGATATGAACAAGCGGTTGACTGGGCAACGCGATTGTTGTTTACCACTTGCTACGTCAGTAGTTTCAATAGGGGTCAGACCACAGTTGAACGTCCTGTTTATTGTTTCAAACGAATGTAGGGCGTATTAAATCGTGATATGTGAAATTAAGAAATGTATCTCATATGACATCAGTGCAACTGAGCAGGCATATTCACAGGTTTGTTTGTAGAACCTATTGGCTGTGAAATAGTGCATTTTGTAGAGAATTTAGCAGGCATTGGGATGTATGGGAATTTTTCTGCTATGGGCCACGTGGGCGCATGAATACATGGATATTTTGGTAAACATTGACAGGTATCGCACGTGGGGGCGTTTTTTCGTCAAGCTATTTCTTGACGAAAAGTAGGAGTGTACTAAATGAAATGCAGATGTAAGTTGTGGCAGCAAACTCCCCACCAGTGGCGCCACTCACCATTTCACCACTGCCACAACTTACATTTGATGTGCAGATTCTTCACATCTTTATTTCATTTGGTAAACTTCTCGTTTTTTTTCAAGACAACTCCTAGTTTAAATTTGTAGATAGTGTCTGTGTAGAATATGTGTCTAGAAACACAATAACGTTCATTTTATTTGACACTATGTTGCATTACTCAATTGTCTGTTGCAATGACGTAATAAATAGTAAAAACAACCGCGTTGCCCAGTCAACCATTTCTTTATGCCACTCCGCAACTGTCCATTTCGAATGCATAATCAACTTGTGGCAGTGGCTATAAGCTGAGTGGCGCCTCTGTCGGGGAGTTTGCATGTCCTGTTGCCTGGTACAATCTTTTGTGGGGCCCTTAGCGAGCGCGTGAAAGATGAATATCGACGTTTAATAAGATGTATGTAAACACTTTGTCGCTTAGTAAGGCGCGCTAAGTGTGTAGACGCCACTACTTCAGAAGTCACAAACGTCACGTCCGCATTTTAACTTGTACCGTGGTTAATCCGGCATACTGCACGGTGTATATAGTACACATCATATATGCAAAACGTGAAAACTTGGTTTTGAGGAGTATGACCAGATTAACTCGAACACAAACATGAAAGAAGCGTACAGAAGAATGTTAGCGAAACAAATTGTAGTTCGCTGATCACGGCGGCGTCTTTTTCTTCTCGGAATCAATCTATGAGAACACCAGGCACAGAGTTACACCAGTTGCATGTCATTAACTTCGTTCAGTCACGCACATGCAATCGCACAAACACAGTTTCATTGACCGCAATATCAGCAGGTCGAGCCGAACGCGGTCACTCGGTTACTTTAGCACTTTAGCATACGAATGCGGTTTAAGTGTCCAAATCTAAACTCGGTTACTTTGGTATAAGAACGTGGGATACGTGTCGATGGTTTCAATCCAAAGGGCTACTTCTTTCGTTGTGTTTACACAGTAGTCCTACATAAAGCTTCTAGCAACACCGACCTTTCGCAGCTGTCAATGCTGTCTATGCGAGGAGCACCCAAGAAGCTGTTTCAAGGAACACCCAAGAAGCTGTTTCAAAGAACACCCAAGAAGCTGTTTCAAGGAACACCCAAGAAGCTGTTTCAAGGAACACACAATAAGCTGTTTCAAGGAACACCCAAGAAGCTGTTTCAAGGAACACCCAAGAAGCTGTTTCAAGGAACACCCAAGAAGCTTTTTCAAGGAACACCCAAGAAGCTGTTTCAAGGAACACCCAAGAAGCTGTTTCAAGGAACACCCAAGAAGCTGTTTCAAGGAACACCCAAGAAGCTGTTTTAAGGAACACCCAAGAAGCTGTTTCAAGCGATAAACAAAATGGAAAACAACAACATAAAGTGCTACTTCGTAAGTACAATTCGTTGCTGCATTTATTTACATCTATGTCAATCTGACGCAAGACAAGGTGGCTTTGTAATACTTATATTATAATACCTTATGTTAGGGTGGTTTTGATTGTAGGATTCAGTTTGGTTCCTCAAAGGTCATATCTTCTTCTTCAGATTTTTTTCATAAATCAGAATTACCTGTTCCAATTGTTAGTTGTACTTCAATCATAACACAATGACATTGCCTCGGCNCCTTATATATATATATATATGAGGGTCATTGCCGTTGAGTTTCGTATTTGCGAAGCACAGTAAGTACTTTTGAAGTTTTGTGAATAGCATCTGTTATTTTTCATCATTATTGTTAATTAAGGATAAGCGACAAGTAACATTACTCGTTGTCATCATTTGCACATTTGCACAATTCCACATTGACGCATTCACATAAGCGGCTGCTTAGTAACATTTCTGTTGACGTTTCTTCGACTTCAATACGCCACGTATTTACCGCATATTTATGCCAAGTAATTTTAGTCAGTAATGTTGCATTGTAAAAGATTGTTCGCTTTGCTAGTCAATTTTGCAATGCATTATCCATACTTTGGTTAGTATATTGGAGTGTCTTCATCCCCAGCGCATATGCATTTGTTTTTTTGTCTTGCAACATTATCCGGCCAATATATTCCAGCTTCAACAAAAAGACAACATTCCGTGTGTCTTCAGAAATATTTCTTCACTTTATAATTAATGAAAGTAAAAACCAGAGCCCAGCTATTTCCCCCTACTATATGTTTATTTGTCTTTATATTTTGCCTACTTTGTATTAGCCCCAACGTAATACCTACTCAATATTATGAACGTGCCTAGACGAATAGCAATATCCTATAATTAATGATGAGTGCACGATAATTATACATCTTGACGTTTTCATCATGGACCAGTTTTGCATTTGCATTTCTGTTCTTCTCATAGTACAGTTGTTGCCTCCCTGATTTTCTAAAATACAAAACGTTTCAAGTTCGCAATATTGCAAAAATGTGATGAAAATGCAGCAAGGCTCTGTGACACTGTCGCGCAATGGTCGTGTATAATATAATACCATTGAAACTAGAATAGCCAATTAACGTGTTTAATTTACATTCCATTACTGAATGTATATTATATATAATACATACATATAGCATTGCATAATTACTAAAAACAAATAAATAAATAATAAATAACCAAAATCTCGCTACACAGCGAGTATAACCGAAATGAAGATGAAATAACAATGAAAACGATTCTCAAACGCGATTCATATATCGCTCGATAACGATTCACCTATCGCTCGAACGCGATTCACATATCGCTCGAACACGGTTCAAATATCGCTCGGAAACGATTCACCCATCGCCCGAACACGATACACACACTACTTGTGCCACAGCATCCCTCGACAGTCCATTCCTTCCTGCCGTTTATGTGTCCGTGCTTTCCTGCCACTCAAGTCGACCCCGCCCTCACACGACGCTCCAGCTCGCCCTCACACGACGCTCCAGCTCGCCCTCCGCTGCGCAAGTCTCTCGGCTATTCAGCCCGAGCTGATTGCCAGTCGCTCTGACAATGTTCAAACAGTACAAATGCTATTTCAGTAGTCGCCTTCTCGCAATGTTCAAATCATACAAATGCAATTTTAGTAGTCGTCTTCTCGCGACATACCACGCACTGGCCGACCCCGGTTAGATCATACCCCAGCGTATATATAGTCCACCAGTCAGTGATACGCCTCAGTAAACATTACGAGCCTTTTACTTAACATAAAGCCCATTGCTAGGACTACCGCCTAGTCTGGCTCAACAATAGCTATAGAAAGCCTGCTACATAAGATAGTGGCTATCACTACGACTGTATTGTAAACATAAAATAAATGTATAATGTTCACAATGTCACAGGCTCCGAAAAAGTCTTTTAGTCGAATGTACCACCCACAGCGCATGCGCACAGTCCACCACAAACTCCTGCGATAGCCCAAGTTTGGGCTGTTTGGTGTATAACCACTTGAGACTTGAGACTTAATGAATAATGATCCGTCTTCTTCCGCTACAGCTCATTCCTCTGTGTCAAAAATACTCTTGTTACATTTCACATGTGACTAGATTATTTTCGAACGTCTGTCGAATTACACAAACTTTACAGGAATCTGTTTAATGGCGCTGATACAATAATTCAAAAACAGCTTATTGCAAAATTGCAACATCAACTTGGAGACCATCTTGTCAAGTTGGATATAGTCAGGTGTGCTAGTCTTCTCTGTTTCAGGGATAATCTGTCTGAACACCTCGGACTAGTGAAGGTGGATGGCATTGACGACTATGATGGTCAATATTATCTCAGATGGACAAGATTATCTCTGAGTGTCAGGCTTTCCCTCGATCTCATGACTGTGATATCAGCCAGTTTATGAACTCCAGGATCACAGAAAGCACTTGGCCCACGCTCCTAATTTTTTTTAATACCATCACCCACCACAGCACAGTAACAATGACATATTGCTTAATATACTGAATGGGCAGGTCGCAGATGAAAAGGTTAATGTCCGCACTCCAGTGGCCATTAAAGAAGGTATGACAGCATAATTCAAGGGTGGTCTACCTGTAGGTTTTTACAACCCCATCTATGCCAAGGTAGTCACCATGGAGACTGTGGAAAAAGGGTTGACAATATATGATAAAGATATTTACGACATAGAGAAATTATATGGAAGAGTATTTGTGATATGACAAAGAAGAAATGTCATCCCGGAACGCGTGCTGTGCTTTGCGCTCGCACCAATTCCACCCACCCTCTTGTGATTGTGGGGGTCTGACGAAAAGCACACAGTCTCAACTACTGCACAAACTTGCTGTTTGGAGTGAGAGACACACATATATTTGCATTGTTGGTGCATTGAACCCATGTTATGTTAAGTACATACACCTTACTGATTACTTACTGATTCAGTGCAGTACAGAGCAACTCGTTGTGTGCGTCTTTGAAACACAAGTCGTATGACGAAAGGTTGCGAACATTGGGAATGTACTTAACGTAAGCTGGTAGATGGAGGAGAGGTCTTATAGAGACATTCACACTGATTAGGTAACTTATTAAAAAGGACTACACCAAATTCTTTCAAAAGCCTATCGCAAGTCCGATTCGTTTATGTCCAGATGTGTGGTGTGGGAATAGTTTATTTAACATCCGAAGTCGAGTGGATACCCAAAATGGTAAACACAATGCCGATCATGGACGTCACGCGTTCCATCCTCTTGTCGATCACATGCCAGCATTATTAAATTTCACCAAGGGTAAAATTCGTGAGTTTTCAGTACTGCCAACAACATGACCAACAGCATGATCAGTGACATCACCAATTATTTGTTTTTCCAGATGTTGACCCTCCTGACGACGATAATGCTGACAAACAGGTGCGATTGCGCTGAAGAGTCTCAAGGAACTGATTTTGCTATAAAAGTATGCTTTAGCATGTGTAGAAAGAAACATTTCCAGTGTATACAGAAACGTAACTGCCAAGAACCAGTTGTGCAGCGCATCAAACGTTGTGTGGCAAATCTAGATAGATGCAAAGAACGGTGCCTGAAATCAGCGTTTTGGATTAATCATCATAGAAATCAAGTGTAGTAGTTTGAATGATGTTTCGAGCAGTAAATACAGCATGGCTGTATGTTTCTCTGAGGAGCAGCGATTGTTTCCTGGTACACAGGTCAGCTGGATATGAAGCATCACACACTTCGGACGGTCCAAAGGACCATATACCGCACTATTCTAAAGTATATTTTTACTTTTATCGGCATGGCTGTTGGTGATTTAGAACGAACGATGTTACAAATATGGACGCACAACTCGCTTTGTTGCATTCACGTTGTATCTTATGAAAGAATGAACGTTGGTCTACCAAGTAGACAATTTATAAAAAAAACACTGAAAACGATTAATGTATGTCACGATGTAAAGAAGAACACGCGACTAAACATACATATTTATTATGCAGATCAATTAATTTTTGAAACGTATCATGTAATCTTCTAATGTCAAAAATGGAGGAGTATTTGCTACACTTTCCATGACGACTACATTGGCATTGATAATTTGGTGTTGTAAATCGTTTTGCAGATTTTTTAATAGGACGCGGTCACGTGTCGTGACAAGTATCTGAATTGAAGTTCGTCCCATTGCGTTCATGCGATTTGGAGGCGGAATGATCCTACCAATAGATCTGGTGTAATATATAATATTATTGTTTAATGGTTATTAGTTGTAAAGCTATCTGCTAATGCATTAACCAAGTAATAATAATAAAAATAATAATTAACTTATGTGGCGCCTATGTCCTCAAGAACCTGAGTTCAGAGGCGCAACAAAACAGAATCATTAAGCGTAATCGTGAACAGGGACGCGCAAGAGTCGTTATCAGAACGAGGGACAACCGAAGATTTGTGGTGGAAATGCAATTTGGAATAAATTTGTCTTGAGTTTCTTTCGGAAGATAGCTACAGTTTCAGATGTTTACAAAGTGAAGAGGAGTTCATTCCAGACCCTACGCGCAGCGACAGAGTTAGCACGTTTGCCAAAGTTAAGTTTTGTTTCATTCACAATAAGTTGTGAAATTGATGATCTGAGCTGCCTAGGGATATTTGAAAGATGCAGGAGACTAGCCAAGTAGGGTGGTTGTTGTGTAGATAGAGCACGATATGTAAGTGTGGACAGCTTAAAAATAATTCGATAAGTATAAGTAACAGGAAGAAAGTGTAACTGCTTAAGTAGTTGATCAATGTTATTGTCTGTGCTATGTATGCGCTTGAAATGTATTTAAATACCATGTATATGATTGCGAGTCCTGATATGTTGGTAGGCGCTACTTTTAGCTCAACGTATTTTCGTGTGCAAGATTTGGTAACGGTACGGTTGCTGACAATCATGCCGTATTAAATATATTTCGCTTTGAAAATAATGTTTTTTAATTTTGTGGATATGTCTATGCATAGAAGCGCACACACCCAAGGACGCACGCACGCACGCACGCACGCACGCACGGCCGCACACACACACACACACACACACGCACACACACACACACACACACACACACACAAACACACACGCTCTCCATTTGAAAAGCTATGTTCTGTCAACACGGCACTTGACTCGCATGTTAGCGAGAATACTCGTGCGCTCTTCATTGTGTTATTTTTACGTGTTTCACTAGTTGGCAGAGGGTTATTACGTGATCGATATCATGACACATAATAGTGAAAAATAATTCGTTGGTATTTCAATAAACGTTGATTTTTTACATTATATATATATATGTGTGTTTGTGTGTGCGTGCGTGCGTGCGTGCGTGCGTGTTAATATATATCACCATTGAACTATAACAGCCAGTTAACGTTTATCTTTTAATCGGCATACATTATCGAACGTACATTATATACAATATATAACACAAACATCGCTACACTGCGAGTATAATTGAATTATGTTAAAATAATAAAGAAAATGATTCACATATCGCTCGAACACGATTCAAATATAACTCGGAAACGAGTCATTCATCGCCCGAACATGTTACCCGCTACTTGTGCCACAGCACCCCTCGACAGTTCATTCCTTCCTGCCGTTTATGTGTCCGTGCTTTCCTGCCGCTCATGTCGACCCCGCCCTCACACGACGCTCCAGCTCGCCCTCACACGACGCTCCAGCTCGCCCTCACGCGACGCTCCAGCTCGCCCTCCGCTGCGCACGTCTCTCGACTATTCAGCCCGAGCTAGTTTTGCATGATATAATTTAACCCAATTGTTACGAGACAATTATAATAAATGAACAAACAATGTGTGATAAGTATACAATACAAGCAGTGTAAACTGACTGATGATGTCTACAGAGAACCCTCTGTGTAGCTCTTGTATACACAGTAAGAATCGCTTGTATCCTTTAATAGCACACATTTCCTTTGTTTAAAAAGAGTTAGTGACAACCACAGTTACAGCAACATTCCCACTAGACCGGTTTCTTTCTCTCTTATATACACACTCACATAATTTATTGACTAGCAACGTCAAGCAAAAGAATACTTACGCCAGTCACTCTGCAACGTTCAAACCGTACACATACTACTTCAGTAGTCGCCTTCTCGCGATGTTCAAACGTACAATTGCAATTTCAGTCGTAGTCGCCGTCTCGCGATGTTCAAATTATACAAATGCCATTTCAGTAGTCGCCTTTTCGCGACATACCACCGGCCGCCTCTTACTACACTTGCAGTAGTCGCCTTCTCGCGACATACCTCTGGCCCACCCGGTTAGATCAGTCCCCAGCGTATACATAGTCCACCAGTCAGTGATACGCTTCTGTAAACATTACCGGTCTGTTACCTAGCATAATGCCCATTTGTAGGACTACCGCCTAGTCTGGCTCAACAATAGCTATAGAAAACCTATTGCATGAGATAGTGACTATCACTACGACTGTAGTGTAAACATAAAATAAATGTATAATATTCACATTGTCACAGTGTGAATAGTTTATTTAACATCCGAAGTCGATTAAATAAGTCAAGGCATAAAATAGTGGATACCCAACATGGCAAACACTGTGCGGGTCAACGCCGATCACGGACGTCATGCGTTCCGTCCTCTTGCCGATCACATGCCAAAATAATGAAATTTCACCAAGGGTGAAATTCGTGAGTTTTCAGCGCTTCCATTTACACTTCAATTAATGTTAGACCAAACGTTAAGTATTTTAATAGTTTGTCTGATAATTTCACAAAAAACTACATACATAAGCTGCACAAACGAGCTGGTATGTTGCAGTGGATATTAGGTAGGTTTGATTTTTCGCAAAATGAATTTGAAATGAGACGAGCGAAATGAGGAACCGTTCAACTTGCTTAGTCTGGCCACGCCAGGTATCATTCATTAAAGAGTCGTAAGCCACATAGTATCTGTGTATGTCCCTGTCTATATGGTAGTACAGGCAGATGACGTCCTTCTGACACATCACGCCAGTAAAATACTAACAGTACTGTCAACAGCATGACCGACAGCACGATCAATGACATCACCAATTATTTGTTTTTCCAGATGTTGACTCTCGTGACGACGATGATGTTGGCAAACTGGTGCGATTGCGCTGAGGAGTCTCCAAGAACTGTATATGCTATTAAACTATGCTATAGCATGTGTAACAAGAAACATTTGAAGTGTCTCGAGAAACGTAACTGCCAAGAACCAGTTGTGCAGCGCATCAAACGTTGTGTGGCAAATCTAGATAGATGCAAAGAACGGTGCCTGGAAGCAGCGTTTTGGATTCAGCATCATGGAAAGCAGTTGTAGTAGTTACGTTTTGGATTCAGCATCATGGAAAGCAGTTGTAGTAGTTACGTTTTGGATTCAGCATCATGGAAAGCAGTTGTAGTAGTTACGTTTTGGATTCAGCATCATGGAAAGCAGTTGTAGTAGTTACGTTTTGGATTCAGCATCATGGAAAGCAGTTGTAGTAGTTACGTTTTGGATTCAGCATCATGGAAAGCAGTTGTAGTAGTTACGTTTTGGATTCAGCATCATGGAAAGCAGTTGTAGTAGTTACGTTTTGGATTCAGCATCATGGAAAGCAGTTGTAGTAGTTACGTTTTGGATTCAGCATCATGGAAAGCAGTTGTAGTAGTTACGTTTTGGATTCAGCATCATGGAAAGCAGTTGTAGTAGTTACGTTTTGGATTCAGCATCATGGAAAGCAGTTGTAGTAGTTACGTTTTGGATTCAGCATCATGGAAAGCAGTTGTAGTAGTTACGTTTTGGATTCAGCATCATGGAAAGCAGTTGTAGTAGTTACGTTTTGGATTCAGCATCATGGAAAGCAGTTGTAGTAGTTACGTTTTGGATTCAGCATCATGGAAAGCAGTTGTAGTAGTTACGTTTTGGATTCAGCATCATGGAAAGCAGTTGTAGTAGTTACGTTTTGGATTCAGCATCATGGAAAGCAGTTGTAGTAGTTACGTTTTGGATTCAGCATCATGGAAAGCAGTTGTAGTAGTTACGTTTTGGATTCAGCATCATGGAAAGCAGTTGTAGTAGTTACGTTTTGGATTCAGCATCATGGAAAGCAGTTGTAGTAGTTACGTTTTGGATTCAGCATCATGGAAAGCAGTTGTAGTAGTTACGTTTTGGATTCAGCATCATGGAAAGCAGTTGTAGTAGTTACGTTTTGGATTCAGCATCATGGAAAGCAGTTGTAGTAGTTACGTTTTGGATTCAGCATCATGGAAAGCAGTTGTAGTAGTTACGTTTTGGATTCAGCATCATGGAAAGCAGTTGTAGTAGTTACGTTTTGGATTCAGCATCATGGAAAGCAGTTGTAGTAGTTACGTTTTGGATTCAGCATCATGGAAAGCAGTTGTAGTAGTTACGTTTTGGATTCAGCATCATGGAAAGCAGTTGTAGTAGTTACGTTTTGGATTCAGCATCATGGAAAGCAGTTGTAGTAGTTACGTTTTGGATTCAGCATCATGGAAAGCAGTTGTAGTAGTTACGTTTTGGATTCAGCATCATGGAAAGCAGTTGTAGTAGTTACGTTTTGGATTCAGCATCATGGAAAGCAGTTGTAGTAGTTACGTTTTGGATTCAGCATCATGGAAAGCAGTTGTAGTAGTTACGTTTTGGATTCAGCATCATGGAAAGCAGTTGTAGTAGTTACGTTTTGGATTCAGCATCATGGAAAGCAGTTGT
>SDWI01000162.1:541835-552441 GCA_009193005.1 Lamellibrachia luymesi
CACTGTGTCGCGGACAATTCAGATGATCCATTTAATGTCAAACAAACATTTTATTGAGTCACATGGTCCATACGGTGTCTCCTTTCTGTGTCATATTGAACGTTATACCAGACACGGTGCACTTACTTAACACAATATCGATATTTTCTGCTATTCTTGTCAACCAACAAGAAGCGTTTGTTTATTTTATGTCTTCTACATGTTTGGCACGAAAATTATTTGTTAATAGAAGTGCCACTTCAACAAAAGTGACTACAAAAGTGACAATAATTCGTCATGAATGCAAAAGCGGTCCTTTACAACACGGTCCACGGCTTTGGATGTCAACTTCATCGACGACCAACAAACGTGCGGCATAGTGCCTTCGCTTTATTTGTCGGTGTAATGCCAGAAAGCCGGGTGCTCATCTTCTCTGAATCCTCAGTCGTTGCGCACGACTTGTTGTTCGCTGGCGCTTGCACTAACCGTTTCGTTATCACTGACAGCTATGCTGCTGTTCCCGTCAACCGCCGCGACGTCGCGTGTTGGGGACCTGGACGTTGGTCCAAGAGTTTTCCTACAAAAAGCTCTCCTGCGGATTGTCCCATTTTGCAGCACTCACCGGACTCCACCTCCAAAAATGCCTGGCAATGGAACAAACATTAAGCTCATTCTCACTAGTGGTCTCACTAATTTCAACTATATTTGTTTAAGCAATTCGCCGTAACATATGTGGATAATATAAATATAGAACATTTACAAATAGTTAAAATTGGTCAATGTTGAAAGAGTTCACTCAGCTGTACTGACGCATTAGTTTCAGCGTGACGAGTTGATGCTAATATGAACAGGTATGCCAGAGTTGTGGCATTGCGTGCTTTGTCCATCACTACTAGATACTAGCAAAAAAATACCCATCCTTCGGACGGGATAACTTGGTAGTTTGTGTTTAAAAATGTTCAGGATACACAACATTAACACGTCAATATCCAGATATTTGGTGCTGCCAGGCAATATTTTGTTTGCTTCTTTCCAACTCTCGAATTAGCGGTGTAGTACCGGCAGCTTTAGTAACGTGTGACGATCCAATCGAAGAAAAGACGCATGACGTAGTCAACAGTTATACATAATTGTTCGCGCAGCGTTACGGACAATTGTACGAAATAACTACAAATGGTAATTCGATTGTTCGTACAGACGGTAGTCATCATCATCGCCGGTCTTCTCGGTTTTGAGTATGACATTAAACAAAAATAACAGTGGAGTGAAATTAGAGTGGCATGACATACATTCATACATGCACACCTACATACCATTATATATATAAACATACATACCAACATACATACATACATACGTAATCACGGTAGATTATAATGATATTGCATATTGCATTATATGATAACTTACTTTACCTTATTAAATAATAATATTGTTCCTTATGGTACATTTAAAAAAAAAATTATAGTTTGAAACCTCGCCGTCTACTACTGCCATTAATCCGTCTACTGCCACTGCCACTGCCACTGCCACGGCCACTGCCACTGCCACTGCCACTGCCACTGCCACTGCCACTGCCACTGCCACTGCCACTGCCACTGCGTCTGCCACGGCCACTGCCACCCCCTTCCTTTCCTATCTAAAGTATTATTCTCTCCTTCAGTGACAAGTTGAAAGCTGTTGCTAGTGGTGCTAAGTTGCTCCATTGTTTCTTTAAACAGTTATGTTGCAATGTCATCAATTCCAGGTGACATATTTAACACTTCCAGAAGCCCCGATGAAAACAAGGGATGATTCAATAGATACAGTAGACGTCAATAATCAGCGTGCTATGCTAGCGTGCTGCCATGTCATGTGAACTACTCTTTTATTTTATAGTTTATTAGTTTATGAGTTGGCATTGGATGGAAAGAATATGAAGTCCATAACATGACATCTTCGGTGAGCTGCTTTGGAGGAACAATGCTATCCTTTGATCTATAAAAGTAAAATACGTTTTAACGCGTGTTTTTTTTACTTCTTGCTGTTTTCGCCCGAAAACCGTGAGCAGTAGAAAAGTGCCAATGCTCCGTTTTTCGACTGCACGCGGTTTTCGGGCGAATAAAAACTCAGACGAACGAAGCCGCCTATATGTGTCACCATCTATCGTCAAGAAGTTGCACTAGAAAGTCAACTCACAGATGTCGAACTGAAAATTGCTCCACTGCCACACGGAACCCCGTTTTGATTGTGTGTGTGTGTGTGTGTGTGTGTGTATCATAACACAAACATTAATTGCAGAGTTGGTGTTGGAAGAAACGTGTATCTTGATATAATCCACAATGAGTACGTGTGTTTGGATATTATGCTACACCCCTACACACTTTGCATCTCGAGCTCCAAATTTTCGGGGGTTCATCTACGACCCCACGGTAGGGTCATCTACGACCCCACGGTAGGGTCATCTACGACCCCACGGTAGGGTCATCTACGACCACACGGTAGGGTCATCTACGACCCACGGTAGGGTCTTCCCGTTTTATTTTTTTTTAAATTCATTCCAATATGACCCTTTCTACGAACAATCGAATTACCCTCGTAGTTATTACTTTCTGGGGTTCATCTACAACCATACACTCTGGTCATCTCATATTTTTTTTAATTCATCCCGTTATAACCTTCTCTAAGAAAAATCGAATTGACAGCGTTGCATACTGACAGATATATTAGGTAGGACACATGTGCATCATGGATAGTATTTTTCCAATTACCTCTTATATTCTATTCTTCTTATTTATGTTCTCTAGCACTCGGCTCTATTATATAATGTTATTCGCATTTTATATTTGTTTTATTTAACATTAGCATAAGAAAGATCATGACCGGTTCCAATTAACCCTCGAACGTGTACATCATGCTAACGAGACAATGCTCAGTAATTACTCACGCGGACGTAATTGGATAAAAAGTAACCGTCATTTGATTCTGCGTTACCATTCTAACTGGGCCAAGATTGCTGTTGAAGCTAGTCTGTATGATGTTGTACATAACGTGGTGGATACGTTATTTCAATACAAGTCTACGCTATTTATTCTTGATGACCGACATTGAAGGAATTGGAAACACATTATCAAAGGAAACGGTGCGCGATTTGTTCGATCCACACCTTATCCATAAAGTACACGAATCACATCATGTCACGTTCACCTAACACGGACATTCTTACACATATGAAGCAGGAAACGTACATATGTTTTACCCAGGACTAATGCTCAAGACAATTTAACATATTTCATTTTTATATTATTTATGCATATCAATGCATTAACGAATACGTACAATACACATACACACGCATACACTGCAAATTTAACGGGATACTTGAAACAGTATTTATTTCGTCACGATTTGGTAATTATCAAGTGTTACGCAATAGTAAAAAATAAATATTGCGGGATTTTTTATGAGCGACCCTGCATGAAAGGCATAGATTACATTAATGTACTGAAATGGAAAAAAATATTTTTAACTGGTGAAGGGGTTAAATGCTGCTTAGATTTGCGTTGTATATCGCTGTATTTGCTCCCAAATCCATCGTTTATTTTCTACTCACGGTTCTTAAGAGTGCTGACTTCGAGCGAATACAGGCAGGTTTGCGCTATGACGGTTGACCTTCCGCCTTCTTCCTCATCTTGTTCGTCTTCGGGCGTGCGCCACGATTGCTGCTTGACGATTTCAGTTTCACTGTACTGAAGCCAATGCATTGGTGTCAGATCCTGATACTTGTAGAGGAGACCGCGTCCATGTTGTCGTCTTCTTTCCTGTGTACCATCTGGTAAATACGAAGTTGTTGAAGTTGCGAGTAATGTATGAAAGAGTGCGAATAAATACATAGGCCACGGCTTAGGGTTGCGAGGTAAGTGATCCCCTGAAAGCCTCCAAGGTTGGAACATCCAATATGTTCCCGGGGTGGGCGTTCTACCAGATGACAGTGCGTGGGAAGGAGTTGCTGTAGACATGGATGCGAGCTGGGATATTTGATATTTATTTGGGTGGTAGTATTTTAATTGTACAGTTCGCCAGTTAGTGAATACCACTGATGGCAATTTTGTAGTTGCGGATACTATACATCAACATGAGGCAAGAGAGTTGTCATCTTCCCTCGAGGGTGTGGGCGCTGTAAGCGTTGTCCTGTGTCTCTTGGGGGATTAGGTCTCTTGCGACATGAGGCAAGAGAGTTGTACTCTTCTCTCGAGGGTGTAAGCGCATTAGGCGGACGGAACCCAGCGTCGGGGCCTCTACAATGGCTGTCGGAAGCGCATTCCATTCTCGGATGTTGCGGGAATATGAGAAGCGTTAGTAGTGTATGTATGTCTGGTTGAAGGAGTGGCGGTTTGCCCTGTCCAGGGGCGTCTTGTAGAGGCTGTCTACAGGCCAATGTGGATGGTGTAGAACATGTTGCCTTTGTCAGTCTTTGTTAGTCTGTCACACTAGACCTAGTCGGATACTGGTTCCTTGCACCATATCCACCTTCTTGGTATTGGCTTGTACGTCCCAGATTGTCCTGAGTGTTCCACGATAGGAGGCGTATTGTAAACTATCGTATTCAAGATATTTGAGCTGATCTTGGCGTTTCGTCTCCGGAAACCGAATCTGGTGGACCTTGTTGCAGGTGATATGGTCGTTCATCCATATGTATTGGGAAAATGGGAAAAAGTGACGCCAAGGTATCTGGCTATTGCGACGTGCTGTACCTTCTGATGCACTCGAACAACAGGGGTCCCCTTTCTTGTGATGGTGAGAAATCGAGGTAGTGTGAGAAACAGAGCGGGTTACATGTGACAAACATCAGCGGTCCCTCGAAACGAGGACGACGTCTGCCAGGGGCTGGTTGTGGGTCCAGAGGTGACTCAGGAACCAGATTCGTGATTTGCAGATCTTATCGCAGTGGGGGCAGGAGGTTCCGGGTGGAAGGAAGATGTGCAGGTGTTGAGACATCTCCCTCTCCCTTCTACTCTGCCGCTTCTCCGCCTCGTGAAGTAGGCGGTCGGTCTCGAAGCGGGCCGTTGCCTGGTGGATGCTGCGGCGCCAAAGTAGACGGTCGGCAGCCATGTCCTCCCAAGTGTTGATGTTAATATGACCCTTCTTCATGTAGTGTCTGGTAGTGTCTTTAATTCTTTTTCTCAGCCCACCACGGGTTCTCAATCCATGAGTCAGCTGGGAGAATAGTACTTATCGGGGGAGGTGGGAGTCTGCATTCTGACACAGTGGCCAGTCCAGCGGAACTGGTTTTGCATGATCATGCTAGCGGTTGTGTTGGCCTCATCCCACCGGATGTGAAGCATCTTTCTGAGGCAACGTTGATGGAATGTCTCAAGGGTCTTCAGGTGACATCGGTAAATAACCCAAGCCTCACTCCGATATAGTAAAGTGGTAATACAAACGGCTTGGTAGACCATCACCTTCGTCTCTTTCCTGAGGTTGTGGTAATCAAAGACTCGGTGGCGCAGTTTCCTGAAGGACGTGTTGGCCCAGCAGATACCGTGCTGAATTTCTGCCTCGACTGTGGCTTTCTGGGACAGGTGACTCCCTAAGTACGGGAAGTGTTCAACAACTTCTAGAATTCCTCCAGATACTTTAATTTTAATTACGCATTGATGCCTGGAGTTGGTTGATGGGTAACCTTGGTTTGTGTGATGTTGATGAAAAGTCCTAGACTTTGGTAGGCTTCCGTAAAGTGGTCTAGGCTAGTCTGACGTTCTTTTGCAGAGTGGGCTAGGATGGCACAGTCATCAGCATACTGAAGGTCTATGACGGCAATCTTCATCACTATTGTCTTGGCCATGAGACGACCCAGGTTGAATAGCCTCCCATCAAGCCTGTAGTCAAGTTCAACGCCATGGGAAAGTCGGTCACGAACGAGAAAAAGGATGGCGCATAGGTAGACAGGGAAAAGGGTCGGTGCTATAACGCATATTTGCTTGACGCCTGTTCGGATGGTGAAAGGCTCCGTTTCAGTCCCATTGAAGAGGACGGTTGCAGTCATTTTGTCACGTCCAGAATGACACGGTTCTTCGGACAGACATTGACACGTGACAGCCCACTAAGAAGAAACTACAACTCACAACGCGCGAAATTTTTTTGACGAGAGACGCTGCATAAAGATGACACGGTAAATTCCTCGTTAATGGAAACGAAATGTCATGAGATAACAACACTTGTTTATTTATGTGGTCCATAAACCAACTTCTTGCAGTTTGCTCATAGTGTCGCAAAGGAAATGTCAACGGGGAGGGACGGTCTAATGATTAGAGAACGGTGGTTCGATTCCACCTCCGCCGTTTCGAAGATTGTGCAATTTCTTTTACCCCACTTTGCTTGTGTCTAAAAGCTTTTAGTCCCTTCTATATGGTGTCTACGCAGGAGAAGAAAAATATCGCAGGCAAGGAAATGGAAACAACCTGTGATGGAATTACTAACTCTAGAGAAGGACACACGAGGCGAAGACATCGACGCGGTGGTGCGTGCATGTCGCACGACAAACGAGAACATCATTTATTGTCGCATGTACTGCCGTGTGTCGCTGACTTGATATATGCACGTTATATACACATTAACCGACAAACGCGGCGGCGATGAACAATTGTCACTCGATCGTGTTGCCCGGAAATACATAATCGAAAGTCTTCGACGCGAACACAGCACTTGTTACCAGCGGCGACCACTTGTTCGCGTTATACGATATTTATTATGGGATATCACAATGTGTCGCTGACGGTAGAAGAGAGAGTAGGAATCCGCGACATCAATACTGGGTGTGATTAGGCACCACGCGATCGCAAGTACATAACACTTTAACGGACAGTTTTATTCCGTCATAGTGATGCGAAGGCGGCGTGGATTGCCGGTCTCCGGGGCTGGCGGCAGCTGGCTGCTACTGCTTGTCTGCACGTCGATGTGTCTGCGATCCATCAGATGCAGCGACAACGGCGACGACTACACGATCACATCTAACATTACTGGATTTAGTGAAAACATCACGAATACACGGCACGACACGCAGACAGAACGAAGTTACTTTCCCACGCAGGGACACGCGGGCCGTGCATCGGCGATAAGGAAAAAGGAGTTGGGAACGACTTTAGACAATGTGGATTTGGTCAATGTTACAACAACCGTGGCACTATTATACAGGGTGACAATTAAGGACATCGTTACGCCAGCTACAGAAGCAAACAATCTCAGTGGTGAAACGTCGACGGAATGGAATGTCGCTACTGAGGGAAACAGTGAATATGTCAGTCGATTTGCACAATGCAACAGTTGCAACGGCAGCTACCCGGCGACTACGTCTTGGCCGCCGGGAGAGGCAAACACCGCCTACCCGGGGGAAGAGACGTCGACGACACCGCTGTGGCGCCGGGTCATCAACGCAGGTCTGCTGGGCATGGCCGGCACAGGCGTAGTCGCCAATACGCTGACCGTAGTGACGTTGACCATCAACGGTCGGTCTTTCTCCCGCCTGACCGTGGTTCTCCTGAAGCATCAGGCCCTGATTGACGCCGCCTTGTGCGCGCTCGCTAGCGGCGTCTTCATGCAGACTTCGGTCTGGCACGTCGGTCAGTACGCCGTCGACTATGCTGTGTGCTATATATGGCATAGTCAGTACGTCTACTGGGGCATCGCGTTGTTATCCGTGTGGAACCTCGTCTTCATCGCTGTAGACCGCCTCATCGCCGTTTGCTTCCCGATCAAATACAAATCGCTGTCGTCGCGCGGCCTCAAGATCGCCATCACTGTAATGTACGTCCCCTGCTTCCTAAGTCCGGCTCCGTCGGTCCGCCTCGTCAACTTCACGCACGGACGATGTATCCTCGGCATCTCGATGGCGCCGGATCTCGCCGAAGCGTTCTACTACTGGTTCTCCATCTATTGGTTGTTCATCGCTTACATCGTGCCGATGGTGTCGTTCCTCCTGCTCTACGGCCGCACCGTTCTGCAGCTGCGGCACCACCGCAAGGGGATCGCGGCGGCCGTCCAGTCGCAGACCATCACGAAGTCCACCATCCGCGTCACCAAGTGCGCCATCACGGTGACGGTCATCTTCGCGGCGACCATCAGCTACGACTCGATCTACTTCTGTCTGGGCAATGTCGGCGTGACCAGCTACGACCTCGGCGCACCCGTGCAGTTGGTCGGGATACTGATGACCGTGTGTAACTCGCTCGCCAACCCGTTCATGTACGCCATCTTCATGCCGACCTTCCGACGCAGCCTGCGCAGGACCATCTGCCGACGGGGCAACGCCGTTCAGGACGACGCCACTGTCATGACGGTGGGCAGCACCGTCTAGGCATCCGTTGTCGCTTTGCAACATGGCGGCGTAGTGTTTCATGACGGCCGATAATGACTTGTGCATGTACATACTTCCGTAGCGATAGCGTTTATTGCTTGTTGCTAAAACACTTGTGTTCCTTTAAATGTACTGAACAACAAAAGAGGTGTGAATTTGTTTTCGTCCAAATTTATACCACTTGTGTTAAATTTTGAAAAAAAGTATCTAATGTACATTCGATTTCTTTATCTGTTTTTTTTCTAATTGTGCGTATTATTAACATTTGAGCAGCATTTCGGCAGTTTGCTTGATCTATGTTCTATGTGTCCCCAGAATTGATGACGTATCTGCATCTCTGCGTCATGTCGTGGACCAGACTGTTAACCGGGATACTTGCCCATGCGTCGAGGGAAATGGTGTTTCCATGACGATGAACAATGAGATGATATGGGTGTGTGAACACGTGGTTAATACTCCGCTGCGTCGTGACTCCATTTTCTTGACATGAGTCAATGCTTTGATGACGGGTCACACACGCTGCTTGATGCCAATGCCTTCCCATATTCTCACGTCCTGGCCACCAAACGGGTTCCTCTTCATCACTCACACATCAGCATATATCTCGCGATTCGACGCCAGACTCTCCTACGTCCATCAAGGTTATCAATGCACCATCGACTTCCATCGGAGAAAAAGGTTTATATGTGACAATCTCTGACGCCAGTTCAGTGACGTTGGGCCCACTGCAATCTAATTTAGAAATAACATATGCGTGCGCCAGAATCTAAGTGGCGTCTTGTGTAAAGCATCTTCTAATGCCGCTAATGTTGTGAAGCTGCAGGTATGCACAACGACACACCGCGTTCAAGTGGTTTTCCATGCTCACATTGGAGTCGCATACAATTCCAAGGTCCTCGCTACCGGTATTGGCGACACCAAGCAGCTACAAACGATAACCTGGATGCTGTTCGTCACCGACAATTTCTGCTTCGTGTCAATAACTACCACTTCGGTTATACTACCGTTCAGCACCAGGCAATTTTGACTCATCCAGGCGTCGACGTCACGCAAGCAACACTGGAGCCTTTCTAACGCATATGCCTGGTGCCGTGTACCAGGTCGAAATGAGATGTAGAGCTGCGTGTCGTCGGCGTACATATGAAAGTTACAACTAGTCGTTGTACATTTCTTTAGCTTGAACTGTAGTTTTGCTTTTTGTTGTTGTTTGCTTTTGCTTTTTACATCTTGTGATGATCTTCTAAATCTTTTCCACTTCATATAACGTGCATTTGTTTCTCAGTAACACGTGATACCCATGTAGCTTTGTGTACGGTTTTGTTTGGAAATACATTTCCACCAATGACTAGTTTGTGTTCCGCAAACATTTCTCCATTCTCATTCATTTTCCCTAGTCCGTGTTGTCAATCACCTGTTCATAGCCTGTGTTTTCTGCACACACCTTTGCGTTTATGTCACATATCACTATGGTAACTTCTTCTTTAATTGTTGTCGGTCGCATGCGAAATATGACCACCGTTGCATCATCAATCTGTAATATTATCGACATTTCAAAATACTAATTCAGGAGCCTGAGTCAGAGAATTAGTATTATTGTACAGACAATTGTGAACGGTCAGGCCCCTTGAAGATAAATGTGCTATATTGCAGTGACAGCGTCGATGAGAGGGGTCGTGTGGGACGTGTGGACGTACCCGGTGACCTCATCGTGTGTATCTTGATTCTTGTTTTCCCGGTCATGGGAACGTTTCGCGTTCTCATAGCATTGTTTCGTTATTAGTTCTTTCGGGACATATTTATTCAGTACGGTACATGTACTGTACGGTACATGTACTGTACGGTACATGTAGTGGAATGCGGTGATATACGAAGTGTCACAGTGTATCAACGAAGGTCTCGTACTTTATTATACATGACATAGTAATATGTCGTATATTTCATGTCTTTGGTTTTCTTTGTTTGAATCATGTTGTCATATACCATCAGAAGTGTTTGAAGTGTAGATAGCTGACTAATGAAGTTACCAATTATCCACGCGATGTAACTCTTGTTACTGGATTTGGTTTGATTTTTGTATTGGATTTCCAGTAAACTCCCCCTCGTGGCGTGTATTTTGTAGAAAAGTGGCTAATTTTCAATTAGCTTGCTATACATACGCACATACGCACGCGCAATATATGATATACACCAATCATTAGTAGCAGCATCGATCGCTGTTGTATCATGTGACGTAATCAGTAAGGCGTCTGACGTAAAAATATCAGTCATATATATATATATACATAGATATATATA
>SDWI01000162.1:552704-567973 GCA_009193005.1 Lamellibrachia luymesi
TATATATATGTGTGACGCACATGTCGACATTGACGCATATTACCCGGCGGTCGAGGGCACATCATGCAACCGAAGAGTGTATTATTCGTGTATAAACAACCCTTCATAAAGTTGCCCACAAATTATGCAATACGCAGAAAACAGAATTATGCCTATGACCTTGCGTAGATTATGTGTAGTTGTGACACTCATAGCTCCGTCGGATCACAAAGAACATAACCTTCTCGAACGAGTGGAACATGCATTTGCAAAATCGGACAGAAGATGAATGCAAGATTTAATAAGATTGCAATCCCGGGGAAACATCCATGGCAAGTGGGCAAGGAAGCCATAGGCTTACCGGGAGTCCAACAATTGTTCTTCTACTTGTAACCCGCCCTTCTGAGATATTTGTAAATTTTGTTTTTAAACATATTTACGCTGCCGGCACTTTCACAACCTGTAAATAATGTGTTCATTTATCAGCTTCACAATATCAGCAGGAATAAAACATGCCTTCTGCACACGCCAGTCAGACTCTGATGCACGCGTTTGCTATTTCGAAATTGGATCTCGCAAATAGGTTGCTCTCCGGCTTTGTGCAACATAAGATAGAATTATTTATGCTCGTCTGGACGACATGGCTCCACAATATGTGGCTAACATTTATATCATTCACTCCGCCACGCGTTCCCTGCAATCAGCCGAACAACAATTATTTGTCGTAAACCGACGAGTAAACTCAAGCTATATAGGACCGCTCCTTCGTTACGTCCGTTAAATGGGAAACTAACTAAGTTACCCGGCGTTGCACGGGAGAAAAGGCAGCCACTACAAGAGCCTGTGTCTCCTTGCACTGCCCAGTCACGTTGTAGTAGGGCAATGGCCATGATGGATACAACTTTATGCCCCAAAATCATGTACCACTGCTGGTTTCATGAAGCGTTCGTACCGTACGAAGGAACTCATATGGACGTCTGATGTACACCACGTAACTCGGAACAGTAGTAGAAAACACGCATAGCGTTGCGAACAATTGTACGTAATTACGACCTACAATTGCTCCGAGTTACGTAATGGGCATCAGATGTCCACATCAGTTCCTTCGCAAGATCTACACCCCTCCCCACCTGGAATGAATTTCGAAATTTATTTAATGTAGGAACCATCCTCAGGGCCCGCATACAAGCGAAATGGACGGAGATATGAGGGAACAATCAAACACAGGCAAACTCTGTTGTACGGTATAGCTACCAGTGTATGTCAGAGCATCTGATTTAGTAGTGTCAATCAGGAAAGCCCCGAAAACAGTCGTGATCCTTCAATACTATTTGAAGGAACTAACTAGACTAATTGACGAACGTTTTGAACAACTGACATTGTCAAATTAATTATATCATATTTGTTATTCTTGCTGACTTTCCTTTTATTTTGACTAATTAATAACAAAACAGTAATATAATTAATTTATTATGACGTTGTTGAGTTTTCAAAGAAATTACGCTGTATAAAAAATATACTATTAGTATTATTGTTTTGAATCCATATTTCCGTGCTGAACTTCAAAAAGGCCACCTACCCTCCAATCTGTAGATAAACAATTACCTCACCAATGCCTAAGTTTGCACATTAGAATCGTATTACGTCCTGCGCTTCAACGGATATTGCCAACATGTGATCGTGCTAGGAGGAATGGAGGTTCATATTCAATGAGGAATGAATAGTTTTTCACAATTATCATATGGCTATTGTTATTGCATTGACGGTCGACGTGTTATAACAAAATTGATACCGCTTGCACCATAGCAAAATTGCTGTTACGCAATCTTTACTTTAATTTGTTATTAAATCGGCGGTTTGCTAATACAAAGTCAAGACAGGACAGGACATACATACAGTCAAGAAAGACATACATGCATATTTAATTTGACAAATTTTGAAACAATTAGCACATATGACAAATATAGAGGTAAAGGCGATCCCCATTAAGATACAACAATGTCGCTAACATGGGTGCCACCTTTTGTCAACAAAGCTAACAATTACATAACGTCTTGTTCACGACGAGATGTGATAAACTCGTTGAAGATGTTTCTCGACATTAGGTGACGAGAAAGGCCTGATGTGTTGCCCAAGACCACCTTGGCAGATCACGTGACTGGGGTGCTTCAGCAGAGTACGGATATGCCAAGATAGTTGACGAGACAGTCATTGTCGTTCAAGACCATTAGAGACTGACTGTTCAGAAGGGCAAAATAAAAGGAGAAGATAAACTAACTGGACAACGCGCTCAGAATAAGGTCCAGAGAAAACAATTATGAGAGACAAAGAGAAACGAATAAGACAACTGGCTGAGAAGAGGGACCAGAGAAAACAATCAGGAGAGGAGAATATAATCGAACTACACAACTGGCTAAAAAGAGGGATCATAAAAAGAGGTATGCCAATACTGCACCTCCTCGATCCACTGTCTTCACGTACAACAAGTGCACACTACGCAGTTGACCACCACGATGCAATAACATCGTCGTGCGAGAAAGACGAATGCAGCTGACGGTGGTGAGAAGACGGGCGACCTCCCGTGAAACAAAATTGTATTGCATGTACATCGTGAAGAATATGCCAGTATACCAAAGGGGCTTTCGGATATAGCGACCACGGACACGGTGCCTTTGACAAGAAGTCTGGTCGACGAGAGACTCTTTGCAGAAAATATATGCTCTGCTGTCACACGCAAATATCAAATAATATGACACGTTTTGTAGTTCGTTGACGATGTCTTTACTAGGTTCAATAGCATAAATAAACATAGAATTAAAGTTGAGCGTTCGTTATTATATGCTACATGTCCGCGGGTGTTCAGCGTTGTTGCACTGATGGTTTAGTTACGAGTGAGTGTCCTTCTCTAGACTTAGTGAGTCCATCATATGTTTTTTCCATTTCCCAGCGTGGGATATTTACTTCCCTGGCATGGACACCAGATAGAAGAGACGAACAGCTTTTACTGTCACAGATACAGGCAAAATGGGGTGAACTGACCATTAGACCACCGCTCCCCACAATTGTATATCTATAGACATTACGCTTGACGAGTTGAGCTGTTAATAAATTACACCTTACACGGGGAAGTCAAACGTTAGCTCAACGTAATGATTCTAAATATCTGGTTCTAATATAATGATGTACACTAAACAAAGTTTAACAACTATGATTAGTGTATTTTATGATTGATTACCGAAATGCGTACCATTTAGTCGAGTAGCACTCATTCAGCGTAGCACCTGGTGTTTGTGTTTAATATGTGTTGGACCTTAGATACAGCTGGGTAAATTATGCCATTGTTTAAAACATGTATTCCTGGTTGAAAGATACAATGCGTGTTACTTAGGTTCCGCAGGATATGAATCCACATGTGAGTACGTGCGTGCGTGCATGCGTCCGTGTGTGCGTGCCGGCGTGGTTGCGTGCTTTACCTACGAAACGAGTCGCATCTAAGGTCACGTCACCTTTAATTATCGTCAAAACCGGATAAAATTACTACATTTGTTATGGATGTCTCAGAAAAGACTGCAATCAATTCGTAACACGATGACTTCAGATATTTTGTTCATCTCATTGCGTACGACACGACATTGTGAGGACAATCTAAAACGACAGGTGTTATCAATAAAATGTCTGTAAGTGTAGATTGTAACAGTAATTGACGTTCCGGAATTTGTCTCGGTTCTCGGTTAATAAACATTTTAGTGTTCTAAGTTCTAACATACAATCAATTAATGCAACGTTTAGTGAACTCGAGGCATTTGTAAATGACTTATCTTCCTTAAATTTCAAATTTAGTATAATACGTCTCCAAGAGAGCTGGTTATCTGATACGGATGACTTATCATTAATACAATTAAGTGGATATGACTGTATATCCCAAGGATAAGCTGCAGAAATAAAGGTGGATCAATAACAGATATAGATCAACAGTTTAGTTGTGAATTAAACATGAAATTAAACACATATAAACATTGGGAGGAGCAAATAATACAAGTAAATGGAGGAGGCTTACCACAGACGATCACTATAGGAAATATATACCGACCTCCAAGGCCATTAAATGAAAATTATAATGAATTTCTAAATGAATTTACAACATCATCTATGCAAAATCATCAAAAATAATCTTATTCTAGCAGGGGGACTATAATATAAATATGCTAAAAATAAATGAGCAAGAACATTGTAGCAGGTTCTTTGACATGTTAACTTCATTTAGTCTTTTCCCCAAATCACTCTTCCTACCAGGTTTACAACGAGTAATGGCACACTAATTGATAATTTCTTTTGTAATTTAACAAAGTATATATCAGAGAGTACAGCAGGAATATTAATAAAAAAATTCTCTGATCAGCAACCGTATTTCATAATTATTGATACTACTCTGAAAAAAACAACATCCTATAAAATTCATAGAAATTAATATTCAAAACAAAAAAGCAATGTTAAAAGTCAAAGAGGATTTAATCTCTACTAAAATATATGAGAAACTAGACATAAGTCCAACGGCTGACACAAACCGTAACTATAACATTATCCTAGATGAAATCAATCAAGCTAAAAATAAATATATGATGAGTAAATTAGTGAAATTTAATAAATATAAATATAAATAGTCAACATGGATAACTGAAGGTTTGCTAGCCTCAATACGACACATATATCAACTTTACAAACAAATAGAACTAACAAAACCTGATTCTCCAGAACATGAAATGTTACTGATTAATCTAAAAACATACAATGTTATATTGAAAAGGAGCAAAAGCAATCATATTTTGAAACACGTTTTAAACAATTCAAATTTGACATAAAAATACTTGGAATAAATTAAATCCTGTCTAAAAGTAAAACCAACAAATCATTTCCTACATATTTTAAAGAATCCAATTCTATTATGACAAATAAATTGGAAATTGCAAATAAATTTAATGCATTTTTTACTAATATAGGGAATCATCTGGCAAACAATATAAAATACAAAGGCTTCCATGATCATTTGTATTATCTAAATAAAAAAGTAAACTCTGTTTTTACATTTAAGAAAATTTAAGAACATACTGTAAAGAGAATAATAAATAATCTACCCAACAAAAATAGTTATGGATTTGATGGTTTTTCCACCAAATTACTAAAATTAATTGAACCTGCAATAACTAAATCTTTAACATTATTAACAAATCAAGTATTAACCACAGGAGTATTCCCTGATAAATAAAAAATTGCTAAGGTAATTCCAATTTATAAAAAAGGCGAGCCAACAATATTTTATAATTATAGACCCATATCTCTTCTACCAGCTATCTCAAAAGTATTGGAAAAAATAATTTTTGATCAATTGTCAACTTATTTAAAAGACTCCAAACTTTTCTTTGACCATCAATATGGTTTTCGACCCAAGCATTCAACGGAATATGCTGCACTGGAATTAATAGATAGGATTATAACCCAAATGGATCAGGATGAAATACCCATAAACATATATTTGGACCTTTCTAAAGCATTCGATACCATTGACCATTTAATTTTAATTGACAAATTAAAATATTATGGTATAAATGGTACAAATCTGAACTTATTCAGTAGCTACCTAAATAACCGTAAACAATATACTGAAATTGATCATATAAAATCAAACATGTTACCAATAACAACTGGCATACCACAGGGCTCAATCCTAGGACCTCTGTTATTTATTATATATATCAATGATTTTGCACAAGCCAGTAAAATGTTTAATTTCATCATTTATGCTGATGACACAACCTTATCAAGTACTTTAAATACTTTTAATGATAACATACAAAATGACAATTTAGAATCTTTAATAAATGATGAACTTTTAAAAATAAATGAATGGCTCAAAATAAATAAATTATCATTAAACATTGCAAAATCTAAATATATGACATTCCAAAGGACAAATAAAAATATACAGACGCTTACTCTGAAGATAGATAATATAAATATTGAACAAGTTAAGGAATTTAATTTCTTAGGTTTAATTATTGATACAAATCTGAACTGGAAAAGACATACTGAAAAAATTTCAAACGCATGTTCTAAAAAGATTGGTATTTTAAATAAATTAAAACATGTGTTATCACAACAAATTAAAACGTTATTATATAATTCATTAATTGTACCACACATTAATTATTGCATCATGGCTTGGGGTTTTCAAACAAATAGAATAATAAAACTTCAAAAGAAAGCATTGAGAATTATTACCTTAAGTAACTATAATTCCCACACAGAGCCACTCCATAAAAAACTCAGCATGTTAAAAGTAGATGACATTCTTAAATTACAACAATTAAAATTTTATTATAAATATTTACATAACAATTTACCAGTTTATTTACAAAACTGGAGGATAATCTTCAACTATGACATACATAATTATGATACACGAATCAAGAATGAAATATATACTTATAAAACTAAACACGAATTTGCAAAGAAATGTCTTCGGCATAATTTACCATTTTTACTTAATAATATTCCCACTATAGTTAAGGAAAAGCTTAATACACACAGCTTACAAGGATTTGCTCAGTATGCAAAACTTTATTTTTTACAAAATTATCAAGATTCATGCACAAGGCAAAATTGCTATATATGTATGCAACATTAAAAAAATACAACCACCTGTCACCCTTATACTAAAAGGCGCCTAAACTGCAAACACACATAATCAAGCGAGAATAGTAATACACGAACACGCACATGCACACGAACAAGCACATGCACGCGCACACTCTTTTTTCTTCTCTTAGAAGAATTATATATGTTTGACCAACTGATTTAGTTTAATTTTATTTTGCAAGGTGGCTCCTCGATAGCGACTATCAAAGTCTTAGAGGAGTCTCCTGACTCTATTTGTTTGTTTACCTTAATATATACCATGTTTACTTACAACCATATACACCTGTATTATTTAAAATTATAATTTAACATGGATATATATGTAATATGTTAAATGTATGATGGGTCAAATAAAAACATTTCTTCTTCTTCTATTTAGGTGCAATAGTGCAAAACTAGACCGTGTTATGAAAAAATGCATGTCATTTCAGCCTCACCTCATAAATAATGTTCTACGACATACGTAATTACCGACATCAATTATCGCTTCCGATGCTAGCTGTGTTCCGAAATTTATCTCGGTTTCTATTTAGGTGCAATAGTACAAAACTAGACCGTTTTATGAAAAAAGGCTTTCATTTTAACAAGATTTAAAATATGTAGGCTGGCGTTGACATTCGTAGAGTAAGCGGTATGTGGTTGCGGCCTGCATGGAATCGATCAAACAGTCATTTCTGCCTCACCTCAAAGATAATCAAATGTTCTACGACATACGTCATTACCGACATTAATGATCGCTTGCGATGCTAGCTGTGCAGGTAGAGAAATAGATTAATTACGTAACGTGACAATGGAACAGTTCCAAGACTGGCGCTACTCACAATATCATCACTGCGCGAATTTATAATACATTCAAAATGGACGGCTGGCGGAATAGTATAAACGATTGACAGGCTGGGCGACGCCATTGTTGTCTACGACTTCCACATAGCATTTGTGCACTGAGGATACGTAAGAGATTTCCATACAAAAACGAACGTGATCGTGTATGCAATTGGCATTACGAGATTTCTAGACAAACACTAGCAATTTACCAAATGAAATAAAATCTGTAAAATCAGCACATACATGTTGCAGGGGTGAAAGGTAAATGTTCACGCATGCGCTTAAGTTGGTTGCCAGGCCGAACTGTTTTTTTTGCGCTTAGACGGTTTTTACCCAGAATGCGTTGCACAACGCCAAATACAGACGATCTGTGGTGTCATCACCGTGAATCAGTGGTGATATTCTTATCACACCTGCGCTAATGTTGAACTGAATTTCGCTCTAGTTGCTGCATGAACCAAAGAGTTGCGCTGTTAAGATATATTTAGCTAAGAAAACATTTTCAAGCAATATCCGGACAAATACATCAACTATCTGACGAAAGGCAGTTTACTTGACGGAAACGTTTTGACTTAACCCTCGACAGAGGTTATTTTTTTTACTTTGAGATACCTTAGTAATGAAACTGAGAGACCTTTGTTATGAAAAAAACACCTGAATGAATGGGGTTGAACAAACCTAGAGAAAAGGAGGTTAAGAGGTGTTAAAATATATTTTTTATGATAGGAAAGTTTGTGAAAAAATTTTTGATGGACATTTCTATCATTTCAGAAAGATGGAAGAACTGGAAGATACGAAGTAGTGTTAGTGAAGCACCACAGTAGATTAGATATACGAAAGTATATTTATTATCACACAGGTTAATGAAAGAATGGAACACATAATATACTGGTTGCTAAAGTGCTAGCGGCGTAAATGTGTTTAAAAACTAAATTTACAAATATCTCAGAAGGGCGGGTTACACATACATGAACAGTTGTTGGCCTCTCGATAAGCCAATGGTTTCCTTGTCCACTTGCCATCTGGGTGTTTGGCGTGGATGGCAATTTTGCTAATCTTGCTAAATGACATAGAATACAAATATTTGCAAGGGTATCAACGAGAGATAGATGAAAGGATGAGATCAGAAGGGTATGGACAATGTTCAGTAGGTTCCGACAAATCAATATCACCTTATCAATACGCAGCGCTGGGTGTCCACTTCGATGAAGGTGAAGCAGCATGTTTTCATGTTTCCATGTTTTCATGTTTCCATGAATTCGGACGTCGAGCCCAGATATATTAACCGCAACGACAATCTTTAACGATGACAGCTCCGGCTGACAATCAGCATAGAATACTGCGACCAGATGCTCTCGACAGTTAATCAGAAGGCGATGACATGTAGTTCGTTCAACTGGAAAGATGTATTATTGTAAACAATGTTTAGATCACATAATGGACGTGCGCGACCGTTTCAGACGCCGCACAGATGCTTGCGTGCGCGTGTGCGTGCATGCGTTGTCACGGCAGCGGATGCAATAATAATACGTTTCGTTTCCACTGCATGAAATATTGTGGAACTTGAATTATTAATTGTGTAAGAAATACATACTAATCCTTTAATCACAGATAGTAACTCATATACATAGAACCATGTATTCATATATTCAGTACATTCATGATTCAGTACTTCATAATCAGTGACCCGAATATGTAATCAAATGATACGCGTATGCGCAGAGTGGGTAGCACTGCACCGGAAGTGCAGCAGAGGGCTACATGCAGCAGAGTGCTACATGATGAGATTACAGTACGAAATTAACTACTGCGCTCACTGCTCGGTGTAAGTAAAAACTGAACTAACAAAATGTGTACTTCGCATTTCTACCATTACATGTCCGGACATCACATCATGAGGTAGTTACAATTATCGTTCGTTCGATGAGTGATCGCCATATAATACGTCTTGACAAAATGACCTTTCTGAGTCCGGATGTGTTTTATGACTTTCTTTATGCATTTGCGTCGTTATTTCCTCGCAAATAAAACTTACGAAGAATGAGCATAACTTGATCAAGACACAGACATTAGCTCTTCAACAAAACTGCTCCGAAACCGGCATATAAATAAACGAATTCAGATCGGCTTTTTGGGAAAAACAGAAGTCGTGTAAACGACGTAGTGTGAACATGTTTCACTCGTGTTGATATTACTTATTTATAATTAAATTATTAAAATAAAATAACTAATCACATTCATTATATAAGGAAAAACAACTGACTGATAATTACTACAAATTTCTACACATGTAGCTTACACACGTTGATTTCCTGGAGTTGTATATATTAGTAAAGAATGTGTAACAATATCCATTTATGACACCATGCGTGGTTGAATCAGGATAATCTTTCTAATAATAAATCTTGATCCGACCAGAATACGTTTCACATGCACATTTTGTTAGTCATAGCGCGAGTACAACATTTTATTGTGAAGCTACCAGCATCGTTTAACCTTCAAGACGCTACCCAGGCGATTGAGTGCCTTCAAACATGATGTGGATAACACAACGTTAAGACGATCACACATTTTCCATTTTTAGCTGGAACAATTTTAGTGTTTGGTTCGACTACTCAAAGTGCAACAAAGCTAATTACTACAATGTCCATTATTTATGTGCTACATCATATATAAATACATCTGGGATTATAATGGGGTTTGGACCGTGGTTATTCTGACTTTATTCGCCAGGATCATGGTCGCTTCACCACCTGTTCTACTTCACCATATCTGTTACTACGGCTTCGACAGTGACCCTGATCGCTTCACCACCTAGCACCATATCTGTTACAACGGCTTTGATAGTGACCCTGGTAGCTTCACCACCTCGCACCATATCTGTTACTACGGCTTCGATAGTGACCCTGATCGCTTCACCACCTCGCACCATATTTGTTACTACGGCTTTGATAGTGACCCTGGTCGCTTCACCACCTCGCACCATATTTGTTACTACGGCTTCGATAGTGACCCTGATCGCTTCACCACCTCGCACCATATCTGTTACTACGGCTTTGATAGTGACCCTGGCCGCTTCACCACCTCGCACCATATCTGTTACTACGGCTTCGATAGTGACCCTGATCGCTTCACCACCTCGCATCATATTTGTTACTATGGCTTCGATAGTGACCCTGGTAGTTTCACCACCTCGCACCATATCTGTTACTATGGCTTCGATAGTGACCCTGGTAGCTTCACCACCTCGCACCATATATGTTACTATGGCTTCGATAGTGACCCTGATCGCTTCACCACCTCGCACCATACCTTTTACTATGGTTTCGATAGTGACCCTGATCGCTTCACCACCTCGCACCATATTTGTTACTATGGCTTCGATAGTGACCCTGGTAGCTTCACCACCTCGCACCATATCTGTTACTATGGCTTCGATAGTGACCCTGGTAGCTTCACCACCTCGCACCATATCTGTTACTATGGCTTCGATAGTGACCCTGGTAGCTTCACCACCTCGCACCATATCTGTTACTATGGCTTCGATAGTGACCCTGGTAGCTTCACCACCTCGCACCATATCTGTTACTATGGCTTCGATAGTGACCCTGGTAGCTTCACCACCTCGCACCATATCTGTTACTATGGCTTCGATAGTGACCCTGGTAGCTTCACCACCTCGCACCATATCTGTTACTATGGCTTCGATAGTGACCCTGGTAGCTTCACCACCTCGCACCATATCTGTTACTATGGCTTCGATAGTGACCCTGGTAGCTTCACCACCTCGCACCATATCTGTTACTATGGCTTCGATAGTGACCCTGGTAGCTTCACCACCTCGCACCATATCTGTTACTATGGCTTCGATAGTGACCCTGGTAGCTTCACCACCTCGCACCATATCTGTTACTATGGCTTCGATAGTGACCCTGGTAGCTTCACCACCTCGCACCATATCTGTTACTATGGCTTCGATAGTGACCCTGGTAGCTTCACCACCTCGCACCATATCTGTTACTATGGCTTCGATAGTGACCCTGGTAGCTTCACCACCTCGCACCATATCTGTTACTATGGCTTCGATAGTGACCCTGGTAGCTTCACCACCTCGCACCATATCTGTTACTATGGCTTCGATAGTGACCCTGGTAGCTTCACCACCTCGCACCATATCTGTTACTATGGCTTCGATAGTGACCCTGGTAGCTTCACCACCTCGCACCATATCTGTTACTATGGCTTCGATAGTGACCCTGGTAGCTTCACCACCTCGCACCATATCTGTTACTATGGCTTCGATAGTGACCCTGGTAGCTTCACCACCTCGCACCATATCTGTTACTATGGCTTCGATAGTGACCCTGGTAGCTTCACCACCTCGCACCATATCTGTTACTATGGCTTCGATAGTGACCCTGGTAGCTTCACCACCTCGCACCATATCTGTTACTATGGCTTCGATAGTGACCCTGGTAGCTTCACCACCTCGCACCATATTTGTTACTATGGCTTCGATAGTGACCCTGGTAGCTTCACCACCTCGCACCATATCTGTTACTATGGCTTCGATAGTGACCCTGATCGCTTCACCACCTCGCACCATATCTGTTACTATGGCTTCGATAGTGACCCTGGTCGATATTTTAAAAGAAACTGCTGATGGCTACGTGATGACTGTACGTGATGGCTGTACGTGATGACAGTACGAACGGATTTACTTATAATGTGGACTGGTCGTTTTACCTTTGCAATATTCATATTGGTCAGTACACTAATTGGGGGTGACTATCGGAGAATAGTTGTACTATTGCGATAGTATCGCGATAACTACATATATCACAATACTATTGCAATAGGTTCATAACAGTCACGAACCGTAGTTGCTGGGTGGTAATATAGCGTAGCCATGGTGGTTGTTAATTTAACATATTGAATCCGTGAATGACGCTCTAGTCGACTATTGTTGATGTTAGGTCGATAAATAAATAAAATGATCACACTTATGTTTTTATAGTATAACATTGACACAAGTAACCCTGCTGAATTGTTTTGGCAACTATCATTACTACTGATAGTTCAGTGTACTATTGACGATAACTATGGATAGTTCAATTTATTATATCAGACCGTTTACTCCACCGCCTTGAGTTGGTCCAGCACTCGGCGGCCAAAGTCGTCCTACGAATTAGGCGGGGTGATCGACGTAGCATGACGGCAGCACTGAAACAACTCCACTGGCTGCCGGTGAAGTGGCGCGTTGAGTACAAGTTGCTCGTTCTTGTATTCCGCACCCTTCATGACCGGACGTCGACGTACCTGGCCTCGCTACTCACGCCATATGTGCCGAGCCGCGCCCTTTCGTCCCGCCGCCGGCGCGCTACGAACTGTTCCCCGCCACAACCCTAAACGGTATGCGTGCTGGGCAGACTCTGCCCGAAGAACTGCGGCTGATCAACGATATTAACACTTTCTAAGCTCGTCTTAAGACACACTATTTTAAGCTAGCCTTTAATGTGTAATCTTTATATGTCACATTATATTACCACAATATATTTAATTATTTGTAATTAACAAATAATAGTTTATTGTCTAGTTATATATGAATTAATTTATTTTATTAACTATTTATTTATTTAAATACCAATGGTACTTTATGTTTTATGCTTCTATGTGTAGCTTAGTTTGTCTAGTTAAATTTTGTTTAGCCAAGTTTTATAAATATTATTATTATTATTTATATTTTAGCATTTTAGTTTTGTAAACAACAACACTGAACAGAGTTTTACTTTGAATTTTAGTGTATAAATAAAGTTGTTATTATTATTACTATTATCGGTAGCACTGCATCGTAACATCGACAAATGCGATACATCGATAACTCGATATATTTTTGCACCCGTAACAGTTTATTTTAGCCTGTAACATGTTCACGTTACAGGCCGTACTGCGGCATATCAGCTTCTGTAGACAGCCTGGAGCAGTGCTGATTTATGGATGGCGGTGTCACAACCCAGACTACTCCATTGCCTAAATATATCGTTTACAAGTCCGTGAGGCGACGTCTTCGATCACACACGTCGCTCGGGAACAGACGTTTGTATTACCGTAATGACATGATACGATAATACAACGTGAATACAAATGCATTGTGTCCATAAATTACACTTTCATTGTCGCTATCACATTAGGCTTCATATCTCATCAATGTGACATTAGGTTATTAATACTGCAGCTGCTCTTTCCGAGTGGTCTCGAAGGAGGTCTTTACTCCTGTCATTTCTTCTCTCTCAAAACATATTGGTATAATTTCGTGCAGTTTATGGCCCTATAACCCAGTATTGTTTGGAAGTATTCTAATCAGTTGTAACCGTGATGTTTTCGTGTGTATATGTGGCATTTGTGTGCGAACGTACATGTGTAACTAGAACCAAGAATATTACTAAAGGTGTGCTTGGATGAAGCATTCGAAATAATTCAGTTGTTAAGCGCCATCTTAGGCCCGATTTGTTGCGGTGTTGGCAGCACATGCAAATAGCATTTATCGCAACCGCCTGATGTGAGAATGTCATATAAAAATACTTGTTATATGATGATAAATAGCTAGGTTCAGTTTTATAGATAACAGTTAGCGAGGCTTACAGTTAGAATAAGCGGTGCTGGCATAACACGAAAACGTTATTCCGAAAAAAATCTCCACCAATTTTGTTTGCATTAATTCGATACAGTAACGTAAGTTATTTCATATATTTACAACTTGGGTAAATAATTGCCTAGATAGGCGTCATTCGTTGGTAACACGAAAACCCACCGAACCAGTATTATTTAGCGTATTCAAAACGGAACAAATAACGCGCCCTTCCAATATGTGTTTTTCGACCTTTCCGCTAGGAGCACCACTCCTGCATTTTTACTTTCTATGATCGTCGTACGGCTCCAACATGCAGCAAACGGCTCCTAATTTTGATAATCACTCTTGCACGAAAAACACAAACACGTTGAGAATCGTAATTATTTTATTATAATATTATTAATGCACTGTTCGCATTTACAGAAGATCAGGGGCCAATACGCGTGTTCCGGTGAAATAGTGATCTCATCAGCCGAACGTGCACCAGATTTACTATAGGTCGTTAGCATGATTACAATTTCTGTCCTGTCGTATGTCAAGTTGCACAGTCGTATCGTGATTGCACGGCCCGTACATCTCCGTGAGCGACCGCGTGACGACGTGTCACATAAACACAGGTAAACATATTGGTCGCGAGGGACACATTTTGCAGCAACCAGGGTGACTGCTCTCAAAACGTTCTGGATCGGACCACAGGTAGAGCGGGCAGTGGAATGCCGTAATCAACGCTATTTTTTGGTAATCAAAGAGTAAATATAATTTCCTTCAAAAACGTAGAATCTCCATTAGCAGAATATTTATACTTTTCCTTCCTGATATCCATTTATACTGTTTGCTAATGTCCCCAATTATTTCATAATTATGTACCACTTCATACTGTGGAGGAAATAATAATGATATCAGAACGAACTATTTATATCTAACAGACAGTGCAAATTAGAATTTAAATAAAGTGAATAAACAAAATTATGTGCACAAGCACACTTTTTTCCTCTAAAATCGTAAATAATGCAATGTATGGATATTGTTTTTAAATGCATCCACGCTATATAGATTGACCATGGTTTGAGCGAGAGCGCTCTAGAGTTGAATAGTAACGGGCGGTATTAGTGGTAATTACTCTGTGACCAACTTCATATAT
>SDWI01000162.1:594739-606754 GCA_009193005.1 Lamellibrachia luymesi
GGTGGTGGTGGTGGTGGTAGTGATACTAGGAGAACTCCCAATCGATAAAATAACAAGTAAGGAATATGAACTGGCTCTCTCCAACCGTTATCAATACCGCAAGACATGACTGAGGAGGAAGACAGCTGTACTATAGACACGGCAAGAAGGTGTGGACAGAGACATGCGAAGAAACACTAGGACACTAGGACACTATAAAGACACAACATCAGCCGTGGAGTTTAGCATATACATAGCAGACGAAAAAGAGAAAGACAACAATCGCACAAGAACACCAAGAGTTAGAGCTCAAGACAAATATACACAAGCTAACAAAGAAGCCAAAGCAGATGTCAGAAGAGACAATATAATCTATATTGAAAACCTGGCGAAATAGGCAGAAGAGGCTACATCCAGTTAATGACAAGAATGGTTCCACAACAGCAGAAGAACAAATGAAAAGATGGGAAAAATATTTCGAAGAATTACTGAACAGGCTAGCTCTACTAAGCGCTGCAGATATTCAACCAGCATAAGAATGATTACAAGTGAACAGTGCTTAACCAACAAAGGACGAAGAACATTACAAAATTGGAAATCGACAGGACCAGATGAACATCCGGTGGAAGCACTGAAGGCAGACGTTGGCACGTCAACTAACATGCTTTATGAAAATCAAAGCAACATACAAGGGAATAACCAGCAGAGTTCTACACGAAGGAAAGACAACAGAACAATTTGAGGTAAAGACTAGCGTGAGACACGGATGCATACTGTCACCATTTCTGTTCCTGGTGGCAAACAACTGGATATTGAGAACATCTATAGAAGGACAGAAAATGGTTTACAATGGACACTGAGGAACAACTAGGTGAGCTAGACGTTGCCGATGATCTGGCTTTTCTTTCACACAAACAGAAGCAAATGCAAGAAAAAACATCAGTAACCTAAAAAACTGCAGTAACGTTACGACTGAATGTGAACAAAGGCAAAACCAAAATCATGAAGAACAACAGCAAGAACAACAGCCCATTTACACAAATGGCATTAATGAAAAAGAGCAAGCGGACCTTGAACAACTCACATTGTTTATATGCTTTGCACGAATAGGTAAATATCGTCAGTTGTGGACGGCCCCTTACGTCTTAATTACAGCAATGAAGTTAAGTGGCAGTGACATCGGCTAATCCAGTCAATATTACTTACGATGCCAATTACTTTCGATTTACTTAGATTACTGATGATGGCGAGTTAACCAGCGCGACCGACAAGCGCATTAGCAGTTCCATGAAAATCGGATAATGTAGAAACCCGGGACGTATTAAGTGACGCCGATACAGACAGAGCCAACATATAATAGTATGACATCAGTTGCGTTTGGACGCAAATAGCTTGGCTATATCTTATTGGCAAGTATAGGAATAGGTATATACAAATATATTTTCATTTGGCGAGCGAAAGTTGCCACACTTTCACACCCGTGACTTAGGGTTATTTAACAGTTTCGCGCGGCCATAGATTCTGTGTTTTCAACAACGTTTTCCTAGTAAAGCACTGACGTGACATTCTTAACTGTAGTTGCAAATGGTTATGTTTTAGTAATTCTTATAGGTGCAAAACCCATGACTTTTGTTTCCGTGTAACAAGATTGAAAGCCCAGATGGCAAGTGGACAAGGAAGCAATAAGCTTATCGATATTACTGCAAGTATATAATATAAAATGCACGCCTACATCAAGTGGCATTTGTACAACTAAGCACTCGCCGCGCAACTGTTGTAACTATCGACTATCATTTGCATTTGCAACGCAAAATGAAATAGTAATTAAAAGTAATTGCCACCATCTACCAATACGACAAACGTCAAGTTCAGCGACACTGCTCAAGTCATTAGGTTAACAAGTACCTCACGCTAATTGTTGACGTTTTGATACCCCACCCCTTTGTCACGCTTCGTAACGCTGGCCTGTACACCCACCCTAACACTACCTTCGTTTTGAGGAAGACCCCCCCCCCTATTATGCATTCATCTGTTTTTCATCAAGTTTGCAGACTTTTCACACGCAATTACACACTTCACTGGTGCATGGGTGAGTCCGCATTCCTTTTCTGTTCGAATTCAGTTGAAATATACCATAGAACTGGCATAGCAATCACGGCTGGTCACGTTGATCACCGCGCTTGCGCAGTACGTACGCACATAACGTGATAATTTCTGGTTATATCAACAAACTAGTCACCGATCTTGCTATATAAAGAAACTAGTTACCTATCTTGCTATATCAAGAAACTAATTATCTCACAAAACATGTTTTGCGATTTGTATCATGTCCTTTCTATGCTTCTGTAGATGCGCGGATGATTTTTGTAAAACGGAACACAACATTACATCCTGGAATAAAAGCCGACCTAGCCTTGCCCTAGGCCCACGCCCGCGACACTGGCTCTGCCTAGCCTTGCCCTAGGCCCACGCCCGCGACACTGGCTCTGCCTACCCTTGCCCTAGGCCCACGCCCGCGACACTGGCTCTGCCGCTGCCGCTGTCGTTGACCACATTCATGGGTAATACATGAACGTTGTTTTCTAGCTAACAAAATCGTTAAGCCGTTTATTGTTATGAAACAAAGTTTACTATTTATCATACAACTGTGCTAGTGAGTGATCTATAAGCTTTCACAGACTCTCGGCTGAACATTTCAGGCTTGNCTAGCCTTGCCCTAGGCCCACGCCCGCGACACTGGCTCTGCCTACCCTTGCCCTAGGCCCACGCCCGCGACACTGGCTCTGCCGCTGCCGCTGTCGTTGACCACATTCATGGGTAATACATGAACGTTGTTTTCTGGCTAACAAAATCGTTAAGCCGTTTATTGTTATGAAACAAAGTTTACTATTTATTATTTCACAGACTCTCGGCTGAACATTTTAGGCTTGTTGATCGCTTAATGCCGAACGTTTAATCGGATCAGAAGCTGGGTCGTTCTACCAGCCGTTTTGACACAGATACAGATCTAGTAACTTACTAAAGCCGTCACCGTGCTCTAGTTTCTTATTGTAACATTCCCTCTCACTGGGATCTAAAACCTTGGCGTATTTAACCGATTAGTCATTCATGTTTGCTCGAGCATAGCAAGGCATTTGTTAGAGAAAGCTCGGTAGGTGTGCAGCTTTTGCCAGCCAGCGTCCTGCGCATGTGCGAATGTGACGTCACGTGTTGGTATACGTGAAAACCCCTACAGGGGTAGGACCACTGTTGACCTTCCTGTTTATTGTTTCAGGGCGTATTAAATTGCGATATGTGAATTTAAACAATTCATATGATGTGATATAAGTGCAATTGAGCAGGCATATTCACAGGTTTGTTTGTAGAAGCTATTAGCTGTAAAATGGTGCTTTTATAGAGTATAACAGGCGGAGGGATTTATGGGAATTTTTCTGCTATGGGCCACGTGGGCGCATGAATACATGGCTATTTTTTTTTTAAATTGACGGGCATCGCACGTCGGGGAATTTTAAAACAGCTGGAGGTATGTGATTTTGAAAAAATTTGGTCAGCATGTCAATGAGATAATGGCAGTTGCTGTGAAACAAATTTAAGAATGTGTGGTGGTCACGTTTTCTTATAATCAGACAAAACCTTAACATGGCCACCAATGCAATTCTCTACTGTGGTCTGCCCCCTATACCGCTTCCGCGTGGCTCATCACGGGACATAATCGAGGAGCCGGTGGTGCGTATCTTCTGGTGTATCGTACGGAACCGTCGGTCGTTCATTAGGCCGACTCTTCTGGTCATAATAATCGGTTTGGAGATAGGTACCAGTTAATATGGTTTGAAGCACATGCACAGTATGATACGAGACGTCCACAACAGCCTTTGTAGGGGCGATTGCGATACACGTCCGTTCATCAAGTACGATTCATTGATCGACACGTCGTCTACGTGTTCTGGTCACAAGAAAAGGCACATATAGATAGTTAACTATTTTTGAACTCCCAGCGGAAACTGAGCGTTTTCGGTATGCCAGTGATATACAAATATAGTTTATATATCACCAATGCTTCTAATCAGAACATTATCGTGAACCAGCAAAGGCATAGCGGAAGGCAGTGTTAGTTGAGCCATTTTTTTTATAAATTTTTTATGTCTAGGGAACAATCATATTACTAAGTAAAATTGTTTTACTCGCATAAACTACGATTATTAGTACATCATTTTATACCAAAATAATATATATATAATATGGTGAGATAAGTATATGTAGCTTATTCAAATGGAGTTGGTAAGCTGGCTCAACTAACACTTGGTGTGGGGTAAGTTGAGTCATAGTGTAGCGAAAGTTGGGTAAATTATTTATTTGTACAATTTACGTAGACCTTGCACACAAATTTCATAACAAATCAACCAACACATGTACCCAATGGGTACAACCCATCCCTGGCAAATATACACGCTTAATTAATAAGTCGACACAACCAATGTAATTAACTGTTAATATGTAGGTATCCAATATTTCTTGATGTATTTAGGGGTAAATAATTCTTTAATTCAACGTTTCGACAGTTACATTTTTTTTATTCTAGTAATCTTCTTTCCTGTGCATTGTTAAACCATTTGTAGGTATACAGACAATAAAGTCTGGTCACATATGCGTTGATAATTTACACACTAGCTGACAATCACAATCACCACAAGTTTCGAAAAAAATTAAGTAAAAATATTTAGCTAAACTTTTTGACCGTTATGACAAATGGCACCTACTGCACGTCAATAGTGTTCTAATAACATGTTAAATCACTGGGTGGTTCCTTGTAACGGTCGCTGTTATAATTTCCTTGGAAACAAGGGTGGTTCAACCAATCCAGTGGCTCAACTAACACTGCCTTCCCCTCTAAGCAGTCAGAGAGTGCACCGATAGCTTGCCGAAAGAAATCTTCAAAGCAGCAAGAGGGTTCGCCCTGACGCGGCATCATCGGCTGGCACGATTGCTGTGGGCACGATGTCACTGAACTCACGTCAGAGATTGTGACGTATGATCCTGTTCTCGATGAAAGTGGATATTGCATTGACAACCTTGACGGACAAAGGAGAGTCTGTCGTCGAATCGGCGAGATATATGTTGATGGGTGAGTAATGAAGAGGAACCAGAATGTGAGTATATGGGGAGGCATCACCAACAAGCAGCGTGTGTGACCCGTCATCTTTCAAAATATTGCCCCATGTCAAGGAAATGGAGTCACGGCGCAGCGGGGTATTAACCAAATGTTCACACACCCAAATCTTTCATTGTTCATAGTTGTGGAAACACCATTTTCCTCCACGCTTCGGCAAGCATCCCTGTTAACCGTCTGGTACACGCCATGCAGCAGAGATGCAGAGACGCCATCAATGCTAGTTGAGGACACACAGAACATAGATCAAACAAGCAAACTGCCCAAATGTTGTTCATAATACACACAATTGGAAAATCAGACAAAGAAATCGAACAAACGTTGGATTTTTTCCATTTGAAACACAAGTGGAATAAATTTGCACTAAAACTTATTCACGCCTCTTTTACTGTCTAGTATATTTAAAGAAACAAAAGTGTTCTAGAAACAGACAATAAACGCCATCGCTACGGAACTATGTACATACACAAGTCGTTATGGGCCGTCATGAAAGACTACGCCGAAATGTTGCAAAACGACGACAGATGCCTAGACGGTGCTGCCCACCGTCACGACCGTGGCGTCGTTCTGAACTGCGTTGCCCCGTCGGCAGATGGTCCTGCGCAGGCTGCGACGGAAGGTCGGCATGAAGATGGCGTACATGAACGGGTTGGCGAGCGAGTTACACACGGTCATCAGTATGCCGACCAACTGCACGGGCGCGCCGAGATCGTAGCTGGTCACGCCGACACTGCCCAGACAGAAGTAGATCGAGTCGTAGCTGATGGTCGCCGCGAAGATGACCGTCACCGTGATGGCGCACTTGGTGACGCGGATGGTGGACTTCGTGAGGGTCTGCGACTGTACGGCCGACGCGATCGCCTTGCGGTGGTGTTGCAGCTGCAGGACGGTGCGGCCGTAGAGCAGGAGGAACGACACCATCGGCACGATGTAGGCGACGAACAACCAGTAGATGGAGAACCAGTAGTAGAACGCCTCGGCGAGATCGGGCGGCAGCGAGATGCCGAGGATGCATTGTCCGTGCGTGAAGGTGACGAGGCGGATCGACGGAGCCGGACTTAGGAAGCAGGGGACGTACATTATGGCGATGGCGATCTTAAGCCAACGCGACGACAACGATTTGTATTTGATCGGGAAGCAAACGGCGATGAGGCGGTCTATAGCGATGAAGACGAGGTTCCACACGGCCAACAAAACGGTGCCCCAGTAGATGTACTGACTATGCCATATATAGCACACAGCATAGTCGACGGCGTACTGACCGACGTGCCAGACCGAAGTCTGCATGAAGACGCCGCTAGCGAGCGCGCACACGGCGGCGTCAATCAGGGCCTGATGCTTCAGGAGAACCACGGTCAGGCGGGAGAAGGATCGACCGTTGACGGTCAACGTCACGAAGGTCATCGTATTGGCGACTACACCTGTGCCGGCCATGCCCAGCAGACCGGCGTTCATGATCCGGCGCCACAGCGGTGTCGTCGCCGTCTCTTCCCCCGGGTAGGTAGTTTTTCCCTGTCCCGGCGGCCAAGACGTCGTCGCCTGGTAGCTGCCGTTGCAACTGTTCCATTGTCCAAATCGGCTAACACAGTCACTGTTTCCCTCTGTAGCATCATTCCATTCCGTAAATATTTCAACACTGAGATTGTTCGCTTCGGTAGCTGGCGTAACCATGTCCTCAATTGTCACCCCGTATAATATTGCCTCGGTCTCTGTAACATTGACCAAATCCACATTGTCTAAAGTCGTTCCCAACTGGTTTTCACTTATCGCCGTTACACGGCCCAAGTGTTCCTGCGTGGGAAAGTAATTTCGTTCTGTCTGAGTATCGTGTCCTGTATTCGTGATGTTTTCACTAAATCCAGTAATGTTAGATGTGATCGTGTAGTTGTCGCCGTTGTCGCTGCATCTGACGGATCTCAGACACATCGATGCGCAGACAAGCAGTAGGAGCCAGCTGCCGCCAGCCCCGGAGACCGGCAATACACGCCGCCTTCGCATCGCTATGACGGAATAAAACTGTCCGTTAATGTGTTATGTACTTGCGATCACGTGGTGCCTAATCACACCCAGTATTGATGTCGCGGATTCCTACTCTCTCTTCTACCGTCAGCGACACATTGTGATATCGAGTGGCCGCCGCCTGTAACATGTGCTGTGTTTGCGTCGAAGACTTTCGATTGTGTATTTCCGAGCAACACGATCAAGTGACAATTGATAATGGCCGCAGCGTTTGTCGGTTAACATGTGTGTGTGTAACGTACAAATATATAAAGTCAGCGACAGACTGCGGTATATCCGGCAATAAATTATGTGCTCGTTTGTCGTGCAACATGCACGCACCACCCGTTGCCACTGGTTAAATGTTTCCTGATTAATGCCACAGTGCCATTGTGTTCGGGTGACGTACACTATAATCATCAAGACCGCGTCGAAGTCTTCGCCGCGTGAACTTCCGACAAGCACGGCAGCCTGATATGCGATCACTGCGTTTTCTGTTTGTTAGCGTTCTGGATCTGGATCTAGAAAATTACTCAGCAAAGTCCTACTAAGACATTGCGCTCAGGGTTTGTTTAAGAGTGTCCTTAGTGTATCTTCCGAAAGACACAAGCAAAGTGGGGTAAAAGAAATTGGCCAATCTTCGAAACGGCTGACGTGGAATCGAACCACCGTGCTCTAATCATTAGACCGTCGCCCCCCGTTTACATTTCCTTCATCGACACTCCCAATGAGCAAACTGCAAGAAGTTGGTTTATGGACCACATAAATAAACAAAGGGACATTTCGATTCCATTAACGAGGAATATGTGGACCTTTGCCGTGTCATCTTTATGCAGCGTCTCTCGTCAACAAAATCTCCCGCGTTGTGAGTTGCATTTTCTTCTTAGTGCGCCGTCAGTTGACAACACCTGTCCGATGAACCGTGTCATTCTGGGCGTGTCGGTCACATGTATCCTTGAGGTACCCCACTCAAAACCGATTTCCAATTTGAAACTTCTCCATCTACTACAACTCGTTGTCTTCTGTCAGTCAGCCATTGTTCTATCCAGTCAGAAATGGGAAAGAAGACGACAACATGGACGCGGTCTCCTCTTCAAGTATCAGGATCTGACACCAATGCATTGGCTTCAGTGCAGTGAAACTAAAATCGTCAAACAGCAATCTTGGCGCACGCTCGAAGACGAGCAATACGAAGAAGAAGGCGGAACGTCAGCCGTCATAGCTGCTTTGCCTCGAAGTCAGCACCCTTAGGAACCGTCAGCAGAACATAACCGATGGATTTGGGAGGAAATACAGTGATGTACGACACTAAACTAAGCAGCTGTTAACCCCTTCCCCAATTAAACCAATTTCGTTTAGCATCGATGTATATCATCGAAATGTATTGCGACGGCTCATGAGATTCATTTCATTAAATTAATATGATCTATGCCTTTCTTGCAGGGTCGCTCAGAAGAAATCCCGCGATATTTCATTTATTTTTATTATTGCGTAACGCTTAATAATTATCAAATCGTTACGAAATAAATACTGTTTCGAGTATCCCATTACATTTGCAGTGTATGCGTGTGTATGTATATTGTACGTACTCGTTGATTCATTGACATGCATAAATAATATAATAATGAAAAATTATAAATTGTCTTCAGCATTACTCCTGCGTAAAACATATGTACGTTTCCTGCTTCGTGTGTGTAAGAATATCCGTGTTACTTGAACGTGACATGATGTGTTTCGGGTAGTTTATGGATAAGATTTGGATCGAACCAATCGCGTGTTATTTCCTTGAATAATCTGTGTCAAATCCCTTCAATATCGGTCATCAAGAATAAATAGCGTTCATTCAGACTCGCTTCAATTGTAATCTTGGCCCGGTTGGAATGATGACACAGAACCAACGGACTGTTTCTTTTTCATCCAATTACGTCCGCGTGAGTAATGACTGAGCATTGTCTCGTTAGCGTGATGTATACGTTCGCGGGTTAATTGGTGTCTCTCGTGCACGTGATCCGGTCATGATCTTGCTTATGTATGGCCGTAGATGAACCCACGAATGTTTGGTGCCCGAGATGCAACGCGTCTAGGAGGAGCAGAATAACACAAAAACGTACAAACTCCCCGTGGATTATAGCAAGATACACGTTTCTTCAAACCAACAACTCTGCAATTATTGCTTGTACTTGTTTCTACAGCTAGGTGAACTGAGGCAATAGGGAATGAACGAAATCAATCGCCGTGTGCTCGAAGGTAACCGATATTTTAAACACATTTTGCATAGTCCTAAATCCGACCCTGACTCCTGATATAAGGAGCACCTTTGAAATCACCCGTCCGCTTTGCACAATTGTATGATATATGGACTCCGGATGGATATAAGAAAATGGATAGGCCTATGTAGGACAATCTGGACAACTTACAACATGTTCCCTATAGCGATAGTCTGCTGATGTGTCTCATTCAAACGCTTTAATGTGGGAAGCTTCGTTATCCCACATTTGCTTAGAGATGCTCAGGCAATAATGCAAGGGTACGTTGTGTGGTTGTTTAGTGATACAATTTTCAAACTTTGATGCATAACAAGATTGCTTTTTTTTAGTTATTCAGAATGCTTCATAAAAAATACAGAACAGGTACAAAGCAAATGACAATAAATAAATCATACTGTTTTACTTAAAACTGTTGACTGATATTTGTACCAGTCAAACGCAGAAGGGGTATCCTTTAATAATGAAAGAAAAAATGCCTTCCATAAATTACATTTTGTGTCCTACCTTGCAAGTTCAGTTAACACTTAATTGGAAAAAAAACATTAAGAATTTTTTTTTAATTCACCCCGCTATGACCCTTTCTACGAACAATCGAATTACACTTTCTAGTTATTACGTACATTTGAACAATTGTTGACCCGGTCATGCGTCTTTTCTTCGGTTGTCCAAATTTATGTCATTCACAGGAAAGTCGTCGTTGCACACAAGATCTAACAATATTTTACAAGATTGCCATCCAAGCCAAAGGCCCAGATGGTAAGTGGACAAGGAAACCATTGGCTTATCGAGAGTCCAACAATTGTTTATTTATTTGTAATGCGCCCTCCTAAACTACTAGCAACTACACAATCTGTAATAATTTGTTTCATTCATTGATTGTCCTGTGTGAGAAAGAGTATTTCTTGATATCCAATCTACAGTTATTCTTTACTAATGTTACCTGATGTCCTCTAGTTCTATTACCTTTCTTGAGTGAGAAAATATTTTGTTCATACCCATTCAGTATCTTAAATTTTTTTAGTTTGACCTCCTCTTAACCGCCTTGTCTCTAGAGTTTTTAAACCACATTCTCTCAGTTGTTCTTCATAACCAAGTTCTCTCAGTTCTCACACGCTCGTACGCACGCACGCACGCACGCACGCACTCACTCACCCACGCACGCACGCACGCACGCACGCACGCACAGTGAACAAAGTGTTTATAATATCAATATAATCATCTTTCACGCCACCGTGGCTGCATTTATTTATTTCCAGGCTTCACAAATACTTATGAGTTCTGATATGGGAATCGTTTCATCGTTGGCATTAGTTGCAGGAGAGGAGAGCCACGCAATACCAACCATCACCTCGTCTTCTTGGTGTTGGTTGATCTCTACATAAAGTGGGTACAAGAAGCTGACTCGCTTTGTATCTGGCATGTGGGAAATAAGCTGGAAAGCTGTTGCCCTTTGGATAGAACACAAAAATCCGCACGCACAAATAAAATATGTATATCGTTGTTCGTACTCGCAGAGTGGTGGTCTCTAACCCTAACAACCAAAAGACGAGCCATAGCAGTAGTGTCCAAGTGCTATCGTTGTGCTGACTCGCAGATTGGTGGTTTCTAACCCTAACAACCAAAAGACGAGTCATAGCAGTAGTGTCCAAGTGTTGTCCACTACCTTGCACGAGGACTCGATTTAATATAATTAATGACACTGAGGAAACTTTGTGCCTGATGTTGCGAATGTCTGATTCTGGGAGGACAAAGATGACGGAGTATAGTTCAGTAAGTTGCAATGTGGTAAGCTACGTACAGATGCGCACGAACACGCAAACATGCGCGTGGATGTTAAGTATTTATCGCTTCTTTGAGCATTTTTTCGTTTTAAGTTGTCCATAATAGAGAAGTTGCAATGTATGTTTCAACAACTGCGACCGTCTACGACAGGAGGCGCTGCCTGGTGTTTTATTCCATGCATTTCCACGGAAGTGCACACAGTCGTTTATACCTAAAAATAACAGAATGACATCGACAGGGGTGGTCGAAGTAGAGTTTTTTGTTGTAACATAAAAAGTAAGCTACATAAATGGTTACCGGCTAGAACGTTGCAAAAGAAAAATTTTACAAAGTGTTTGAATTTATCCTTAAACGCGTATTTACTTACGTTGATACATTTGGAGTGAAAAAACGTATAGCTGAAACAATGCACAGTCAGTGCACGTCCCAAACACAAAACCTGAAAACTTGGTTTTCACGACAATTAATCAACTAATATTAGAATTAGAATAACATGCATTACATAAGCGAGACGAAGACAAATATGACAGGATAGCAACGAAAAAGGATAATAAGCAAAAACGAATCGGAATATACTGATGACGGCGTCAGAACCAGTCCACGAGAACACAAGGCACAACAGCCTTATGTCATTAACTTCAGTCGTGTCCTTGTTCAAAGTAGTCACCAACATTGTCTGAGCCGCGTCGTTGACACTGCTGAGACACATATTTTGTGGGCTAGAGACAAAGACCACCATTTAGTGAGTCGACCCCGGTACATTCCGGTACATGCAGTGCATCCCGGAGCCAGTGGCGCCATCGTCACAACAGTGACGCCATA
>SDWI01000162.1:619452-643965 GCA_009193005.1 Lamellibrachia luymesi
TATATATATATATATATATATATATATATATGTTCCTTGACGTACCCCTGCGTTAAAAAATTACGTACCCATGCATGTTTTTGACGCACCCCAAGAAACATTTTGAAAGATCATTTTCGACCAATGACTGATATTTTAAAGTCAGATGCCTTATTGATTACGTCACATGATACAAAAGCGATCGATTCTGCTACTAGGGATTGGTGGATATCATATATTGCTCATGCCTGTATGCAATAAACAAAAAACGTCTTAGCTAGCAGTTGTATATCCACAACAGGAAGGGGACCAGCGATATATCGCCTGACATGGTCGTTTGTCGGGGGCAACAATACGTTGATTCAATTGAGTCGCTGGTTACCGTCATTGTAATCGTTTTGTGATTAGACGTATAGCGGACATTGACGGACCTTGACGCACCCCTCGTACATATGTGTGAAGCACCAAAGTTGGGATTTAACGTACTATTTGTATGTATTATTTGTATGAACATGACGCACCCAAATGCCCAGGCGTCGGTGGATGCGCCATGCAATTACCGGGGGCATAAGCAAATCGTATGCATAAATGCATTCACATCTGTTTAAAGAAAGAATATTTTTTTAATGTTTATTTTTACTTGTATAACAATTTAAATATCTCAAGATAGACACAAACATATCTCAGTGTACATCAATATGTACATGCGTTAAACGCACTATTTGCTATTTGATGCATTTGTATCGGTATCGAGAAAATGGCTTGTCCAGTTGTTATGACGGACGTGTGTTAACTTAAGTGGAAATCAGCCACACATCTACAAAATACACGCCACGAGGAGGAGTAAACTGGATCCAATAACAACATCCAAAATAAATCCAGTAACAAGAGTCACATCACATGGATAACCGGGAACTTCAGTAGTCAGCCATCTACACTTGAAACACTTCAGTTGGTATATGACAACATGATTCAAACAAAGAAAACCAAAGACATCAAATATACGAAATGACTATGTCATGCATAATAATGTACAAAATCTTCGTTGGCACACTGCAACACTTCGTATTTCAGTACATGTACAGTACTGAATAAATGTCCGAAATAATTAATTATGCAGCCATGCTATGAGAAATCGAAACGTCCACATGACCGGGTAAACAAGAAGCAAGGTACACACGATGACGTCACCGGGTACATCCAAACATCCCGAACGACTCCTTCCATCAACGCTGTCGCTGAAGTGTAGTACATTTATCTTCTGAGGGGCCATTCACAACTGTCGATACAAGACGTACTAATTCTCAGACTCAAACCCCTAAATTAGTACTTTGAAATGTTTATGATATTCTAGACTGTTGACGCAATGGTGGTCATATTGGGTGTCACGTGTTATGGAGAACCAAATACACCATATATGTAGTGGAAGAAGATTTAGAAGATCATTACAAGAAGTAAGAGTGAAGCTAGGGGCAGATGCAGTGTCACATCATGATTTAGTGACAGCAAAACAACAGCTCAAGCTAAAGAAATGTACAACGACTAGTTGTAACTTTCATATGTACGCCGACGACACGCAGCTATACATTTCATTTCGACCTGGTACACGACACCAGGCATATGCGTTAGACGGGCTCCAGTGTTGCTTGCGTGACGTCGACGCCTGGATGAGTCAAAATTTCCTGATGCTGAACGGTAGTAAAATCGAGATGGTAGATTTTTGCACGAATACAAAATTGTCGGTGACAAACAAGAACAAGAACGGTTATTTTGATCCCGCTTACAATGCAAATAAAAATTGAGTGATAGAAACAACATATGCATTACTATGTTCACATGAAAAAAATACAAAAACAATATAACTTATAATAATGGGTCAGTGACTCCTATAAAGGCTCCACTTTCGCTCTCATAGGAGCCACCAATTAAATATAATTAACTAATTCATTTCTACAAAAGGTTATGACTGTGCGGGTGTGCCGAAGGCGAAAGAGCGTGCACGAATATTGATGTCAGCCTACAATCAAAGGCAGACATTTTTTTAGTTTGTGGCACCATCTGTTGGTTGCTATATTAAGTTTAAATGGTGACCCTGCTTCTAGTTAACCAGAGCGACCGATAAACGTATGCGCAGTTCCATGAAAGCGGGTAATGTAGACTACCCACAACGTGTTAAGTGAGGCCGACATAGACAGAAACAAAGCGAAGCCACAAACAAACGTGTTATTTTCTTAGAAAAAGAACTAGTTTGGTAAACAAAGGAAAAAAACGTTACACAAGTTCAGTTTGAGTTTGGCGATATCGTGTTGGCAAGAATAGGAATAGGTGTATACAAATATATTTTTATTTGGCGAGCGAAAGTTGCTAGACTTTTACACCTGTGACGTAGGGTTATCTAACGGTATTGCGCTGCCCATGAAATTAATATGCTGTGCGTTCAACGACGTTTTCCTTAACTGTAGTTGCCAATGGTTATGTTTTAGTAAGGTACACAGGCCCCAAACCATGACTTTTGTTTCCGTGTAACAAGATTACCATTCAAGGCAAAGGCCGAGATGGCAAGTGGACAAGGAAACCGTAGGTTTATCCATATCACTGCAAGTACACAATCTAAAGTTCACATCTACATCAAGTGGTGTATGTACAACTAAACACTCGCCCCGCAACTAGTGTAAACGCTAATTGTTGACGTTTTAATACCACACTCCTTTGTCACGCTTCGTAACGCTGGCCTGTACACCCACCCTAAAATTACGTTCGTTTTGAGAAAGACCCCCCCACCTATTATGCATTCGTCTGTTTTTCATCAAGTTTTCAGACTTTTCACATGCAATTTCACACTTCACTGGTGCATGGGTGAGTCCGCATTCCTTTTCCGTTCGAATTCAGTTGAAATATACCCCAAAACTGGCATAGCATTCACGGCTGGTCACGTTGATCACTGCGTTTGCGCAGTATGTACGCATATCACGTGATGATTTTTTGTTTTATCAAGAAACTAGTCACCGATCTTGTTATAATAAGAAACTAGCTACCTATCTTGTTATATCGAGAAACTAATTATCTCACAAAACATGTTTTGCGATTTGCATCATGTCCTTTCTACGCTTGTGTAGATGCGCGAATATTTTTTATAAGAAAAAACACAACATTAAATGCTGGAATAAAAGTCAACTAATTCGCGCGTCGCAACATCAGACACTCGAATCATTGAGAGTTTACATTATCAGTGTAACTATTTATGTATTTTAAAAACAATCAATTTAGACCGAAGCGCACAATATTTATGCACAGCTACGTCATGACAAAATAGAAGCTCCTAACACAACGGGCAGCTAAGTTCATATACATAATCTTTCATCAATCATATAACTATGCATTGAAACAGTTTACGTAAGCGAGGCGCGCCTTTATATATATACTCGTAGTTCGACCGCTGACATGCAACGTAACGAGTCAGACCACGGTAGAAAATTGCATTGGTGGCCATGTTAACGTTTTATCTGATTATAAGAAAACCTGACCATCAAAAATTCTGCAAAAAAATATGCAACAACTGTCATCATCTCATTTTTATCAAAATCACTTACCTCCAGCTCTTTTTAAATGCCTCCACGGGCGATGCCCGTCAATATTTCCAAAAATAGCCGTGTATTCATGCGCCCACGTGGCCCATAGCAGAAACATTCCCATAAATTCCTCCGCCAGTTAAACTCTAAAAAAGACACTATTTCACAGCCAATAGCTTCTGTAAACAAACCTGTGAATATTCCTGCTCAAAGGCACCCATGCCACATAGTATGAATTTATTCCCATTTCACAATTTCATATGCCCTATATTCGTGTAAAATAATAAACAGGAAGGTCAACAGTGGTCCTACCAAAAAAAATGGTAATTATGCAAAAACAAAATAATTTAGCCTGTTAATAAAGGTAAATGAAAATCATGCATTCATGCAAAAAATAGATGTCCTACCTAGTAGTTGGAGTTGCTTACATACACAAGGAACCACCACCTGTGTTGGGCAGAACACACACATATGAGAAACTTCAGCTTGAGACAGTCTGTAATCCAGTACAACACTTGAATGCACTTACTTTATCAGCTTGCTCTAATGAACTTGTAACATAATTTTCGGAATAGTCCAGCATGTGTTCTGTATTAAATTTCTACATAGCCAGGTGTTATTCCATACTGAAAATCATAATATTTTTTTCCCTGGTGCTACAATACACCTATATAAACAGACCCAAATATCACCTTCAAGTGTAGATTACTGAAAAGCCAGACATCTCAACTGTCGAATTGCATAACATTACATAACCTACATATTGGAGTCCTCAAAAATAACTCACCTTCCCTGTGGAACAGTAGGGCAGCTCACTAGGCCATATCAGATAACAGCTGGGCCTGTCCAAGATTTTCTCAACTCCCAATAGATGTGTGTTCTTCACATGGACTTGAGGAAAGGTGACTGTGTCTAATTAACTGAAATAAACAAAAGTTGACTGCTAATTAATTATATAATGTGACTTGCTCTGCTTTAATGTGTGTGAATATATCCCCACCCCAATATACTGGTCTCCTGTCACTGTCATCTGGATTCTCAGGCGGATTAGACGTCTGTGCATGTTACAAACCACGGCCAGTGTTACCACAAACCATCAGATACCGCACTGCAACAGGAACCCAGTGGGGTTAGCAGTGGAGTTTGGTTGCCACGGCTAAGCCAGGATGACAGACAGATGCAAACCACTCCTTCAGGATTGCTGGCAGTTTCCGACGCAGAGGGCCGGCCAGGCAAGAGCAAAATTCTACGGCCACGACTTGATAAATGCCCTGACCTAACAGCCATCTATCTTCAAGCAGAAGTACAGACAGAGACTCGTGCAGTTTCTGAAATGCGTCTACTTAGTGTGGACAAAAATGCAGCAATGTGGAATGATTGCTTTAAAGAGCATGCTAGCAGAGAGAACACATGTATTCTTCCACACTTCGAAGTGTTTGCAACACTCATTGTCCTGTACAGCCTGTCACTACAGCCTGTCACGTATGTACAAACTGTATTCCGAAGTACGGGCAGTCGTGGTCAGAAACCATGTGCTCCAAATGTAGCCATCCGTGTAGGACTACAAGATTCAACTATAGGAAACATAAAGTTGCGACACATTCTGGCCACAACAAACACGCCTTCCAAGTCGAAGTGGGATGCAAAAGACATCCACCCGGGTTGCCACAATTACGTCTCAATCCACGACTGATGACCTACAGCAGAATAATAAAAAAAAACCAGAGAGATAAATGTTCTGCGTTTTCTTCCAGCAAGCGTACCAATCAATATAAGCATGGATGTGAGGTAAAACTCAACATCCCTGAGAAACAGCTACGGTTTTGGACAGAGCGCAAGTCAAGCAATGGGAACCGCGATTGAATGACAGACAGACAAGCATGAGATTATAGGATTTCACATGGAGGACAAGCTTTGCAAACTAGGTGCATCACTTCACAATCAAGGTCAAAATGTGCCGTGCCCAGGCCATCAAGGATGTACAGCCACGATTCGTGTTGTCGATCCAATATCAGAATTTGAAATAGGTCGTCAAATCGGAGTGAGCTTTGCCCAGCAACAGGTCGGCGCAACCACTGTTTTATATCTACGTCAGTGAACGAAATCTGCCAAATATTGGCATAGGTCAGGTCAAGGCCGTTGACATGAAATGTCATTTCGAGCACACAACGCTAGAACGCCATCTCAAACCATGATGCAAATGTCTCCGTTGCACAATATAAACTATTAATCAATAAGTTTCCAATATGTATTATACATATTAAAATTTGCAATTTCGACAATATATTGATAATCCCTATACACTGACACAATTCTGATATTCGTGAGCGAACGCGCATCGTGGATCGAGAACGAGAACCGATTTTCGCCCATTGGCATTGTTTCAATGTTTGTGTGAGCTGATAATACATGTCTGGGAAGACATGAGAAAGATGGCTTCATCAGCGAGGCATCAAATGTCTTTGTTAATTTTACTATATTGTATAACCTCTGAGAGTCTACTACTAGTACTGGACTGACCCTCTACCTACTCAGATACAATCACACCTGCGTATACATATCCTGTTGTACAATCTAACTCCTCCCAATCTAGCTCCTCAGTGGAACAGGTCGATAAAAAGACAGATTGTGCCTCATCATTAATTAAGTTCTGTATTTAATTGAAATTATTTGATGTTGTGAGCGCTCATTAAAGATAATGTAATTTTCCAAGCATCCAAGTGAGCACCATGTTCAATGGTGGCAGACTGATTGACCAGCTAAGGCTGTCTGGGAGCACATTGTTATAGGTAGAGTGGATGCAAAACAGTTGTCAGATGCAAGTTGTATAATTTATATAATATTACTCATGATTTTGTTATTATTTCTAAGTGTTGTACTTTAATTCTACTTTTACTTCAAGTACTTTTGAAAAGTAGTTTTACTTTTTACTCAAGTAATTTTTTTTCAAAGTAATTTTACTTTTACTCAAGTAGTTTTTAGGTGAATTAGTTTTACTTTTACTCAAGTACAAAATTAAAGTAATTCAGTCAACCCTGGTGGTCAGCATGTGAGAATATAGGGAGGCATTGGCATCAAGCAGCGTGTGTGACCCGTCATCTTTCAAAGTATTGCCCTATGTCAAGGACATGGAGTCACGGCGCAGCGGGGTATTAACCAAATGTTCACACACCCAAATCCTTTCATTGTTCATAGCCGTGGAAACACCATTTCCCTCCACGCTTCGGCAAGCATCCCTGTTAACCGTCTGGTCCACGCCATGCAGCAGAGATGCAGAGACGCCATCAATGCTAATTGAGGACACACAGAACATAGATCAAACAAGCGAGCTTCCCAAATGCTGCTCAAATGTTCATAATGCACACAACTGGAAAATCAGACAAAGAAATCGAACACACGTTGGATTTTTTTCCAAACGAAACACAAATTCAAGCGTCTTTTGTTGTCTAGTATATTTAATTAAACACATGTGTTCTAGAAACAGGCAATAAACGCTATCGCTACGGACATTTGTTCATGCGCAAGTCATTATGGGCCGTCACGAAACACTACGCCGCCATGTTGGAAAGCGACAACGGATGCCTAGACGGTGCTGCCCACCGTCATGACAGTGGCGTCGTCCTGAACGGCGTTGCCCCGTCGGCAGATGGTCCTGCGCAGGCTGCGTCGGAAGGTCGGCATGAAGATGGCGTACATGAACGGGTTGGCGAGCGAGTTACACACGGTCATAAGTATCCCGACCAACTGCACGGGCGCGCCGAGATCGTAGCTGGTCACGCCGACACTGCCCAGACAGAAGTAGATCGAGTCGTAGCTGATGGTCGCCGCGAAGATGACCGTCACCGTGATGGCGCACTTGGTGACGCGGATGGTGGACTTCGTGAGGGTCTGCGACTGGACGCCCGATGCGATCGCCTTGCGGTGGTGTTGCAGCTGCAGGACGGTGCGGCCGTAGAGCAGGAGGAACGACACCATCGGCACAGTGTAGGCGACGAACAACCAGTAGATGGAGAACCAGTAGTAGAACGCCTCAGCGAGATCGGGCGGCAACGAGATGTCGATGATACATTGTCCATGCGTGAAGGTGACGAGAGGGATCGACGGAGCCGGACTTAGGAAGCAGGGGACGTACATTATGGCGATGGCGATCTTGAGCCCGCGCGACGACAGCGATTTGTATTTGATCGGGAAGCAAACGGCGATGAGGCGGTCTATAGCGATGAAGACGAGGTTCCACACGGCCAACAACACGGTGCCCCAGTAGATGTACTGACTATGCCAGATATAGCACACAGCATAGTCGACGGCATACTGGCCGACGTGCCAGACCGAAGTCTGCATGAAGACGCCGCTAGCGAGCGCGCACACGGCGGCATCAATCAGGGCCTGATGCTTCAGGAGAACCACGGTCAGGCGGGAGAAGGATCGACCGTTGACGGTCAAAGTCACGAAGGTTAGCGTATTGGCCACTATGCCTGTGCCGGCCATGCCCAGCAGGCCGGCGTTCATGATCCGGCGCCACAACGGTGTCGTCGCCGTCTCTTCCCCCGGGTAGGTAGTGTTTGCCTCTCCCGGCGCCCACGACGTCGTCGCTGGGTAGCTGCCGTTGCAAGTGTCGCATTGTGCAAATCGACTGACATATTCACTGTTTCCCTCAGTAGCAACATTCCATTCCTTCACTGTTTCACCACTGAGATTGTTGGCTTCTGTAGCTGGCGTAACAATGCCCTTAATTGTCACCCTGTATAATATTGCCACGGTTGTTGTAACATTGACCAAATCCTCATTGTCTAAAGTCGTTCCCGACTGGTTTTCACTTATCACCGATACACCGCCCGCGTGTCGTTGCGCGTGAAAGTACCTCCGTTCTTTCTGCGTGTCGTGTCGTGTATTCGTGATGTTTTCGCTAAATCCAGTAACGTTAGATGTGCTCGTGTAGTCGTCGCCGTTGCCGCTGCATCTGACGGATCGCAGACACATAGATGCGCAGACAAGCAGTAGCAGCCAGCTGCCGCCAGCCCCGGAGACCGGCAATACGCGCCGCCTTCGCATCGCTGTGACGGAATAAAACTGTCCGTTAACGTGTTATGTACAGGCGATCGCGTGACGCCTAATCACACCCAGTATTGATGTCGCAGATTCCTACTCTCTCTTCTACCTCAGCGACACATAATTTTGTTTATTCACTTTATTTTAATTCCAATTTGCAATGTATGTGAGATATAAATAATTGGTGGTGTTATCATTATGATTTCTTCCACAGCATGACTAGGTAAACAAATATGAAATAATTACGGACCTTAGCAAAAAGTATAAATGGATATCACGAAGGAAAAGTATAACTATTCTGCTAATGGAGATTCTACTTTTTCGAAAGAAATTATATTTACACTTTAATTACCAAACAATAGCATTTATTACGGCATTCCACTGCCCGCTCTACCTGTGATCCGATCCAGAACGTTTTGAGAACAGTCAACCTGGTTCCGGCAAAACCGTGTCCCTCACGACCAATATATTTACCTCTTTCTTTCTTACACGTCGTCACGCGGTCGCCCACAGAGGGACGTGACGCACGGGCCGTGCAGTTACGATGCGACTGTGCAATGTGACAGAAAATTGTAATCATGGTAACGACCTATGGTAAATCAGGTACACGTGTGCCTGATGAGATGAATGGTTCGCCGGAACACGCGTGTTCGCCCCGGATCTTCTATAAATGCGGACATTGCATTTCAATTACTAATATAATAAAGTAATTACGATTTTCACCGTGCTGGTGTGTTTCGTGCGTGATTAGCAACAAAATTAGGAGCCGTAGGCGGCGTATTGGAGAAGTACGAAGGTCATAGACAGTCAAAATGCAGGAGTGATGCTCATAGCGGAAATGTCGCGACAGAAACGTTGACAGTTCGCGTTATTTATTCCGTTTTGGATACGCTAAATAATACTGGTTCGGTGGATTTTCGTGTTAACAACGAATAACGGATATATAGGCAACATATTTACCTAAGTTGTGTATGTAATATTATGAAATACCTAACGCTTCTGTATCGAATTGATGTTTTTTTGTTTTGTTGAAACTGTTGTCGATAAAGCGGAACTTTGCTATTTATCATCAGATGACAAGAATTGTTTATTTTACATTCTCACACAAGGCGGTTGAGATAAGTGCTATTTGCATGTACTGCCAACCCCTCAAAAATCTAAATCGAGGCAAAGATGGTGCCTAACAGATGAATTATTTCGAATGCTTCATCCAAGCATACCAGCCTTTAGTAATATTCTTGGTTCTAGTTACACATGTACGTTCGCGTACAAATTACACATATACACACAGAAACATCACGGTTACAACTGATTACAATACTTCCAAGCAATAGATTTAACAAGATTTGCCATCCAAGCCAAAGGCCCAGATGGCAAGTGGACAAGGAAGCCATTGGCTTATCGAGAGTCCAACAATGTTCATCTACTTATAACCCGCCCTCCTGAGATATGTGTCAACCTTGTTTTTAAACATATTCACGCTGCTAGCAGTTACACAATCTGTAGACAATTTGTTCCATTCATTTATTGTCCTCTGTGAGAACGAGTGCTTCCTGATGTCCAATCTACATTGATCCTTTACTAATTTTACCTCATGTCCTCTAGTTCTGCTATCCTTCTTGAGTGAGAAAAACATATTTCTATCAATATTTTCATACCCATTCAATATCTTAAAAACTTCAATCTGATCTCCTCTTAACCTCCTTGTCTCTAGAGTTGTTAAACCACATTCTTTCAGGCGTTCTTCATAACTAAGGTCTCTCAGTTCTGGAATCATTTTAGTTGCTCTCCTTTGTATGCGTTCAAGCGTATCTATATCCTTCTTACGATATGGTCTCCATGCTTGTATACAGTATTCTAAATGAGGTCTAACTATTGCTTTATAAAGAGGTATAATTAACTTTTTTCCCTTGTATGTTATGTTTCTTCTAATCAATCCAAGAATTTGATTACCCTTTGAAGCTGCAATACCACACTGCTCTGAAACTTTCATATCAGCGCTTATTGTAACTCCTAAGTCCTTTTCTTTTACAGTAGTACCCAGAACAGTATCTCCCATTTTATAGTTTACATTCAAGTTCCCATGTCCTGTATGTAGGCATTTACATTTCCCAAAATTGAACAACATCTGCCATTTCTCAGACCATTTCACTAATCTGTCTAGATCGTTTTGTAAATGTTGTTTATCACCATCAGTATTAACCTTTCTAAACAGTTTTGTGTCATCCGCAAATTTCAGTACGTTACTTGTTATACTGTCGTCCAAGTCATTGATATAAATTAAGAATAATATAGGTCCTAATACTGATCCTTGAGGTACCCCACTCAAAACCGATTTCCAATTTGAAACTTCTCCATCTACTACAACTCGTTGTCTTCTGTCAGTCAGCCATTGTTCTATCCAGTCAGTTATGCTATCCCCGATACCATGGGCTTTTAATTTAAGTAGTAATCTTTGATGTGGCACTTTGTCAAAAGCTTTCTGAAAATCTAAGTAGATAATATCTACTGGCGATCCCACGTCTATCCACTTAGTGATTTCTTCCAAAAAACATAACATATTTGTTAAGCATGACCTCGCTTTAAGGAATCCATGTTGAGATGAATTTAATAATTTATGCTTAACGAGGAAGTCCACCATATGGTCTTTAATTAACCTTTCTAATAATTTACAAATCACTGACGTTAAACTCACTGGTCTGTAATTCTCTGACTTATTTCTCGAACCCTTTTTAAATAATGGTATGATGTTTGCTTCTTTCCATTCAAACGGAACAACTCCCTCTTTTAATGACAAGTTGAATACTCTTGCAAGTGGTATACTGATTTGTTCTACTGTTTCCATTAGTAATTTTGGAGGAATCCCATCCACTCCCGGTGATTTGTTATCCTTCATTGCCTTTATTTTCTTAGCTACCAATTCTGGAGTTACAACTAACGGACCTAAATAGTCAGATTTAGCCCCCTGAAATTTAGCATCAGCAACTGGTAATGAACTAATATCTTCTTTGGTAAACACTGAACTGAAGTAACCATTTAGGTCTTCCGCCATTAAAAACCCCTGTGATATTATATTTCCAGCACTGTCTTCTAGAGGTCCAACCTTGTCTTGTACGTTTTGTTTACTCCTGACATATGCATAAAAACTCTTGCTGTCATTTTTTATGTTACATGCTAGTTTTTGCTCATAGCTTCTTTTAGATTGTCTGATTTCAGTTGTAGCTGCATTAAGTGCCTCTTTGTATTTTGCATAGTCTTCGTCCTTTCTGGTACGCCTATAAACCCTCCACATAGTTTGTTTTAGCATTATTTTTCTAATAGCCTCTTTTGACAAGTGTTTCTTTCTACACCGTTTTCCTTGTTTTTGGAAGGGAACAAATTTATCGATGATACTCTCAATTTCATATTTTAGAATATTCCAACATTCAATTGCGGTCTTATTCATCAGCATGTTATTCCAATCTAGCTTTGCTAAGTATTTTCTCATATCTTTGTAGTTACCTTTGTGGAAGTTTCTCTTGTACGTTTTCTTATTTTTACTTTCTGATTTTACATTGATGTCAAAATGTATTTGATTATGGTCACTATTACCCAATGGTTCAAATATTTTTACATTGTCCACTAATTCTTTTTGTGATGACAAAACTATATCTAATACATTTTCTCCCCTGGTTGGTTCTAGTACGTGCTGAGTAAGAAAGCTATCCTGGATTAAAAATAGAAATTGTTGGTCCTCAATCCCTGTGCTCTCTAGAGAATTCCATTGTATGTGTCCATGGTTAAAATCTCCCATTATGATACATTCCCCTTTACTAACTTCCTTTATAGCGTTTTTTATTTTTGTGTTGTCCTCTTCGTTTATGTTTGGACTTCGGTAAACTAATCCAATAGTTAATTTTGAATTTCCTGAAACAATTTTGCACCAAACAGCTTCATCGCAATCTGCTTCCCTTTCTAGTTTTATTTCATAAGCCTGAATAGATTCTTTAACATATAAAATAACTCCCCCGCCCCTTCTTCCTATTCGATCTTTCTTAAACATTACATATCCTGTCAGTCCTAATTCAGCATCTGTTATTTCTATGTTGGCCCATGATTCAGTTATACCAATTATGTGGATTATACTGGATTATCGGGCCGTAACCCGCTCGAAACTATATCAACATGTTTTGAGAGAGAAGAAATGGCAGTAGTAAAGACCTCCTTCGAGACGACTCGGAAAGAGCAACTGCATTAGTAAGAACCTCAACAGCCATAATTCCATCAGTACAACATAGTAATTTCATTTTAATGAGATATGAGGTATAATGTGATTGCGACAGTGAAAGGGTAATTTATGGACCCGAGGCGTTTGTATTAACGTTGTATTATCGTATCATGTCATTATAGTAATACAAACGTCTGTTCCCGAGCGACGTGCGTGATCGAAGACGTCGCCTCGCGGACTTGTAAACGATATATTTAGGCAATGGAGTAGTCCGGGTTGTGACACCGCCATCCATAAATCAGCACTTTTCGAGACTGTTAAAAAAATCTGATATGCCGCAGTAACGTGAGTGTGTTGCGTGTAACGCGAATATGTTGCGGGCTAAAATAAACTGTTACGGGTGCAACAATACATCGAATTATCTGTGTTTCGCAGTGGTCGATGTGACGATGCAATGCTACCGATAATAAATTGAACTACCCATAGTTATCGCTAATTGTACACTGAACTATCAGTAGTAACGATAGTTGGCAAACCAATTCAGCATGTCTACTTGTGTGAATGTAATAATATAAAAAAATATGTTTTTCAACTATATTGGATCATTTTATTAATGTATCAACAATATTCGATTAGAGCGTCATTCACGGATTCAACATGTAAAATTAACTATCACCATGGCTACGTTATAGTACCACCCATCAATGACGGTTTGTGACTGTTATGAAACTATCGCAGTAGTATTGTGATAGTTATATACCATAATGATATCACAATAGTACAAATATCCACCAATAGTCGCCCCAAATTAGTGTACTGACCCATATGAGGATCAGACACGTAAAACGATCAGTCCACATTATTGTTTAAAATCGGTTAATACAGCCATCAGGTAGCACGTTCTTTTTCAAATATCGATCAAGGTCACTATCGAATCCGTAGTAATAGTTCTTTTCAAATATCGATCAAGGTCACTATCGAATACGTAGTAACAGATATGGTACTCAGTGGTAAAGCGACCAGGGTCCTGGCGAATAAAGCCACAACAGCCAGGGTCGAAGCCCAAGTATAATCCCTCGCCAGATATATTTCTATATGATGTAGCACATAAATAATATACACTGTAGTCATTAGCTTAGTTGTTCCAATCACACAATCACAAAATTGCTCCAGCTCAACATGGAAAATGTGTGATCGTTGTGGAAAATGTGTGACCTTAACGTTGTGTTATCCACAAATTGTGTTATCCACTCAATCACCTGGGTGATGTCTTGAAGGTTAAACAATGTTGGTAGCTACACAATAAAATACTGTAGTCGCGTTATGACTAAAAAAATGTGCTTGTAAAACGTACTCTGGTCGGATCAAGATTTATTATTAGAAAGATTATCCTGATTAAACTACGCATGGTGCCATTAATGGCTATTGTTACACATTCCTTTCTAATATATTTAAATCAGTAAATCAATGTGTATAAACAACATTTGTTGAAATTTGCAGTATTTATCAGTCAGTTCTTTTTTTCCTTATATAATGAATGTTGTTAGTTATTTCATTTCAATAATTAATTTACCTCAAAATACGTAATACCAACACGAGTGAAACATGTTGGCACTACGTTGGTTGAGCAACTTCTATTTTCTCCAAAAAAGCCGATCTGAATTCGTTTCTTTCGGTTTCGGAGTGGTTTTGTTGAAGAGCTAATGTCTGTATCTTGATCAGTTCATGCTCATTCTTCGCTAGTGTTATTTTGCGAGGGAATAACGACGCAAATGCTTAAAGAAAGTCATAAACACGTCCGGACTCAGAAAGGTCATTTTGTCAGGACCTATTATGTGGCGATTAATCATGAAACGAACTGATTATGTGGCACTAATATATGAATACACGGTTCTATGTATATGAGTTAATCTCTGAAATTAAAGGATTCCTATGTATTTCAATCGCAATTATGTCCAGGTGTCCTCTGTGAGAAAAAGTACTTCCCGATATCCAATCTACACTGATCCTTTACTAATGTCACCTCTAATTCTACTATCTTTCTCGAGTGAGAAAAAAATATTTATATACATATTTTCATACCCATTCAATATCTTAAAACACTTAAATTTAATGTCATTTTAACCACCTTGTATCTAAGTTTGTTAAACGACATTCGTTTAGACGTTCTTCATAGCGAATGTCTATTAGTTCTGGAATAATATTAATTGCTCTCTTCTGTATTCGTTCAAGCGTATCTATGTCCTTCTTACGATATGGTCTCCAATATTGTATAGAACTAGAACTGCATCTCCCATTTCACAGTTTACATTTCATTTCCCGTGTCCTGTGGATAGGCATTTACATTACCCAAAAGTTAATCAAATCTGCCATTTTCAGATCATTTAGCTACTTTGTCCAGATCGTTTTGTAAATGTTGTTCATCACTGTGTTTGTTAACCTTTCTAAACACTTTTGTGTCATCCGCAAATGTCAATACGTTATATTATCGACCAAGTCATTAATATATATTAAGAATAATAAAGGTCCTAATACCGATCGTTGTGGAACCCCACCCAAAACTCATGTCTAGTTTGACACCTCCGCATCTACTACAACGCGCTGTCTTCTGTCAGAAAATCACTGGTGTTAATCTCTCTGGTCTGTAATTATCTGACTTATTACTCGAACCCTTTATAAATAATAGCATGATTTATGTTTCTTTCCATTCAAAAGAAACCAATCCCTCCTTTAGTGACAAGTTGAATACTCTTGCAAGTTCTATACTAATTTGTTCTACTGTTTCAATTAGTAGTTTTGGCGGAATTCCATCCACTCCAGGTGATTTATTATCCTCCATTGCCTTTATTTTCATAGCTACCGTATGCTACACACGTGGATCGGTCGGATCACTTGACACAATGACGTCACTGAAACTGGTTGGATTGGTGTCCTCAACGTATTACGTGTGTCAGACGGGACAAACACAGGCCATTAAAACTCTTCAACCGGAAACATCAATTTTGAAGGAAACAGTGAAGAAAATGGCCCACTTAAGTATATTATATCTTCTTCTTCAATTACAGCTCACAATTTAGTTACTATTACGCACAAGGTACGTGACTAGAGGACAGTAACAGTAGAGCCGAGAGGTTACGGGTACGTGGTAGGGTAAGGTGATTCAGTGGTTTTGAATCTGTATTGATTACATTGTGACGTATTTATCCAGGTCAATATTAATTAGTTCACCTAAGTTGTTACGTATGAAAGTTACGTAATGATGACGTTCATGCTAAATGTCTATACTGAATTGAAAGGTCTTATTATTTATACTTGAACATAGATATGTATATTTTGGTTTTCATATAAATGGCAAGTATGTTGAAGGGTAATTATGTTGCATTACGTGTTTACATCGACAATGCCTTCGCAATAATATTATTACACCTCTGACATTTAATAAAGACTCTCGATATGCCAGCGCAAGAGAGACAGCTTAGCTTTGAAAGGAAGGCCACAAAGAATCGACAAAGGCAATTGCTGGTCTACCGGGTTTGTTCTTCCATGCATTGGGTGAAAGATGACGGTCTTCGACGCAATTTCATCATTGCCTGTGTAGTAGTGTCCATCACGGATACATCAGTTTTCCTTTGTCCTCTCTGTGACTTTAATCACACCCTCATAAGGCGCTGTGTTATTCAAACATTGCAGCCAATGAACGATCTATACAACATTTAGCATTTTTCTGTAGCACCCATCAAACTGCACCCCGTAGTTTGTCGGTATCCAAGACTTGCATCATTTACACACTAGCCAGTGTTACCAGAAACAATCGCAGCTTGTCTTTGCGGGAGTGCGCATAATTCTACACTTGCTAAGTTCGTTGAGTGTTGTTTCTGGTATTGATGTCTCGGGTTGTGATGTTGGACGAGGAGCCAGTGTAATTGACGCCGTTCACCTTCTTCGTTCCTTATTGATGATAGTGATTCCTTAATGATGATAGTGATTCCTTAATGATGATAGTTATTCCTTAATGATGATAGTGATTCCTTAATGATGATAGTGATACTTTGTGTGGTTGTAGGCGGTGTACTTTGTGTTTCTAGCATTCATTTCTGTCCGATCTTTGCAAATGCATTTTCCACTAGTTCGAGAAGGTCTTGTTCCCTTGTGATCCGACGGAGCTATGAGGGCCACAATTACACATAATCTACGCAAGGTCATAGGTATATATTTGTTCTGCGTATTGCATAATTTGTACACACATTTATTAAATGTTATTTATACACGAATAATACACTATTCAGTTGCATGATGTACCTTCGATCCCCGGGTAATATGTGTCACTATATATATATAGGTCCCTTGACGTGCCCCTGCGTAAAGAAAATGACGTACCTATGCATGTTTTTCACGCAACCCAGGAGACATTTTGACAGACCATTTTCGACCAATGACTGATATTTTTAAAGTCAGGCGGCTTATTGGTTACGTCACATGATACAAAAGCGATTGATTCTGGTACTAGTGATTGGTGTATATCATATATTACGCGTGCCTATACGCCATAAGCAAAGAACATCTTAGCTAGCAGTTGTATATCCATAACTGGAAGGGGACCAGCGATATATCGCCCGACATGGTCGTTAATCGGGGGCAAGAATACGTTGAGTCATCAAAAGTGTGNATGCGTGCGAGCGTGCGTGTTGCGAGCGTGCGTGTGCGTCTGCGTGTGTTTTAGCAAGAATAGCAGTTTAGCATTGTACACGTATCTTCATATGTTTTTAATAACTTATTTTTTTCATCATTTGCAAAACATTGCAAACTGTGAGTTCCTATCTTATATGTTACAACATAGAGGTTACCGCTGATAGCTGCTTGGTGTCGCCAATACCGGTGGCGAGGACCCATGGAATTGCATGCGACTTCACGATGAGCGTATAAAACGTGTGTCGCGGTGCGTCGCGGTGCATACCTGCAGCTACATCAGCCGGATTTGAAGATGCCTTACTCAAGACTCCGCTAAGACTCTGGCGCACGCATTTGTTATTTCTAAATAAAATTACGGAAATGCACTTAAATGATGGAAAATCGTTTCCACGAAACTTACTTCACAAACTACGTGTACAAAACATGGCAGCAAGGATTATCATGTACGCAACCCGTAGAGAACATCACTCGAGTTCTCCGGGATTTACACTAGTTATTGATTCACCGCAGCTCCACAGTGTTTAGTTGACTTGTTGAATAATCATTCGGCCACGCGTTCACTGCGGTCAGCCGAACAACATTTACTTGTGGTAACACGGAGTTAACTCAAGCGTTACGGGGACCGCTCCTTTAATTTGTTTCGCTCGTGCTTTGGAACGCGCTACCAGAGTCACTTAGAGTAACTAGTAGTATCTTTCACGAAATCCCTGAAAAATGTGTTGTTTCGTCAGGAATACTGTTTGAACAATTGGCATTTTAAAATAGTGTTTACCTTTTATCATTTAACTTGTTTAAATTGGTTTTAGGTTAAGTTATGTTATATAGCTATATTGAGCTAGGTTTTTATTCTTAATTTAATTACTTATGATTTTATATAAATTGTACTGGTCTTGAGCACAGTTTTATATGCATTTGTTTTATGAGTAGTATGTATGTATGTATTTATTTATTTGTGTAATGCTTTTTATAAAAAACGCATTTTGCTTTTTACTAAAATTGTACTGTATAAAATTAATGTTACTATTATTAGTAGTAGTAGAAGTAGTAGTAGTAGTAGTAGTAGTAGTAGTAGTAGTAGTAGTAGTAGTAGTAGTAGTAGTAGTAGTAGTAGTAGTAGTAGTAGTGGTAGTAGTAGTAGTAGTAGTAGTAGTAGTAGTAGTAGTAGTAGTAGTAGTAGTGGTAGTACTGCCACTCTCCATCCGAAACCAGGCTGTCGATGGCAACACGTCAAGACTGTGGACAAAGACATGCGAAGAAACACTATTCAGTTGATGGATTACAGACAAATGGAAGAGAAAAAAGGAGATCTCGACAACAATCGCACAAGAACATCCACAGTTACAGCTCAAGAGAAATTCACACAATTTAAGAAAGACGTCGAATCAAGTGTCAGGAGAGAAACTATACAGCAAACCTGGCGAAATAGGAAGAAGGGGCTGCATCGACAAGAAACACGACGTAATTGAATAACACCAGAGAAAAGGTTAGCAGGAAAGTGCAAACAGGCCAACAAGCCAGTTAATGACGAGAATGGTTCCATGTTCACAACAGCAGAAGAGCAAATGAAAAGATGGGGGAAATATTTTTAAGAATTAATGAACAGGCTAGCTCCACTAAACGCTGGAGATATTCAACCAGGATAATAATTACTACAAGTGAACAGTGCTTAACCAACTAAGGACGAAATCGTGAAACCTATCAGAACGTCGCAATTTGTAAATTGAGAAATCAGCATTGCCAGATGGAAAACCGGTGAAAGCACTGAATGCAGACTTAAGCCTGTCAACTAACATGCTCTATGAAATCATTGAGAAAATATGGGATGACGAAGATATATCGGAGGAGTGGAAAGAAGGATATTTGGTCAAGCTACCGAAGAAAGGGGAGCTTAGGGAATGCAACAACTATAGAAGAATTGTGCTTCTCTCGGTACCTCGGTTCTAAACAGAGTCATTTTAGAGAGGCTGAAAATGGCACTCGATTCAACAGTAATGGACCATCAGGCAGGCGTTCGTCAGGAAAGATCATGCAGCGACTAGACAGCTTCGCATTATAACCAAGGAGTCAATATGATGGAACTCCTGTTTACAATAATTTTATTGACACCAAAAACGCCTCTGATTGTTTAGACTGTAAGACCGTGTGGCAGATACACTATGGAATACCAGAGAAGCTCATCTCGACAATCAAAGCAACATACAAGAGGACGACCTGCAGAGTTCTACACGAAGGAAAGACTAGAGAACAAGTTGAAGTAAAGACTGGCGTGAGACAGGGATGCATACTGTCACCATTTATGTTCCTGGTGGCAATCAACTGGATCATGAGAACATCTACAAAAGGACAGAAAATGGTTTACAATGGACATTATGGGAACAACTAGATGACCTTGACTTTACTGATCTGGCTCTTCTTTCACACAACCAGAACTAAATGCAATAGAAACACCCGTAATAGAAACAACAGCAGCCAAGGCAAAGGCAAATACCAAGGTTATGAAGATCAACAGCAAGACAAACAACCTAATTACAAGTTTGATTTTGATTTTTGTTAAACGAAGCACAAAATTACATCTTGGAATCAATTAATTCGCGCGTCGAATCATTGAGAGTGTGCAATATCAGAGTAAGTATTTATGTATTTTTAAAACAGTTAATGTAGACAGAAACGCACAATATTTATGCACAGCTACGTCATAACGAAATAGGAGCGCCTTACACAACGGTCAGCTAAACTCATATACATAATCATATATTCTTTCTTCAATCATATAGATATGCATTGAAACAGTTTACTTAAGCAAGGCGCGTCGTTGTACAACAGTGCAGGTGGTTGAGCAATATTCAGGGCGTGGATTAGGTTTCATCTGCCGGATGTGGAACTCAACTATACCACTTCCGTGTGACTCATCAGGAGGGAGAATCGAGGAGCCGGTGGTGCGTTTCTTCTGGTGTATGAAACGGAACCGTTAATTGTCTTATTCAACCTACACTTGGACTAGCGCGTATGCCGGGAACTCCCAGCGGATACTGAACGTGTTCGGTATGGCAGTGATATATAAATATAGTTTATATACCGTCAATGCTACCAAACAGAACAGTGTCGGGAACTAACAAAGGCATAGGGAAAGGCAGTGTTAGTTGAAGCATTTTTCATTATTTTTTTTATATCTAGGACACAATCAACAACAAACAAATTTTCATATAAACTTTGATTATTAGTATATCATGTTATACCAAAATAATATATATAATATGCATAGATAAGTATATGTAGCTGATTCAAACAGGGTTGGTAAGCTGGCTCAACTAACACTTGGTGTGGGGTAAGTTGAGCCATAGTGCAGCGTAAGTTGGGTAAATGATTTATTTGTGCAATTTACGTAGGCCTTGCATTAAGATTTCATAAAAATCAATCAACATATCTACCCAGTGGGTACAACACATCACTGATAAGTCTACACGCTTAATTAATAAGTCGACACACTTAATTAATATAGACGTAGAGGTCAAGCGCAACCAGTGTAACTAACTACTACTACGTAGCTTTCCTATATCCTAATTTATTGGGGAAAATGTATTCCTTTATGTACTTGCAGGTAAAGAATTCTTTAACCGCTGCTCAACTAACCCTCCTTTGGGCCGTGGGTGGCTCAACTAGGCCCGTTTCAACAATAACATTTTGTTCTAGTAATCTTCTTCCCTGTGAATAGTTAAACCATTTGTAGGTACACAGACAATTAAGTCTGGTCACACGTGTTAGACAATGATCACCACCAAAGGTTTCGAAAAAAATAATAATAATACTTTTAACTAACATTTTCCCCTCTAAGCGGTCATAGAGTGCGCCGCCAACTTGCCGAAATAAATCTTCAAAACAGCAAGAGGGTCCGCCCTGACGCGGCAACATCAGCTGGCACGATTGCAGTGGGCTCAACTGGCGTCAGAGATTGTGGCGTATGATCCTTTTCTCCGATTAAAGTCGATGTTGCATTGACAACTTTGACGGACGTAGGAGAGTCTTGTGTATATGCTGATGGGTGAATAATGTAGAGGAACCCACTGGATGGTCAAAACATGAGAATATGAGGAGGCATTGGCAACAAGCAACGTGTGCTACCCATCACCTTGATGGCGCACTTGGTGACGCGGATGGTGGACTTCGTGAGGGTCTGCGACTGGACGGCCGAGCTACGATGTAGGCGACGAACAACCAGTAGATGGAGAACCAGTAGTAGAACGCCTCGGCGAGATCGGGCGGCAGCGAGATGCCGAGGATGCATTGTCCGTGCTTGAAGGTGACGAGACGGATCGACGGAGCCGGACTAAGGAAGCAGGGGACGTACATTATGGCGATGGCGATCTTAAACCAACGCGACGACAGCGATTTGTATTTGATCGGGAAGCAAACGGCGATGAGGCGGTCTATAGCGGTGAAGACGAGGTTCCACACGGAAAACAACGCGACGCCCCAGTAGATGTACTGACTATGCCATATATAGCACACACCATAGTCGACGGCGTACTGACCGACGTGCCAGACCGAAGTCTGCATGAAGACGCCGCTAGCGAGCGCGCACAAGGCGGCGTCAATCAGGGCCTGATGCTTCAGGAGAACCACGGTCAGGCGGGAGAAGGATCGACCGTTGACGGTCAACGTCACGAAGGTCATCGTATTGGCGACTACACCTGTGCCGGCCATGCCCAGCAGACCGGCGTTCATGATCCGGCGCCACAGCGGTGTCGTCGCCGTCTCTTCCCCCGGGTAGGTGGTGTTTGCCTCTCCCGGCGCCCACGACGTCGTCGCCTGGTAGCTGCCGTTGCAAGTGTCGCACTGTGCGAATCGGCTGACATATCCACTGTTTCCCTAAGTAGCATCATTCCATCCCTTCACTGTTTCACCACTGAGAGTGTTCGCTTCGGTAGCTGGCGTAACGATGCCTTTAATTGTCACTCCGTATAATTTTGCCACGGCCGTTGTAACATTGACTAAATCCACATTGTCTAAAATCATTCCCAACTGCCCACATATTCCTGGGAAGGGAAAGTAACTTCGTTCCGTCTGCGTGTCGTGCCGTGTATTCGTGATGTTTTCACTAAATCCAGTAATGTTAGACATGCTCGTGCAGCCGTCGCCGTTGTCGCTGCATCTGACGGATCGCAGACACATCGACGTGCAGACAAGCAGTAGGAGCCAGCTGCCGCCAGCCCCGGAGACCAGCGACCCACGCCGCGTTCGCATCGCTATGACGGAATAAAACTGTCCGTTAATGTGTTATGTACTTGCGATCGCGTGGTGCCTAATCACGCCCAGTATTTATGTCGCGGATTCCTACTCTCTCTTCTACCGTCAGCGACACTCTACGATATCTCAAAATATATGTCGTATAACGCGCACGACTGGCCGCCGCATGTAACATGTGCTGTGTTCGCGTCGAGGACTTTCGATTGCGTTTTTCCGGGCAACTCGATCGAGTGACAATTGATGATCGCCGCCGTGTTTGTCGGTTAATGTGTAGGTAACATAGACATGTATCAAGTTAGCGACACATTGCAGTACATGCGACAATAAATGATGTGCTCGTTTGTCGTGCAACATACACGCACCACCCGTCGCCTCCGGTTAAATGTTTCCTGATTAATGCCAAAGTGTCATTGTGTTCGGGTGACGTACACTATTATCATCAAGACCGTCGATGTCTTCGCCTCGTGAACTTCTTCTCGTCTTCTGGATCTGGATCTGGATAATTACTCAGCAAAGTCCTACAAAGACATTGCGCTGAGTGTTTGTTGAAGAGTGTCCTTCTCTAGAGTTCGTCATAGCTTGTTTCCATTTCCCGGCCTGGGATATTTACTTCTCCTGGCATAGACACTAGTTAGAAAGGACCAACAGCTTTTACATACAATCAAAGTGGGGTAAAAGAAATTGCCCAATCTTCGAAACGGCAGAGGTGGAATCTAAACATTAGACCACCGCTCCCCTTTTATATTTCCTTTATCTACACTCCCAATGAGCAAACTGCAAGAAGTTGGTTTATGGACCACATAAATAAACACGCGTTATTACAACAGAACATTTCGATACCATTAACAAGGAATATGTGGACCTTTAAGGTGTTATCTTTATGCAGCTTCTCTCGTCAACATAATCTGCGTTCTGAGTTGTGTTTTCTTCTTAGTGGACTGTCACGTGACAACGTCTGTCCGATGAACCGTGTCATTATGGGTGCGTTTAACACATATAACACGCTCTGTTTCGCACAGTACCCCGATTTTTCACTATCTCAAAAATGCGGGACCCCTATTGTTCGAGTACATCAGAAGGTAGAGCACGTCTTAATTGCCTAATACCTTGACGGCACTTTTTCCTAATACATCTGGATGAACGACCATAGCACCAACATCAGCAACAAGACTCGGTTTCCGGAGACGAAACGCCAAAATCAGCTCAACTATCCTGACTACGGAAGCTTACAATACGCCAATCCTTCCATCGTGGAACACGCACGACAATCTGGGACGTACAAGCCGACATCAAGAATGTGGCGATGGTGCAAGGAACCAGTATACGAACAAGTGTAGTATGACAGACACGCTCCAGGAACTGGGACATCACTACAAGAATGTGGCGATGGCACGCGTGCGCACACGCAAGCACTCATTCACTCACGCACGCACGCACTCACGCACGCACATACATTGAACAGAGTGTTAATAATATTATCAATATAATAATCTTTCTGGCCACCGTGGCTGCCTTTATTTATTTCCAGGCTTCACAAATATTGATGAGTTCTGATATAGGAAGCGTTTTATCGTTGGCATTAGTTGCAGTAGAGGAGAGCCACGCAGTTGTTCGTCAGGCCACGTTGGCATTGGTTGCAGGAAAGAAGAGCCACGCAGTTGTTCGTCAGGCCACGTTGGCATTAGTTGCAGGAGAGGAGAGCCACGCAGTTGTTCGTCAGGCCACGCTGGCATTGGTTGCAGGAGAGGAGAGCCACGCAGTTGTTCGTCAGGCCAC
>SDWI01000162.1:650953-663544 GCA_009193005.1 Lamellibrachia luymesi
CACTGCCTTATATATAGTCTGTCAATCGTTTATACTATTCCGCCAGCCGTCCATTTTGAATGTTTTATGAATTCGCGCAGTGATGATATTGTGAGTAGCGCCAGTCTTGGAACTGTTCCATTGTCACGTTACGCAATTAACCTCTTTCTCTACCTGCGCAACTAGCATCGGAAGCGATCATTAATGTCGGTAGGTAATGACGCGTTACGTTCGACGTTTTGCACCAGGAATAATAAACCCTTCTTTGGTTTGGGTGTCTCCCGCGTCAGGTGGTCACTGGCAGCGAGTTGACTTACATAATATATTAATCTGGGTAGAGAGCGGAATATCGACCAAGATGTTGTCTTGCAAACCGGGAGTTGGTTGTGTCTCGTTACTCGTTACTCGTTACTTAACTATCTGAGCAGTAGGTATGGTACTAATGAGCAATAATTGGCCGTGTACGTTACATACACGTACGGTTATATACGAACACATATCCGAATTCTGGGAAAGTACAGTCACAGGTACACACACGCACGCACACACGCACGCACTACGGCAGCACGCACGCAAGAACGCACGCACACACGCACGCACACACGCACGCACCCACGGCAGCATGCACGCAAGAATGCACGCACGCACCCACGGCAGCACGCAATCAAGCACGCACGCACACACGCACGCACCCAAGGCAGCACGCACGCAAGAACGCACGCACATATTCAAATATGGATACATATCCATCGTAACCTATATAACACGCATTGTATCTTTCAACCAGGAATACACATTTTAAACAATGGCATAATTTACCCAGTAAAGCTGCAGATAAGGTCCAAAACATATTTAAAACAAACACCAGGCGATACACCGAATGAGTGCTTCTCGGCTAAATGGTACGCATTTCGGTAATCAATTGTAAAAGTGCACTATTCATAGTTGTACACGTTAACTTTTGTTTAGAGCATTTCGTAATATAAGAACCAGATATTTAGAATCATTACGTTGAGCTAATGTCATTCCTCTAAAAGACATACCTTGCGTAGTTTGACTCCCCCGTGTAAGGTGTAATTTATTTATTGCTGCACTCGTCAAGCGTAATACCTGCATAGACACAGGGTGCAATGGGCGGGGGGGAGGGATGGTCTAATGGTTATAGCACTCGCCTGTTGATCGAGAGGACTTTTCGAAGGTTGGGCAATTTCGTTCACCCCACTTTGCCTGTGTCTTTCCGAAGAGACAGTAAAAGCTGTTGGTCCCTTCTATCTGGTGTCTAGGTCAGGGGAAGTAAAAGATCGCAGGGAATGGAAAAAAATGTGATGAACTCACTAACTTTAGAGAAGGACACTCTTAACTAAACCATCGATGTAACGCTGAATAACCGCGGACGTAACATACACTCAACTTTCAATCTATGTTTATCTACGTATATTGAACCTGGTAAAGGCATCGTCTCGTCAACGAGCTACAAAACGGTTCATATTATTTGACATTTCTGTGTGACGGCAGAGTATATCTTCAGCAAAGAGTCTCTTGTCGACCAGACTTCTTGTCAAAGGCACCGTGTCCGTTGTCGCTATATCCGAAAGCCCCTTTGGTATACTGGCATATTCTTCACGATGTACATGCAATACAATTTTGTTTCACGGGAGGTCGCCCATCGTATCACTACCTTCGGCGGCATTCGTCTTTCTCGCACGACGATGTTTTTGCAAAGGTGAAGACAGTGGACCGAGAAGTTGCAATATTGGCATACCTCTGTTTTCTATGGTCCCTCTTTTAGTGAATTGTGTGATTCGATTATATTCCCGGTTGTTTTTTGGGTCCCTCTTCTCAGCCAGTTGTATCGTTCGTTTCTCTTCTATTGGTTGTTTTCACGGGTCTCTCTGCTCAGCTAATTGTGTGGTTCGTTTTTCTTCTCTTCTCCTGGTTGTTTTTTCTGGTCCCTGTTCTCAGCCAGTTGTGTTACGCCTTTCTCTTAGCGACATTTTTATGTCGTAGTGGGAGTGTTCTTGAACTTTATAGTTGTAATAATGTGTTAATTGTTTCAAAACTGGTCACATTAAATATGTATGTGTGACTGTCTTGAATGTATGCATGTCCAGTCCTGTCCTGACTTTGTATTAACAAAACGCCGCTTTAATAATAAATTAAAGTTGAGCACTTTTGTAATAACACGTCGACCGTCAATGCAATAACAATAACTATAGGATAATTGTGAAAAACTATTAACTCCTCATTGGACTCATCAACCTCCATTCCCCTAGCACGATCAAACGTTGGCAATACCCGATGTAGAGCAGTACGTAACACGATTCCCATGTGCCAACTTAGGAATTGATGAGGTATTTTTTTCTGTAGATTGGAGGGTATGTGACCTTTTTGTGGTTCAGAACGGAAATATGGATTCAATTATGGATTCAATTCAATTAATTATGTTACTATTTTTTGTAATTTTTAATAAGTCAAAAAAGGAAAGTCAGCAAGAATAACAAATATGACATAAATAATTTGACAGTGTCAGTTACACAAAAAGTTCCGTCAATTGGTCTAATTAGTTCCTTCAAATACTCTTGAAGGAACACGAATGTTTTCGGGGCTTTCCTGATTGACACCACTAAATCAGATGCTCTGACATACACCGGTAACTATACCGTACAACAGAGTTTGCCTGTGTTTGTTTGTATGTCTGTCTGTTCCCTAAGATCTCCGTCTATTTGGTTTGCCGGCCCTGGGGATGGTTCCTACATTAAACACATTCCGAAATTCCTTCGAGGCGGTGAGGAGTGTAGCCTTGTTACCAGAAATAGGCGCAGCTAATCTATGTGTGAGCGCGCATAATTCTACACTTGCTAAGTTCGTTGAGTGTTGTTTCTGGTATTGATGTCTCGGATTGTGATGTTGGACGAGGAGCCAGTGTAATTGACGCCGTTGACCTTCTTCGTTCCTTATCGATGATAGTGATTCCTTAATGATGATAGTGATTCCTTAATGATGATAGTGATTCCTTAATGATGATAGTGATTCCTTAATGATGATAGAGATTCCTTAATGATGATAGTGATTCCTTAATGATGATAGTGATTCCTTAATGATGATAGTGATTCCTTAATGATGATAGTGATTCCTTAATGATGATAGTGATTCCTTATCGATGATAGTGATTCCTTAATGATGATAGTGATTGCTTATCGATGATAGTGATTCCTTAATGATGATAGTGATATTTTGTGTGGTTGTAGGCGGTGTACGTTGTGTTTCTAGCATTCATTTCTGTCCGATCTTTGCAAATGCATTTTCCACTCGTTCGAGAAGGTATTGTTCCCTTGTGATCAGACGGAGCTATGAGGGTCACAATTACACATAATCTACGCAAGGTCAAAGGTATAATTTTGTTTACTGCGTATCGCATAATTTGTGCACACACTAATGAAATGTTGTTTATACACGAATAATACACTCGTCAGTTGCATGATGTGCCTTCGATCCCCGGGTAATATGCGCCATTGTCTATATGTGCGTCAGACATATATAGGTGCTTTGACGTGCCCCAGCGTCAAAACAATTACGTACCCATGCATGTTTTTGACGCAATCCAGGATACCTTTTGACATGCCATTTTCGACCAGTGATTGATGTATATCATATATTGCGCGTGCCTATAATAAGTAAAGAACGTCTTGGCTAGCAGTTGTATATCTATAACAGGAAGGGGACCAGCGATATATCGCCAGACATGGTGTGTGTGTGTGTGTGTGTGTGTGTGTGTGTGTGTGTGTGTGTGTGTGTGTGTGTGTGTGTGTGTGTGTGTGTGTGTGTGTGTGTGTGTGCTTGTGCGTGTGCGTGTGCGTGTGCGTGTGCGTGTGGGTGTGCGTGTGCGTGTGCGTGTGCATGTGTGCATGTGCGTGTGTTTTAGCAAGAATAACAATTTAGCATTGTACACGTATTTTCATATTTTTGTAATAACTTATTTTTTGCATCATTTGCAAAACATCGAAAATTGTGAGTTCCTATCTTATCTACTACCACTTACAGGTTACCGCTGATAGCTGCTTGGTGTCGCCAGTACCGGTGGCGAGGACCCATGGAATTGCATGCGACTTCACGATGAGCGTATAAAACCACTTGAACGGGGTGTGTCGCGGTGCATACCTGCAGCTTCATCAGCCGGATTAGAAGATGCCTTGCACAAGACTCCGCTAAGACTCTGGCGCACGCATATGTTATTTATAAATTAGAGTACGGAAATGCGCTTAAATGACGGAAAATCGTTTCCTCGGAACTTACTTCACAAACTACGTGTGCAACACATGGCAGCAAGGATTATCATGTACGCAACCCGTAGAGAACATCACTCGAGCTCTCCGGGATTTACACCGGTTATTGATTCACCGCAGCTCCACAGTGTTTAGTTGACTTGTTGAATAATCATTCGGCCACGCGTTCACTGCGGTCAGCCGAACAACAATTACAAGTACAAAAAGGCCAACAGGCCAGTTAATGACAAGTATGGTTCCATAATCACAACAGCAGAAGAGCAAATGAAAATATGGGGGAAATATTTTGAAGAATTACTGAACAGGCTAGCTCCACTAAACGCTGCAGATATGCAACCAGCATAATAATCACTACAAGTGAACAGCGCTTAACCAACTAAGAACGAAGTCACGAAACCTATGAGAACGTTGCAATTTGTAAAATTGGAAATCAGCATTCCCAGATGGAAAACCGGTGAAAGCATTAAATGCAGATTTAAGCCTGTCAACTAACATGCTCCATGAAATCACTGAGAAAATATGGGATAAAGAGGAGATACCGGATGAGTGGAAAGAAGGATATTTGGCCAAGCTACCAAAGGAAGGGAATCTTAGGGAATGCAACAACTATAGGGGAATTAAACTTCTCTCGGTACCAATAATGGTTCTAAACAGAATCATTCTAGAGAGGCTGACAATGGCACTCGACTGAACACTAAGGGACCATCAGGCAGGCGTTCGTCAGGACAGATCAGGCAGCGACCAGCAACACTTCGCATTATAACCAAGGAGTCAATATAATGGAACTCTCTTGTTTACAATAATTTTATTGACTTCAAAAACGCCTTTGATAGTTTATACTGAAAGACCGTGTGGAAGATACACTATGGAATACCAGAGAAGCTCATCTCGACAATCAAAGCAACATACAAGAGGACGACCTGCAGAGTTCTACACAAAAGAAAGACTAGAGAACAAGTTGAAGTAAAGACTGGCGTGAGACAGGGATGCATACTGTCACCATTTATGCTCGTGGTGGCAATCAACTGGATCATGAGAACATCTACAGAAGGACAGAAAATGGTTTACAATGGACAACTAGATGACCTTGACTTTACTGATGAACTGGCTCTTCTTTCACACAACCACAACTAAATGCAAAACACACCCCTAATAGAAACAACGGCAGTCAAGGCAAAGGCAAATACCAAGGTTTTGAAGATCAACAGAAACACAAACAACCCAGTTACACTACAAGGAGACGTCCTATATGATTTAACAAGATTACAATCCTAAACAACAAGTTCCAGATGGCAAGTGGATAAGGAAGCCATTTGCTTATCGAGAGTCCAACAATTTTCTCAACTATGTGTAGCCAGCCCTTATCAGATATCTGTCAATTCTATTTTTAAACATATTCATACTACTAGCATTAACACAAACATTTGGCAGTTTTTTCCATTCATTTATCACCCTCTGTGAGAAAGAGTACTTTCTCATGTCCAACATACACTGCTCCTTAACTAATGCTGCTTTGTGTCATCTGGTTCCACTGCCTTCTTTAAGTTTGAAGAACTTATTCCTATCAACATCCTCATAACCGTTCACTATTTTAAACACTTCTATTTGGTCTCCTCTTAGTCTCCTGGTCTCTAGTGTTGTCAAACCACTTTGTAATAAGCGGCTTTCGTAACTAAGGTCTCTCAATTCTGGAATCATTTTAGTTGCTCTTCGTTGTATTCTGTTTAGCTTGCCTATGTCTTTTTTACGATACGGCCTCCATGCTTGAATACAATATTCCAAATGTGGTCTAATTATTGCTTTGTACAGGGGTACAATTAGCTGTTTCTTCTTATACGTGATAGTTCTCCTAATTAGTCCTAGAATTTGATTTCCTTTCGAAGCAGCAATCCTACATTGCTCTGAAATGTTCAGGTCAGCAATAAATGTTACTCCTAAGTCCTTTTCTTGTGTAGTTCTACCTAGTACAGCACCCCCCATTTTATATTCTTCGTCCATGTTTCCATGTCCTATGTGTATACATTTACACTTCCCAAAATTGAATAACATTTGCCATTTTTCTGACCATTTAACCAATTTATCTAGATCAATCTGTAAAAAAAAATTATTTGTGTCATTAGTAACATTTCTGAATACTTTTGTGTCATCTGCAAATTTCAATACTTTTCTAGATATATCATCATCTTCCAAATCATTTTTATACATTAAAAACAGTATACGGCCTAATACTGATCCCTGTGGTACCCCACTCAAAACAGATTTCCAGTTTGAAATCTCACCATCTACTATTACTTTCTGTCTTCTGTGTGTAAGCCACTTTTCTATCCAATTGATTACATCATTACCTATACCATGGGCTTTTAGTTTAAGTAACAGTCTTTGATGTGGTACTTTATCGAAAGCGTTCTGAAAATCTAAGTAGACAACATCCACTGGTGACCCGTCATCTACCCACTTTGTAATCTCTTTCAAAAAACTTAAGAGATTGGTTAGACATGACCTTGCTTTTAGGAACCCATGTTGAGATGTATTTATTAATTTATGTTTTACATAGAATTCCACCATGTCCCTAATTAATGTTTCGAGTAATTTACAATGTACAGTCTTTCTTCTTTACAAGACCAACAACCCAATTGCACTACAAGGAGAAGTCCTATACGAAGTACAGTCTTTCTTCTTTACAAGACCAACAACCCAATTGCACTACAAGGAGAAGTCCGATATGAAGTACAGTCTTTCACGTATCAACGAAATATCGAGGACACAAACGGGGAATTAGGTAGTGATGTAAAGGCTAGGATTGGGAGAGAAATGTCAGGCTTCATCGTGTTTAATGAGATTTGGGAGAGGCGTTTAATGAAATATTATGTAGATGCGCGAATGATTGTTGTTAAACGAAACATCAACGTAGACAGAAGCGCACAATATTTATGCACAGCTACGTCATAACGAAATAGGAGTGCCTTGCACAACGGGCAGCTAAACTCATACACATAATCATATATTCTTTCTTCAATCATATAAATATGCATTGAAACAGTTTACTTAAGCAAGGCGCGTCGTAGCTCGACGGCTGAAATGTAACGTACAACATTGCAGGTGGTTGAACAATATTCAGCACGTGGGTTGGGTTTCACCTTCCAGATGTGTATATCAAGCTGATTCAAACAGGGTTGGTAAGCTGGCTCAACTAACACTTGGTGTGGGGTAAGTTGAGCCACAATGCAGCATAAGTTGGGCAAATGATTTATTTGTGCAATTTACATAAGCTTTGCACTAAAATTTCATAACAAATCAACCAACATATCTCGCCAGTGGGTACAGCACATCACTGATAAGTCTACACGCTTAAATAATAAGTCTACACGCTTAATTAATAAGTCGACACACTTAATTAATATAGACTTATAGGCCAAGCGCAACCAGTGTAACTAACTGCTAATATGTAGCTATTCGATATCATAATTTGCTGGGGAAAACATTATTCCTTGATGTATTTAGAGGGAACGAATTCTTTAACCGCTGCTCAACTAACCCTCCTTTGGGCCGTGGGTGGCTCAACTAGGCCCTTTTCGACAATAACAGTTTGTTCTAGTAATCTTCTTCCCTGTGCCTAGTTAACCCATTTTGGGTACACAGACAATAAAGTCTGGTCACATGTGTTAATAGTTTACACACAAGCAGACAATGATAATCACCAAAAGTTTCTAAAAAAATAATAATAATACTTTTAACTAACAGTTTCTAGCCGTTATGACAAATGACACCTATTATGCGTAAAAAATGTTCTAATAACATGTTTAATCACTAGGTGGTATCATGTAACTACCGCTGCTGTAGTTTCCTTGGAAACGTGGGTGGCTCAACTAACCCAGTGGCTCAACTAACACTACCTTCCCCTCTAAGCAGTCAGAGAGTGCGCCGATAACTTGTCGAAATAACTCTTCAAAGCAGAAAGAGGTCCGCCCTGACGTGGCATCACCGAGTGGCACGATTGCAGGGGGTCCAACGTCAGTGAACTGGCGTCAGAGATTGTGACGTATGATCTTGTTCTCCGATGAAAGTCGATGTTGCATTGACAACCTTGACGAATCGCGATATATATGCTGAGGAATAAAAAGGAACACACTTGGTCAAAACATGAGAATATGGGGAGGCATTGGCATCAAGCAGCGTGTGTGACCCGTCATCTTTCAAAATACTGCCGCATGTCAAGGAAATGGAGTCACGTTTCTTTTGTTGTTCAGTATATTTAAAGGAACACAAATGTTCTAGAAATAGGCAATAAACGCAATCGCTAAGGAAGTGTGTACATTCGCAAGTCATTATGGGTCGTCATGAAAGACTACGCCGCCATGTTACAAAGCGACGACGGATGCCTAGACGGTGCTGCCAACGTCATGACAGTGGCGTCGTCCTGGAAGGCGTCGCCCCGTCGGCAGATCGTCCTGCGCAGGCTGCGACGGAAGGTCGGCATGAAGATGGCGTACATGAACGGGTTGGCGAGCGAGTTACACACGGTCATCAATATCCCGACCAACTGCACGGGTGCGCCGAGGTCGTAGCTGGTCACGCCGACATTGCCCAGACAGAAGTAGATCGAGTCGTAGCTGATGGTCGCCGCGAAGATGACCGTCACCGTGATGGCGCACTTCGTGACGCGGATGGTGGACTTCGTGAGGGTCTGCGACTGGACGGTTGACGCAATCGCCGTGCGGTGGTGCCGCAGCTGCAGAACGGTGCGGCCGTAGAGCAGGAGGAACGACACCATCGGCACGATGTAGGCGACGAACAACCAGTAGATGGAGAACCAGTAGTAGAACGCCTCGGCGAGATCGGGCGGCAGCGAGATGCCGAGGATGCATTGTCCGTGCGTGAAGGTGACGAGACGGATCGACGGTGCCGGGCTAAGGAAGCAGGGGACGTACATTACGGCGATGGCGATCTTGAGGCCGCGCGACGACAGCGATTTGTATTTGATCGGGAAGCAAACGGCGAAGAGGCGGTCTATAGCGATGAAGACGAGGTTCCACACGGACAACATCACGGTGCCCCAGTAGATGTACTGACTATGCCAGATATAGCAAACAGCATAGTCGACGGCGTACTGACCGACGTGCCAGACCGAAGTCTGCATGAAGACGCCGCTAGCGAGCGCGCACACGGCGGCGTCAATCAGGGCCTGATGCTTCAGGAGAACCACGGTCAGGCGGGAGAAGGATCGACCGTTGACGGTCAAAGTCACGAAGGTCATCGTATTGGCGACTACGCCTGTGCCGGCCATGCCCAGCAGACCGGCGTTCATGATCCTGCGCCACAGCGGTGTCGTAGCCGTCTCATCCCCCGGGTAGGTGGTGTTTGCCTCTCCCGGCGCCCACGACGTCGTCGCCGGGTAGCTGCCGTTGCAAGTATCGCATTGTGCAAATCGACTGACATATTCACTGTTTTCCTCAGTACCAACATTCCATTCCTTCACTGTTTCACCACTGAGATTGTTGGCTTCGGTAGCTGGCGTAACGATGCCCTTAATTGTCACCCTGTATAATAGTGCCACGGTTGTTGTAACATTGACCAAATCCACATTGTCTAAAGTCGTTCCCGACTGGTTTTTATTTATCGCCGATACACGTCCCGCGTGTTCCTGCGTGTGAAAGTAACTTCGTTCCGTCTGTGTGTCGTGCCGTGTATTCGTGATGTTTTCACTAAATCCAGTAATGTTAGATGTGCTCGTGTAGTTGTCGCCGTTGTCGCTGCATCTGACGGATCGCAGACACATCGACGCGCAGACAAGCAGTAGCAGCCAGCTGCCGCCAGCCCCGGAGACCGGCAATACACGCCGCCTTCGCATAACTATGACGGAATAAAACTGTCCGTTAACGTGCTATGTACAGACGATCGCGCGATGCCTAATCACACCCAGTATTTATGTCGCGGATTCCTCTCCTCTACCGTCAGCAACACGCTGCGATATCCCATAATAAATGTCGTATAACGAAACAAGTGGTCGCCGCTGGTAACATGTGCTGTGTTCGCGTCGTAGACTTTCGATTATGTATTTCCGGGCAACACGATCGAGTGACAATTGATGATCGCCGCCGCGTTTGTCGGTTAACGTGTATGTAACGTAGACATATCTAAATTCAGCGACACACTGCGGTACATCCGGCAATAAATGATGTACTCGTTTGTCGTGCAACATACACGCACCACTCGTCACCTCTGGAGAAATGTTTCCTGATTAATGCCAAAGTTTTACTGTGTTCGGGTGACCTACACCATATGATCAAGACCGCGTCGATGTCTTCGCCTCTTGAACTTCAGCGTTCTGAATCTGTATAATTACTCAGCAAAGTCTTATTGGTATATTGCGCTGAGGGTTTATTTTTATTATCTGGAGTTAGCGACTTCATCACAGCTTGTTTCCTTTTCCCTGCCTGTGATCTTTTACTTCTCCAGGCATAAACACCATGTAGAAGGGCCCAACAAAGTAGAAGGTAGAAGGGCCCAACAAAGTAGAAGGTAGAAGGGCCCAACAAAGTAGAAGGTAGAAGGGCCCAACAAAGTTTAGCGTCTCTTCCGAAAGACACAGGCAAAGTCGGATAAAGGAAATTGCAGGCAAAGAGGGGTTAAAGAAATTGTCCAATCTTCGAAACGGCGGAGGTGGAATCGAACATCGTGCTCTAAGCATTAGACCACTAATCCCTGTTTACATTTCTTTATCGACACTCCCAATGAACAAGTTGCAAGAAGTTGGTTTACGGACCACATAAATAAACACGCTTTGTTTCCATTAACGATGAATATGTGGACCTTTACCTTGTCATCTTTATGCAGCGGCTCTCGTCAATAAAATCTAATCATTAGACCACCGCGCTCTAATCATTACACCACCGCACTCTAATCGTTAGACCACCGCGCTCTAATCATTAGACTACTGCGCTCTAATAATTAGACCACCCTTCCCGTTGATGTTTCCTTTACGACACTCCCAATGAGTAAACTGCAAGAAGTTGGTTTACGGACCACGTAAATAAACACGCTTTGTTATCACAGGACATTTTGTTTCCATTAACGATGAATATGTGGACCTTTACCGTGGCATCTTTATGCAACGTCTCTCTTTGATACAATCTCGCGTTGTGAGTTGCATTTTCTTCTTAATGGGCTGTCTACGACACTAAACTAAGCAACAGTTAACTCCTTCCCTAATTAAGCCAATTTCGTTTAGCATCAGTGTGTATCATTGATGTATTGCAACAGCTCACGAGATTCATTTCTTTAAATTAATGTGATCTATGCCTTTCATGCAGGGTCGCTCAGAAGAAATCCCGCAATATTTCATTCATTTTGACTAACGCGTAACGCTTGATAATTATCAAATCATGACGGAATAAATACTGTTTCGAGTATCCCATTAAATTGGCAGTGTGTGCGAGTGCATGTGTATTGTGCGTGATAAACTGCTATATTTTCAGTGCAGTTGAGTAAGTCATTGGAAACAGCTGTGTCTGGGAACAAAGCCACGTTCCTGTGACATGGCTTGTGAACAACATCACCAAGGATGAGGAGAACATCATGGACAGGCTATCCAAGGATGAGGAGTACATCATAGACAGGCTATCCAAGGATGAGGAGTACATCGTAGACAGGCTATCCAAGGATGAGGAGTACATCGTAGACAGGCTATCCAAGGATGAGGTGAACATCATAGACAGGCTATCCAAGGATGAGGAGTACATCATAGACAGGCTATCCAAGGATGAGGAGTACATCATAGACAGGCTATCCAAGGATGAGGAGTACGCCATAGATAGGCTATCCAAGGATGTCTCATGGAAATGCTGCAGGATCCTGGGTTCCCTGCATAATACTGAAGAAGACATCAAACAAAGAAAGAAGCTGGCGCTTGATGCAATGAGAGCACTCCAAGAGGTTTATAGGTGTAATCAAACCAACCGCAGTCTGAAGACCGCGGGTTAATTTAAGTCTCTCGTGCCGGTCATGATCGTTCTTATGGTAATGTTACTAATAAAAACAAACATAACATGCGAATAACATCACATAATAGAGCCGAGTGCTAGAGAATATAAATATATAAAAATAAGATATAAGCCTAAATAAAGAAGTAATTGAAAAAAATACTATCCGTAATGCACATGTGCCCTACCTAATATATAATTCACTATGCAAAGCTATCAATTCGATTTTTTCGTAGAAAGGGTCGTAGCGGGACGAATTTCTAAAACATCTAATGAGACGACAAGAGTGTATGTTTGCAGATGAACCCCAGAATGTTTGGAGCCCGAGACGCAAAGCGTCTAGGAGTAGC
>SDWI01000163.1:2429-44803 GCA_009193005.1 Lamellibrachia luymesi
ACACACACACACACACGCACGCACGCACATTCATTAAAAGTAATCAGATTTAAAAAAGAAATGATTCATATACAACCGAGTCATGATCAGCACATCATTTTTGACAAAGCTGTAACGGTATGCAGTGAATATACGCTGACAGTGATAACCCTTTGTAACGTCGCTGGTATAATCTGGCTTTTAGGGCGCTGCATTGACATTTCCCAATTTACGGTAATAACTGTGCACAAGAACGGATGCGCAAACGGGAATGCGGGTTATCATATTTTCCCGCGTAACGGGTGTTCTTCTGTCTGGGTCAGAAATCACATCTGACTTACACGTAAGTGAGACCTGCACGCTTGGGGCGGAGCATTGTGTTTGTATGGCACTCTGTTCATTGTGTTTGTATGACACTCCGTTCATTGTGTTTGTATGACACTCCGTTCATTGTGTTTGTATGACACTCCGTTCATTGTGGTTGTATGACACTCCGTTCATTGTGTTTGTATGACACTCCGTTCATTGTGGTTGTATGGCAGTCTGTCATTGTGTTTGTATGACACTCCGTTCATTGTGGTGGTATGACACCCCGTTCATTGTGTTTGTATGACACCCCTTTCATTGTGTTTATATGACACCCCGTTCATTGTATTTGTATGACACCCCGTTCATTGTGTTTGCATGACACCCCGTTCATTGTGGTTGTATGGCACTCTGTCATTTTGTTTGTATGACACTCCGTTCATTGTGTTTGTATGACACTCCGTTTATTGTGGTTGTATGGCACTCTGTCATTGTGTTTGTATGACACTCCGTTCATTGTGTTTGTATGACACTCCGTTCATTGTGGTGGTATGACACCCCGTTCATTGTGTTTGTATGACACCCCGTTCATTGTGTTTATATGACACCCCGTTCATTGTATTTGTATGACACCCCGTTCATTGTGTTTGCATGACACTCCGTTTATTGTGTTTGTATGACACCCCGTTCATTGTGGTTGTATGACACTCCGTTCATTGTGGTTGTATGACACTCCGTTCATTGTGTTTGTATGACACTCCGTTCATTGTGGTTGTATGACACTCCGTTCATTGTGTTTCTATGACACTCCGTTCATTGTGTTTCTATGACACTCCGTTCATTATCTTTGTATGACACCCCGTTCATTGTGGTTGTATGTAAAGATGTATGGCAGCTGTTGAACAGACACGAGCGCACGGTCACGGGAGGTGTGCGTCGGGTCTATCCCGGCGGCGTGTACCATTCGACTCCGTCGGTGTTCGAACGTCTGGATGACGAGAACATTCGAGTCCCCGAATCGTTGGGGTACTATCCGTACCGAGCCACCTTTGATATGGAGTGTTGGTTCGACACCGCGATCTCAATGCAAACAGTTCCTCGTTCCCTACTTCTTGTCAAAGAAAGAGGAAGAAGACGAAAAATTGGAACAGGACGACAAAGAGAAAGAAGAAGAAGAAGAAGAGAACGATGGCGTCGGGTCGTTTTTCGTCATCAAACGCGACAACACGTTCATGTGTCTATCGACGGATAAGCTAAAATTCCTAGACATGACCAATTACATAGCCCCGGGATTCAGCTACGACAAATATCTGAAAGCGTACGGTTGTAAAATAACAAAAGATAACGGCATGACGACCTTGCGAGACTTTCTCGTCTGGTACAAAAATAGAGACGTGGTTCCCTTTCTACAAGCCATCGACAGACAATTCGCCTTCTACCAACAACGCGGCATTGACATGTTCAAGCAGGGCATCAGCGTACCCGGTCTGACCTTACTCTACCTGTTCAACGATCTTCCGGAGAAGACGTACTTTACGCTCTTCAACGAGAAGAATAAAGATCTTCATCATCTCGTCAAAGATCACGTGGTTGGTGGACCTTCGCTCGTTTTTCACCGCTATCACGAGAAAAGAGTCACCACGCTACGTCAGAACGAGTATGGAGAGGCCGCTCGTCCGTGTCGATCGATCGTTGGCTACGATGCCAACGCTCTGTACCTCTGTGATCTCTCATGCAAGACATGCCGATGGGATGGAACACGTGACGACGGGAAGAGAATAACTTGAGACCCGAGACGGCACAACTGCACTGTCATATGGCCGTAGAATGGCTCACATGGGAAGTCGCAAGAACGGGACGCGTCATACGACATCAAGTCAACGGTCGAGAGAAGAGGATCGGTAAACTTCCGATGGACGGGTGGTGCAGTGAGACGAACACGGCGTATCAGTTCCACGGATTTTTCTACCACGGTCACCCGTGCTTGGGTCTAGAAACGAACGCCGTCAACGGGAAACCCATCACCCAGCTGCTCGCCGAGACCCGAATGAACACCGCCTACCTACGTCACTTTGTCAAGGTCGTCGAGTTGTGGGAATGCGAGTGGAAAGAGACGAGAAGAGATCCGGTCGCGAAAAAGTGTCTGGATGCTGCCTTTCCACGACGACGCCACGTGCGGTGGACGATGACGTCGCAACAGATCCTGAGAGGCGTGCGTGACATAACCATATTCGGATTGATCGAATGTGATGTTTCGGTGCCGATAACATTACACGCGCATTTTTCCGAAATGCAGCCGGTGTTTAAAAACATCCGTCTGACCCGCGACGATCTCGGACCTTTCATGCGCCGATACGCCGAAGAACACGACATCATGACGACACCGCGGCACATGCTCGTGGGCAGTTTCCACGGCGACAAGATATTGCTCGCCACGCCACTCCTGAGATGGTACCTGGAACACGGACTAGAGGTGACGCGCGTCTATCAGGTCGTCGAGTACACCCCCATCCCGTGTTTCCGGCAGTTCGACGACGCTGTGTCCACGGCCCGACGCGAAGGAGACGTCCACCCGCACAAGGCCATCATCGCAGACACCATGACGTTGCTGGGAAACTCGGGTTACGGGAAGACCATCACCAACGTGGATCGACAACGCGACCTGAAATACTGCACGGAGAAGGCGGCATCGCTCATGATCAACGATAGACGGTTATGCAACTCGACGTCGTCGTCGACGATGCGTACGAGGTAGCGATGAACAAGAAAACCGCCACGTACGCCCTGCCCGTACACGTGGGGTTCTTCGTTCTGCAGTACGCCAAGATGCGCATGTTGCAGTTCTATTACGACTTTATCAACAGAAATCTGGAGCATCCTCTTTTACAGTGCTGCGAGATGGATACAGATTCCGCCTATTTGGCCTTGGCCGGCGAGTCCGTCGACGACCTCGTGACCCCGGAACTACGAGAACATTATTTCCGACATCAATCCGAATGGTTGCCGTCCGAATGTTGCGACGAACATCAGAACGAGTACGTGCGCTGTCGACTCGCCGATCGTCCGTGGGTGGGTGACGAGGCGTGCTGTAAGGCGCGCAAGGCGTGCGAAAAGAGGACACTGGGTCTGTTCAAGGTCGAGTGGTCAGGTGACGGGTTCGTGGGGTTGTGCAGCAAGACGTACTATTGTTTCGGAGCCACCGACAAGTACAGCACCAAAGGACTGAGCAAGCGTCACAACGAAATCAACAAGGACGCATTCCTAGATGTGCTCGCCAACCGTCGGAGCGGAAGTGGAAAGAACCGCGGGTTCCGGGTGCATCGCTCATCCGTGTTGACGTACGTGCAGGAATGAGCGGCTCTCACCTACTTCTATGCCAAACGCGTGGTGTACGAGAACGGAGTGAGCACGGGTCCGGTGGACGTGTATAAAAAAAAGACGATGCACGCCGGTTGTACGGCCTGTTGACGTATTGCTAGGCGATGTGTTCGTACTCGTTATAATCACCGTCGTAGGTTTGGTGTTCGCAAGCGTTATAGACGGTGAATTTCTTATAAGAGGAGACGTGTTAGAACCTTTCGTCGTAGAGCACACTGCTATATTCGTAATGTGCAGCTTGGACCTTATTTCATTGCTGGTGCAGGAGAGTGGACTTGCTTTAATTCGAAGTTCTCGTTTGAGGAGTTTCCGTACCAACTTCGTGCTCGCTTGTATGATAGCTTTGATCAGATTAAGGTACTGTCTGTTACATACAAGATATGGATCCATGATGTTAGTCGTGACCAATCAGTGTCTCAAGGTGATGCTTTGGTTCCTTTCATGAGAGTTCCTGAATTCCGCTGGTGTTACGATCCCGAACTTTCAAAGAATATTGTCACCTGCTGTGTTGTCTATGCATTCTACATCTAAAACGTTTGTTGTAGTCAGAAAGCGCGTCATCAGTAGTAGCGACAAACTATATAAACAGTAGAAAAGGCGATGCACACAGGTCGTCTTTCATAAGTGACCATGGACGTACGGTGGAAACATCCTTTCACGTGCAACGTCGCCGGACCGACGGGATGTGGTAAAAGTACTTTCGTGAGGCGTATGCTGCATCACGCTGCTACGATGATCGATCCACCTCCCGAACGGATCACGTGGTGTTACGGAGAATGGAAAGAAGCCTACGCAACGATGGACTTAGTCGACGTGCGGTTCGAGGAAGGGTTGCCGAGTGCGAGTGTACTTGATTCGACAACGAGGAACCTCATCATCATAGACGATCTCATGACGGAAACGGACGAACGGGTCACGACCTTGTTCACTAAAACAAGTCATCACAGGAACACGTCCGTGCTGTATCTCCTACAGAACTTGTTCCCTAAAAACAAGGAGAGTCGTACCATTAGTCTGAACTCTCAGTACATGGTGGTGTTCAAGAATCCTCGTGACGCATCGCAGATGTCGCACTTGGCTCGTCAGATGTATCCGGGGCGCGCGAAGTTCGTACAAGAGGCTTTTAAAGACGCCACGTCGGTACTGTATGGTTATCTATTGATCGATCTCAAACATGACACACCCGAAGACATGCGTCTGCGCATGGCCATCTTTCCAGACGACGGTGTTCAGTACGTGTACTTACCGATGGTATAAAAAGACCGAGTGCGTGGATCGTCTCTTCATTTGCACCATGTCTGACCTGGTGAAGAGACACATTTTGTGCATACAGGGTTTGAACAGATACAAGAGCACCAAACTGAGAAGAGCCATCATCGCTAACGCCGACGCCGATCTGCTGTGTGCACTGACCGAGTGTGCCTACAACATATTAAAAAAGAACATTCCATTGTCCGATTTACAGAGGCAACGTTTGAGTAAATACAGAACGAAATTACGCGAGTTGTCTCAGAGACGAACGCCAGCTGCGAGGAGAAGACGCATCTTACTGCAACGACATGTCGGTGAGGGACAGAGCGGGGGCTTCCTTATCGGCCTTCCTAGCACCGTTGGCAAGTTCGGTCTTTCTACCCTTGCTCCAAGAGGTGCTGTTCAAGAAGTAGAGAGGGAGGGAGGGGGAGGGAGGGAGGGAGGGAGGGAGGGAGGGAACACGCACGCAAGATTGTCTTGGTGGATCCGCGACTGTTGGACACACTTCGCTCACCACCACCACCATCGACATATACCCTAGGTAAGAAAGTACAAGCCCTCGACAACGAGATGATGACCATCCTCGATGGAAAGGACCTCGACGATAGGACCAAGGTAACATTGTATAATCAGGTGTTGCAGCGGTACAACGCCTTGTCCGATAAACACGTCAAGGAACCAGTACGCGTGGTCTCGTTGAACGAGTCGATGTCAGCAGCAGCATCGGGGGTGGGGTGAGGAACGGGGGTGGGGCCGGGACCTGTGGTGCAGGGAACAGTAGGAGTTCCTAGTAGCGGAATAGAGGCTGACGTCGTGGACACCGTTCCCAAGACCATGCAGGTCAAAGCCATACGTTTGATGGAGCATCTCAAACGAGATATCTCGTGGACCGCACGTGGCGAACTTATTCACGAGGGTGTGCCAGTTGTCGGAAGTAACGTGGTGGATCTCGTGAATGATCTGTTGCGTAAGAGACAGACCGATCCGATTGGATGGCAGCCATTCGCACGACAACTCCGTACCATCAACCTACCCATGGAGTTGGTCGGTAATGCCTCCAGGAGAGCCTACATACGTCAGGCGACGACGACGACGACGACGGCCACTCCGTCTCGTCGAACTCATGCTGGTGCGAGTAGTGCACGGATATCACTCAATTGGACACCCCTCACTCGTCGACGTAGTCGAATGGAACATTCCATGCCCACCCCACCCTCAGAACGACGACAACGACACAAGACTTTGACGTCATTGGCTAGTTGGGAAGACTTTTAAGGTGGTGTGACACGTGTCCATAGCACAGTGTGCGCTGCGATGTGCGCTCCACAGGACACGTACCGTTCCGTCGTCTTTGCGCTACTTTGCGGTGGACTTTACTTGCTCCCCGAAGCTATCGCTCATTGTCTGATACTAGTAGGGTCACTATTCGGGATATGGTCTTACTACTAGACTATCGATCCATCACCGTCGTTATGGTCGTGGTAGTATCTGTTCTGCTTTACGTCAAGATCCGTGCTACACAGTCAACGTCACCATCATCACCACTGTCAACCCATCGGATATATTTTAATGGCGTCGAGGAATAAACAACTGAAGAGGGTCTACTTCGATCCGAAAAGGGTGTCAAGTTAAGGAGGGGTCGACGCCTTCCAACGCGTCACGCGCGTGCCGAGGATAATCGTCGAAGAATGGTTGTCGGAACAGGACGCCTATACCCTACACAAACCGGCGAGACGTCATTTCAGGAGACGACGCGTCGTCGTGGGAGGTCCACGTCAGCAGTGGCAAGCCGATCTCCTCGACCTATCGAATTTGAAAACCGACAACGACGGTATGACCTTTCTACTCACGATAATCGACGTCTTCACGAAACTGGCTTGGTGCGTTCCGCTGAAAAACAAGTCCGCAGCATCGTTGGTGACGGCGCTGAAAAGCACGTTCACCGACGGCTGGCCAAAGACGTTGCAGACAGATCAAGGACTCGAATTTCTGAATCGGTCCGTTCAGGCTCTGTTGAAGAAGTACGGCATCCATCACTTTTCCACTCACAACGCGGAGACGAAAGCGAGCATCGTCGAAAGATTCAATAGAACGTTGAAGACGCGTATGTGGCGATACTTCACGAAACACCAGACGTAGCGATTCATCGACGTCCTTCAGGACTTTGTGCAGTCGTACAACAACACCAACTGTCACAGGTGAATGCAAAGAATCAAGAAGAGGTGTGGCAGCGACTGTACGGTCACGACGGTAAGGACGTGCCCAAGTTCCGTGTGTCGAATCGCGTGCGCATCAGTAAGTTCAAGAGACTGTTCGAAAAAGGCTACATGGCGAATTGGAGCGAAGAGATGTTCACCATACACGAGGTTCACCACTCCGATCCACCCGTGTACCAAACCAGAGCTGCAGAAGGTGTACCGCGTGGAATCGGTACTGCAGCGCCGTAAGGTGGGTAGACGAACGGAGGCTTTGGTGAAATGGTACGGCTACCCCTCCAAGTTCAGCAGCTGGCTCTCGTTCGCTATAAAGTCTAGCCGCGCGTCTGTCGTCACTTCGTTCGAACGATGACAGACGAGGCGATAACAGAGGACTTCACCGCCGCCGCCACCACCGTCATATAAGAAGACGACAGTACTGACGCACAGAGCGAGAAAGACAGCACTCCTTGGCATATGTTCGGTACCGTGTGTCCTCGAGAGGAGATAGTGTTTCTGTGTCAGGTCGTCGTCTTGTACACGGTTATCCTGATAAGCATTTACAACCTGACGACATGTCACGAGAATTCTAATATGTGGACGGCCCTGTTGAGTAGTTCGTTGGGTTACCTATTGCCCAATCCCACTTTGAGACGTCACGACGAATGATTTCTATCTGACGCTGCCTAGCAACGCTTCCATGAAGATGTATCCCGACAATACGTTGGCTCATTACATCACGGACTTGCCTCAACGTATCGATCTGACTGGCGAGTGGGAGTGTGGGTTGGCAGAGATACAGTACCCATATACTTGGTACAACATCGGAGTGGAGACAGCTGGTTCTTCCTCAACGAGCACGAACTTATGGGTTAAATACCGAGTGCAAAGATAAGTGCTGGATATTACAAAGGTCCTGTGACATTGATGAATCGTCAACAAGGGACTGAGTCGTATGTGGACGTATAAGACACGGGCAAAATTGAGCTACAGTTCCATCACTCAAAAAAATGACTTTGGACATGACACCGAGCACCGAGTTCACTGTACCTCACCACAGCGCGCTGGTAAGAATGTTAGGATTCGAACCTTCGGTGGTCAGCAGTCCACCAGCAGCAGCAGCAAGACATGACACGCACGCACGTTCATCCGAGACTAGGTGTAACGGACATCGGTCTCACGCCGTCGACTAGCGTGGTTTTGCCACTCAAAGAGACTCCCGACGGTTTGTACACCTATCGTAAAGAGGCCGAAAACGTGGTGCACATGGATCAAGGGTTCGATACCATCTACGTCTATACAGACGTCGTGGAGTCTCGCATAGTTGGTGACAGTCTAGCCCCTTTGTTGCGTGCCCTCTCGGTTAGCGGAAGTCATGGCGCCACGGTATCTGATCGATTCACTAACATTCACTACGTACCTGTGTTGTACTCGCACTTCCACCCAATCGATATGGATATAAGAAACGACACCGGACGACGCGTACCATTCGAGTACGGTAGAGTGACGGTGACGCTTCATTTTCGACGGCGTAGGACCGGACTGTTCTGAAGATGAATTACAGCGACTATTACGCGCGTCAGGCGGGTGGTGCTATACCCTACTTCGACGGTGCCCCGTACCAACGGGGTCACGGACTAGGTAGTCTGTTCGGAGGTCTGCTGCGCAGCGCCATGCCACTCATCAAGAGAGGTGCAGTGGCTTTGGGAAAGGGAGCGTTGAAGACCGGCGTGCGCATCGCCGATGACGTCTTGTCCGGACAGAGCATAAAACGTGCTGCCAAACGACGCGTCACGGATACCGGTAAGACTATGATGCGTGATCTTTTGATACCTGGCGTGCGACCTCATAAACGTATAAAACACACGTTTGCAAAGAAAGGAGGCACTACAGCGACGAGACAGCGCAAGAGACAGACGTTCAAGAAACGTGAAGCCGACATATTCGACGACGACGACGATGGCTTTCGTGCATAGACAGTCGTGCGAGGGGGTCAAGAGCGAACTGGATCTCTTTACCGTACCCCCGACTCAGAACAGCATCGTCGACAGTCGCATAGTAGAACATCAGCCCATGGCCTCTCTGGACTCGGATGGACCGATAGAATTCCTGATACCCGGATCGCGAGACGATTACCTAGATCTCGCCAACACAATGCTACACGTGCAGGTGAAGGTGACGCGAGCCGACGGGGACGATCTCCTCTTAGCCCTTCCCGTGGGGCCAGTGAATAACTTGCTGCATTCGCTGTTCAGTCAAGTCGACGTCTACCTGAACTGTACGCTCGTGACCCCTTCGACTAACACGTACGCGTATCGTGCCTACATAGAGACACTGCTGAGTTACGGCACCGATGCCAAGGACACGCAGCTAACGGGTCAACTGTGGCAAAAGGACACGGCTACTCGCATGGATGCCGTCGAGATAGACGACGGACCCGCGGCTAACGCAGGGTTCGTGGCTCGACGAGCGAACATCGTACGGAGTCGGATCGTCGACATGATGGGTCGTCTACANGGACCGATATAATTCCTGATACCCGGATCGGGAGACGATTACCTAGATCACGCCAACACGATGCTACATTCCTGATCAACGGCGTCGATGTTAAGATACGTCTGGTGCGCAGTACGCCTGCGTTTGCACTCATGGCTGGCGGAGTCGACCCCGATTACAAGATCACCATCGTCGATGCCACCTTGTTCGCAAATAAGGCCACTCTGAATCCGACCGTGCAGATGGCTCACATCAAGGCTCTCGAGAAGAGTACGGTCAAGTATCCGATGCGATCCGTCGACTGTAAGGTGTACTCCATTCCCGCGGGCGCTCGGTCGCACACGCACGAGAACCTGTTCCTCGGCATCCTGCCGAAACGTCTGGTGCTGTGCTGCATCGATAACGATGCGTACAACGGTGCGTTCGATAAGAATCCGTTTCACGCCAAGAACAACGACATTAACTTCCTCGCAGTGTACGTGGACGGACGACAGATACCNTCGCCTCGCTTGTACTGCTGCCGCTTTGTTTTATTCAATAAAATACGTGTGCACCGTACGCTTTTGTTCGTCTCCTTACTAGGTTAATGACCGCTGTAGCCTACAACACAACGCACCGTCTACTGATAAAAAATGAGTCCGTTAGGTGTCCCCGCCCGTCAGTCGCTACGCCGAGATTAGGTCACGCTATGGTCGCTAGGAGGCGCTGCGTACGTGGGCGAAGGACCGCAGATCGGAACAATATTGTACTCCGATTGGACAAAATAAAAAAATTACAAATAAAATTAATATTTAATTCAGTCGCCAGGGGGCGCTCTAGACGGTTAGGGTTAGCTCCAGTCGCTAGGGGGCGCTTATCGGAACAATATTGTATTCTGATTGGACGCTGCGCCTGTGGGCGATAATGGGGCGATCTTCATGTAAATCTCCTATTGTGCTATTAATAGATATGTTGCTCTGTTTTAGGGGGTGTGAAAACTCATTACCTACTACTTGCGTTTGCACTCATAGCTGGCGGAGTCAACCCCGATTACAAGATCACCATCGTCAATGCCACATTGTTCGCAAAGAAGGCCACCCTGAATCCGCCCTTGCAGATGTCCCACATCAAGGCTCTCGAGAAGAGCACGGTGAAGTATCCGATGCGATCCGTCAACTGTAAGGTGTACTCCTTTCCCGCGGGCGCTCGGTCGCACACGCACTAGAACCTGTTCCTCGCCATCCTTCCGAAACGTTTGGTGCTGTGCTGCATCGATAACGATGCGTACAACGGTGCGTACGACAAGAATCCGTTTCACGCTAAGAACAACGCCATTAACTTCCTCCTCACAGTGTACGTAGATGGACGACAGATACCCTCCAAACCTTTCCAGCCCAATTTCGAAGACGTCCTCTTCGGCAGGAGCTATACGAGTATGTTCACCTCGACCGGTAAGATTTGACAGGACGAGGGGAACGGTCTGTCTCGCAGCGACTTCCGGCACGGCTACACCTTCTTCGTTTTTGACCTGACCCCTAATCAGTGCGATGGTCCCTGCTTCCATTTGGAACAAAAGGGTAACCTACGCATAGAGCTGCATTTCCGTAACGCGCTGCCGACCACCGTGAACATCGTCACCTTCGCCAAATTCGAGTCCGTGCTGGAAATCGACAAGAATCGCAACGTCATCTACGACTACTGAGATGGATACTCTGCAGATCGACAGACTACTGACGATGGACCCGCGCACCAGATCGATATTTCGCGGTGTAGTACCCAAAGACGGACTGTCTACGACGACGATGGACGGTGTCCTGCCTGCGGCCTTCGTTTGCAACACCGACGACGGTGACGAACCGGGCGAACATTGGATAGCGCTGTACCTAGACGCCGACGGACGCGGCGATTACTTCTGCTCGTACGGTCTGCCGCCACGACACGCTGCGTTCCGCACCTTCATGAGCGAACATTGTTCAGAGTGGACTCATAATAGCAAGAGACTTCAGAGTCTTCTTTCTAACGTTTGTGGGCAATATTGCATAGCTTATGTTTTGTTTCGTTGTAACGGTTTTCCGACGAGAACTTTTATCAACCTGTTCGACACCGATTTAGGAGCTAACGATTGCCGCGTTTTTGATTGGCTTAAACAGTTGCGGCGAGATAGACTGTACTATCGCACATCGTACATCGATTGAGCCTCTGACGCGGTGGAGACACTCCTAAGCTCGCGACCTCTGGTGTGATGGTAAACAACCGCAAGTCACATCATCATCATCACCCTCGAGCCTCTGGCGAAGTGGAGACACTCCTAAGCTCGCGACCTCTGGCGTGATGGTAAACATCCGCAAGTCGCATCATCATCGTCATCGTCATGATCATTCATTGTTGTAGTCTTAGCGATATTACACACTACCCTTGTTGTATCATCATGCTGTTTGTGTTGTTCAATAAAATACGTGTGCACTCGTACGACATAGCGTTGTGTTCGTTTCTCGTTTCCTCGTTAGCCTCTTCGAACCCTTTTAACGACCCTGTTAATGACCAAATCGAATCAGCGCAAAACAACAGGGCAGCAAAACAAGATGGTAGCCTCCATAGAGTGGTCACCAACAGTATCACCGCAAAAGGGTGACGTGACTGCTCTCGACCAATCAAATGTTTACCCAAAATCTCAATTTTTTTTACTTTGCCTTGGCCGTCTGGTGAATATATCATCGCAAAACAACGTGGCAGCAAAACAAGATGGCAGCTTCCATAGAGAGGTCACGTGACTGCTCTCGACCAATCAAATGCGGTGACGTGACTGTTTTCGACCAATCAAATGCTTACCCAAAATCTCAACTTGTTTACCTTGACCTTGACCCGTAGCGCTACCTGGTGATCGCATCAGCGCAAAACAAGATGACAACCTTCATAGAGAGGTCACGTGATATGCAAATGAAGAATTGTGACGTCATAAGTCACGCGACTGCACATTTGACTCGTAGCAGCGCCTCCTGGTGACCGTAGCATCGCAAAACAACATGGCAACAAAACTGGATGGCAGCCTCCATAGAGAGGTCACGTGATATGCAAATGAGGAGGTATGACGTCGTAGGTCACATGAAGGCTCTCGACCAATCAGATCCGTCGACACAATTGAACCGTAGCGCACCTGGCGACGGTTTCACCACAAAAGGGTGTAATTTATGCTAATTTATGTAAATTTATGCAAATGAGCTGTGACGTCATAGGTCACGTGACGGCTCTTGACCAATCAAAACCGTCGACACAATTTACCTGTAGCGCCACCTGACGGTGAAACTGCTCTCGACCAATCAGAAAGAGTTCCAAAATGTGCTCATTTTGAGCGATTATAGGGGATTACCCCATGGCGCCCCCTGGTGGTGAAATACTCTCGACCAATCAGAACGCTCCATTTCAAATTTCGACCAATCAGAATGAGCTCCAAAATCTGCTCATTTTTACTGATCCAAAAACACATACTACTATCGTGACGTCAACTACTGGACGGAGAAGGCGGCATCGGTCATGGTCAACGATAGACGCTTCCGACAACTCGACGTCGTCGTTGACGTACGAGGTAGAGATGAACAAGAAAACCGTAGTAGTACCTTATAGCTTTTCAATCCTCAACGAAACTTGCACCCATGGTCTACTTCTGCATCCGGTTCCGGTTGCGCGCGCAGCCTCCTAGCGGCTATTAATCGAAGAGTAACCATAGCGCCATCTAGCGACTGACGCGCGCGTGCATGCACGCGCGCACGCGTGCGTGGTCTTCTGGGTAACACGTGCGCTCTTTAACGACTGCGACTGAATGGCGGACTGACGGGTGGAGATACCTAACGGACAGTGCGTTGTGTTGTAACCTCCTAGTGCCTCCTGGTGAATATTAATATTAATTTGACGGGCGGGGACACCTAACGGACTTATGTTTAGTGACGTCACAGGTCACGTGACGGCTCTCGACCCATCAGAACCGACGACGCGTTTGACCCGTAGCGCCCCTGGCGACAATATTACCGCAAAACAATGTCTCGGGGACGATAATAGGGGATGACACGTTGCGCCCCCTGGTGACGGTTTACCTCAAAAGGGTGTCATTTATGCTAATTTATGCAAATTTATGCAAATGAGCTGAGACGTCATAAGTCACGTGATGGTTATCGATCAATCAGATCCATCGACACAATTACCCCGTGGCGCCCCCTATTGGTGAAACTGCTCTCGACCAATCAGATGCTTACCCAAATCTGCACATTTGAGCGATAATAGGGGATTATACGGTGGCGCCCCTAGCGGCAATAAGCGCACGACCAATCAGAACGCTCCATTTCAAATTTCAACTAAGCTTACCCAAATCTGCACATTTTGGAGGATTGATAAAGACACACATACTACTAATGATATATGTTCGAGTGGCGAAGCGACCTTTGTTCGGTGGAATGCGCAGCGTCATTAGGCGGTCTGAAATGATGACCAGGAGATGCGAAGAGAGTTTATGTGCAAGTGTATTCACAATGGCGTCATTAAGCGGTCTGAAATGATGCCCAGGAGATGCGTGGAGAGTTTCTTTGCAAGTGTATTCACAATGGCGTCATTAAGCGGTCTGAAATGATGCCCAGGAGATGCGAGGAGAGTTTCTTTGCAAGTGTATTCGCAATGGCGTCATTAGGCGGTCTGAAATGATGCCCAGGAGATGCGATGAGAGTTTCTTTGCAAGTGTATTCGCAATGGCGAAGCCAACTCTTGTTTCGTTCGCCAGCATCCTTGCCGATCTAGAAGAATGTAACACTCCTCTCTGTCAACCAACATTTGTCTTCAAAGTGCATTTCTGGAAGTGGTTCTATGTCAATTGTATACCGCTCAAGTTGATGTGCCATCAGAGCTGTGCACCATTCGGGTCTGGTTGATGTACTCATTTAAATAGCTGAATGGCATTACATTATTTGCCAGTGAAATTTCATATACTAAAATATAAGAGTTAGGCATCAAATAAGTACAAGAAAAATTAAATAGATATCCTCACATTGAGATAAAACAAACATTATGCATTATCAGTTTAATAATAATAAAATTACACCTAAATGACATGTGATAGTTTCTGTTCATGCCTCCATTAGGACATACTGCTTGTACAAGTCAAGTGAGCTGTTCACCAACTCGGAGTTATGATAACTTGACATGAAAATCGTGTCTTCCTCAGTAGACACTGATCATAAACGTTTTGACCCTTACAATTTTTAACAACTCTTCCAATCGTGCATGGAATGCACCGAACTTTGTAATACCAGATGTGAGTTTTAAGTTCTTGTATTAACTTTTTATTTGCTATTTTCAAGGTCAAAATCAATATTCCGAAATCGCTCGAACACATCAGAACCAGTATGAAATGTGTGCAAAATTTGTATTAGAACTAGATCGATAACAACATTCAAAATAAACCTACCATAATATGGCACACATCAAACGAAGCGCAAACATTCATGGAACGCAACATACTGCTGAAAACCATAGTTGTGGTAAACCAACTTTCACCGAAAAACTTGGAGCGCATATTATCATAAGCATATTGTCGCCATTATTTGACTGCCCCTTGTGTGCGTGTGTGTGTTTACGTGTGTGTGTGTGTTTGTTTGTTTGTTTGTTTGTGTGTGTGTGTGTGTGTGTGTGTGTGTGTGTGTGTGTGTGTGTGTGTGTGTGTGTGTGTGTGTGTATGATTGTGGGGGGATATGGTGGAAAAATTATCATTTTGTGTGGCTACCATTCTAAAATTACTAAGCATCACCCCAAGATGCTCCATGATTTGGTATATATATTAACTTTAATTGCGGTAAGATTCCTGATTATATATTCCGGATGAGTTATTGAGAGAAATTCAGGCATATATTGACACAAGCCTACAAACATAATGCCATTCAGTATGCTAGAACAGTCACACAAGGGTATCTTATCTGGCCCAACGCACACGTTTCAAAAGATGACTGCACAGCTACTGAACGCCACTGATATTATGGAAGAGAAGGTACCTGTATGACAACTTCGAAACTAGAAAATTTTTGTATACACTCATTAACTCCCTTAAGTGTCTTCTTACTTCGTCACTGTATCGTGTGTTTCAGCGTTATGTTGGCAGATCAGGCGTTGTTCTGCTTCTGTTGTTGGCGAACTTCTGCTCCCAGTTTCCTAAGACGACCTGCTCCCAGCCACCCAAACATTTATTGTACTATGTATCATGCGTCGAGCCGTGTAATGACGAATTACAAAGTTGTAACGCACATTGCAAGGAGAACAACACGTGTGAGGCTTCCCGCGACTTCTGCAGGGATCTGTGTGTGAAAGTGTGGGGGTCATGCATGTAGAAATGTATCGAGGAGTCTGAGAAGATACGGCTCACAGATAATTAATGAACTTCAGTCATACAACATATATTACAATATGATTACATGTGAATATATTAGTTTAACATGGGATGTTCCATAGAAACCCAAAGTGGCCTTATGACATGGGCCATTAATTGTAGTATGCCAAATATCATAAACAAATGACTTACTGCTGACAATAGTATCAAGTATGAGTGCATTAACTAAATAGTGTAAATGCAAAACGGCAATTACTAAAATTACATGCCAATTAAAATGTTGAATAAAAACGCGTACACAGCATACTGGTGCAATGAAACTTTAATAGATCAGTATATCTTGCACCGTAGCTGGTTATATGTTTATAATAAATATATGTATAGCCATGAAAAGTCTAAAATAATTTAACCATTATGTCTATTTGCAGTAATTTGAAGATAAGTGCTATTTTGAAATGTGTTTGATGAAGAATTGTGCTTGTGATCCGGTATGGAATTACAGAACGAGGGCCTTGAACTGTTAGATATAAATACAAAATAGCAATAAAAATAAATAAAATATGCAAAGCAGTTACAAATATTGTTTTGGTGAAGTTAAAAATAAATCATAGTTATTGATCATTAGTTTTGCTTTTGCAAAACTCTAATTTTATTAAGCTTTGATGAATATGTATCAGTGTGCAATATTGCAACGAAGAAACAATAGACAGTGTTGAGGATGTATGATTAGAGGAAATGTGTAATTTTGTCGAGTATTACCATTTCATATTAAGTTGATATGCTGGTATGCTTAAATGCGTAGACCAATTTACATTCAACATTAAAAAAAAATTAGCATGTGGACAAGGAAGCCATTGGCTTATCGAGAGTACACAATATTTCATCTATGTATATCATGCCCTCCTGAGATATATGTGTCAACTTTGTTTTAAGCATATTCACGCTGCTAGCCTTTGCACAATAGGTAGATAATTTGTTCAGTTCACTTATTGTTCAATGTGAGAACGAGTATATAACTAAGCTCTTTCAGTTTTGGAATAAATTGTTTTCTCCAAGCTTGTAAACAAACTATTTTATATAAAACCTTGTTTTTGCATAGTAACTATCATTTTATTTTAGCAAAGGTAAATGTACACTGTGAAGCAGACTTACTGTGCAACCATGTAGAAGGTCGGATTACAACAGCAATCTATTCCCAGTCCCTACCTAAAATACTGTTCAATCCACAATCAAAACCTCAGAAGCAAATCCATTTTAGATTTATTACTATTGCGTATATTTAAATACTGAATACTTGGATAGCTTATTCCAAAATAAACCAATTGATCTCCGGTCTTATTTAGATCCACTGTAATTTAAAAAACTCCCATATTTTGTTTGTGCGTTTAATACTTTTTTTGTGAAATTTGCAACCTATCCAGTTAGATATTCCAGTTGCTTTTACATGTGTAACCTGTATACCTTACAAAACCACACCTTTGTTAAAGGAGTGTCTTAAATTGCCTGTCACTTTATTCAACCTTCTACGCTTGACTGTTTCGGTGGCCAACAATATTTGGTGTTGGGTATGCTAATACATAATTAGCTCTCACAAGATTCTTGCTCTTGTCTTATTGCCTCACTTCCTCTTGTGTGTTTGTCTTCCACTCATGACTACATATCACCCCTCTTATGACTACAAATCACCCCACTTATGACTACTATCATTCGCATCTATGCACAATTGAAGGAACGTTGTAGAAGTAATTAGATTGAAGGAGTATCCGGTTATTTGACAAGGTTGTAATATATAAGTATATCTTGCACCACAACCGGTTATATGTTTGTATTACAAATACACCTGTTATAAATATGCCTAGCTTATGAAATGACTAAATTAAATTAAATGTTATGTCTAGTTGCAGTAATTTAAAAGGTTTTGTTTTAAGTTGTATTTGATGTCAACTTGTGTATGTAATTTGGCATGAACTACAGAACGAAGGCGCAGTATATTTACTTACGAATTCCCTGTTTGTTCTAAGTAACATGTGTCAAACACCGTCAGGTGAATAACACGTGTGTGGCCTCCCGCAAGTTCTGCAATACACTGTGTATTAAAGCGGGGATGGCGTGCTACAAGAAAGATGTCTTTGTGGCTGCGAGGGCGCGGCTCCTGGAAAAGGAATGACCATTATTCAGTCACACAGCACTGTATTTTATGTCGCTAGTCGTCCTCGTACCTGCTCGACTAACTGTAGCGATATATCTTGAGATAAACATTACGGCTACTAAGACAAAGCGCATAATGTATTCGATTGTTGCACATTATAAAGAGGAAGACATAATGATCTACAACACCTGTCTCTCAGTCCATACATGAGTCACACTGCTGCAGCGGTCTTTGGTTTCATTAGTACTCCACTCTTTTATAACAAGTAAACTGGTCACAATTTCATGATCAATACGATATTTCTTAGTACTGATGTATTTCGTTATTGTTCAATGTCTCAATCAGTTGTTCCCAACCCCACCCCACCCCACCAGCCATGTCTCTAAGCCTCACAAGGTCTGAACCTCATCTTACTATTATCGAGCTAGAGTACACATGCTGTGCTACCCCTCCTAGACCCGATGTATCTCGGCGCCAAACGTCAAAGGTTCATATATAACCCAGAATGGAGTGATACGTTCAATTCTCAAGAGGTTGGGTTTACTGTAGAAAATCCACATAGCGTTGAAAACAATCGTTGTCCCCTGCAGTTTATTTGGCACTCTAGAACATAAATCGGGTGCTTGACAACATGATAACTTGACAAACGTCCAATGTTTAGTAGGCGATCTTACAATTTCTGATTTAACAATGTTAACGATCACTTTAAGCTGCCATGCTAAATGTAAAGTTCGCTTATGATTGTCACCTAAGAACTACAACGTTATCCCGTCCGAGGGAAGGTATTTTTGGTAGATATCATTATTTACTATGAAATATAAATAAGTAATCGGTGGAAAGATCATTAATCAAGTGGATTAAGGCGACATGTTTGTGAGGATATAGGAAGTAGCAAGGAGCAACAATTCAGCCGTCTTTTATTTTATTGGAGACAGTTTGCACAAAAGGACACAAAAAGATAAGTTTGTACTAAGGTCTAAATGTTTTTCTACCGCTGGTGTTAAGCTTTGGAATGACCTACGTATTGCACTAACAAAATGTAAAACTATTTTCGGTTTAAAAAAAACGCACAACACATCTATACTTGATAGATAAAAAGGGATATTATATTCTGAAACGTAATGTGTTTACTGTCTTAGCTTTTAGTATATTTATGCATTAATCATATGTATTTTATCAGTATGATACAATGGATTACTATATAAAACAGGAATAATATATATGCATATGTGTATGTTTGTATATGTATTTATGTATATATAATATTATTAAAAATCAATGCAATAGGGGAGAGTATACGTACATTTACATTTCAATCCTCTCTTTTTCAAGCATAATATTGTAGCACACTATGATTGTTACTATTTTCTGCATTAGCAATGTATGAATATACACAGCATATATGTAATATTGGAAATAAATATATTATTGTTAGATGGAGTCCATGGCATGTTACACATTTGCCCATGTGTGGGGTATTTTACTTCCAGAGACACCAGATAGAAGGAAACAACGGCTTGTATATTCTGTTCTGAAAGACACGTTCAAAGTGGAATGAAACAAGTTGCCTAAACTTCGAAACAGCATCACGTGGACTTGAATCTGCTTCCCTCGATTGAGAAACCGGCACTCCGACCGCCGAGTCACTGCGCCCTACGCTCTTGACACAGCATACCGACTGAAATACTATGTCTACACCAGATATTGACTTCGTAATCTTGCTGCGTATTCATATGTCCATATATCCAAAGTCCAACTCCTAGAAACCGTTTTAGTGAACGAATTATACCGGGTTTATTCGTTTGAAACATTGGTGCGCACTAACATAATTAATAGTTCGATCTTTCGTCATTTCGTTTGTTCTTTCTTTTGTTCTTACGTTTTTGCGTTGTGTACAATGTAGTTATGCTTGGAAACGAAAGGTTCTTCCTTGTCGAATACATGTAACGGAGGATATTAACAGAGTTATACACCTATTCTAGTAGCTTTGATGTAAGTATGGATTGTTTTGATGCTCATTTTATCAGTGTTCTTGAATACAGGTAATACATATCTTAAAATCGATCATGTGCATGTCGAGTTATTCCTTGTAATTTGGGTGCGACCTCATCTAGTTCCCCCAAAAACGTCGACCAAGAGGGGAAGTTGGATAACGTACACATGATTAAGCGTACACCCGCCCTTGACTTGGGATAGACTGACCAATCCATGTTTCAACGGCCTTTCCCATATCCTGCTTAAACAATATTATGTAGGCAAATAGTTGTAGGTGGCGGGAAATTGTATCGAACATACACATGTTTCTGTACTGGCTTTTAATGCGTCGGCCAGGTAGTGGATCTTCTAAAGTAAGTATTCATTTATTTGCACTTTACGGGTGTTTTCCCGTAAATGGTATAAATTTAGTCCCCCACAGCCTCATAAATGAAAGGTTTCCTATTACTTTATTCATTTTATTTTCAACACTATAGGATATATATATATATATATGATGGGCTTAAAAGTGAAGCTGTAAAATTAGCAATCTGGAGTGGACGTTTCTTTGACGCACAATATACCATTATGATACGAGGTATATATTAACTATTCTTATACATGTTTTTATATTTTATTTACATTCAAAATAGGAAATATAATTTAGGAACACCTTGTATTCGGCATATTTTACATTTCATATAATTAATTAAATGATATATGTTCGAGTTGCAAAGCGATCTTTGTTCGGTGGAATGCGCGGCGTCATTAGGCGGTCTGAAATGATGCCGACAGGTAGCGAGGAGAGTTTATTTGCAAGTGTATTCGCAATGTCAAAGCCAAGTCTTGCTTTGTTCGCCAGCATCCTTGCCGATCCAGAAGAAGGTATTACTCCTCTCTGTCAGGCAACATTTGTCTTCAAATTTCATTTCTGGAAGAGGTTCTATGTCAGTTTTACACCCCTCAAGTTCATGTTCCATCAGAGCTGTGCACCATTCGGGTCTGGTTGGCGTACTCATTTAAATAGCTGAATGGCATTACATTATTTGCCAGTGTAATTTTGTATACTAAAATAAAAGAATCAGACATAAAATAAGTACAAGGAAAATAAACACTTCGCTGAACATTATATCTTCAAATAACGTTGAATATGAAATATAATAATACAATAGAGAATAAAACAAGAGAGAAAGACCAAATGGTGGCAGCGTTTTCTCGATACTCGGATAGCTGGAGGCCCGCCGAGCAGAGCCCCCGTCATCCGCCCGTGGATCGGGTCCAGAACATGCCCCTTGGGCCCTCTGATTTACGTTTGTTTTTCCGTTTTATGTGAAGAAAATAAAAACAGACAATGACTTTACTGACTTTTGTAAATTTGATTCGTTTAAAAGTTTGTAAGTCTATGTGTTTTACTGGCAAAACTATTCACTCCACATAATACTCACTTAGGCGTATATTTACAGAAATAAAATAACAACACCCTTGTGACGTTAACACTGTTCTCCATCTTAATACGTAGATGTCAATGGGGAGTCATTATTGCGCATAGTAGGCATATGGTCATTAAATGTATTTCACAGTAATAAATGTGTTACCTACACAACATTTAAAACAAGTATTCGCGTTTGAACCATACTTGACATTGTTACCGGAGCGACTAAGAATTACGACACTTTATGAGATTGAAACAAATTATCTTTCTGCCAAGATGTTTAAGTAACATTGTACGTTCTTATTTCTTTAAGATGCTATGTGTGCTCTATCTGGATATTGTGTATTTATTTACTCTTTATTTTGATCTGACAATGGAGAGCAGCAACACACGATACAGTGGAGAAGTAAGATCACAATTACGTCAGTGAAAGTGTGTTTGTTTGTGCGTGTTTGTGTGTGTGTGTGTGTGTGTGTGTGTGTGTGTGTGTGTGTGTGTGTGTGTGTGTGTGTGTGTGTGTGTGTGTGTGTGTGTGTACAAACATATCCTATTTTCGAAGTTATCGTACATATGTACCTTCTCGTCCATACTGTCGGTGGCGTTCAGCAACTCTATATCGACTGAGTTGTATTGAAAACCGCACTTTGTGCTAATGTCCCAAACGCGAGTTCTGATGTACGCTAGCGAGTTCGGAATTCTTATTTTGAACACCTCTTCAAATGAATGCTTCAAGTGTTTGTCCTAAGATGTGGTTAAAACAACACTCTTTTGGATACATACGTTTCTACACGATGCACCATTTGCAGCACCACGTAATATTAATATGTGCATGTATGTATGAAAATGTGTGTTATTTAAATGATACTAGAACATTATAATACATATAGGGGAAGGTCGGGTATATTGGAGCACTTTTGAACATGGCCCGATATATCAAAGGAAACTATCAATGTTGCGCTCTCCAATATTTTACTTGAAACTAGTCAGAGATAGGCACCGATAAGTACAATATGGCCTCTATTCGACCAGCATTTGGGAGAAAATGTGAAATTTGGATAATTGCATACCGGTTAAATATAGACGACCATCGTCTATGTTGGCCTCCCTTTACGTTATATTGGACCGGGTCAATTCACTTGATTTCTTCGTTGGACATATTATTGTCTTTGCTGATTGGTATAGGAAATGGGGAAGTAGGGAATAGCGATTAAAATTTCACGAGTCTCTGTGCCCGCAAGCATTCATACATTGTATGATGATCTGAAATTCCCCAAAATGCGTAATCAATGGAACCATTAATACAATTGCTAATTGAAAAAAACAAGTTTTGGCTACACAAATTGTAAAGAACTTTATTTAACGAAGGTATCAGTATTATACCTCAAGTATCTTCTTGTCATCCTACATCGTTTGCAATAATATATGGGGTGTCGCAGCTCGCAATATCAGTGGTCCAATGTCCCGGAAAGTGGACCAATATTGCAGATCACGTAGTGATGATCCCGTAGGTAGATATCTACAAAGCTAGTGAAACGTAACTCTTCAAAACTTCATTGAAAATTAATTGTTTAAATACATATTTCACCGCCCATGTGCCTCGGTTAGCTGAAGCGTTAGAAACTACTTTCCCACATCACTTTGTTTATACACACAAACGTTACATCAGAAAGCGAAAATAACTAATTTACGCTCACGTTTTCGTTTTTGCGGAGTCCGCCATTGTTTACCATTTACATTTTATTTCATTGTCAGTCGGTAGATGGAGCAACGTTAACTTCTCTACAGTAGTTATAGATATATTGCCATGGTCCAATATACCCAACCTTCCCCTAGTGAAATCAATATGTATACACAAATGTGCATAGAAACGTCAGTTGTAGTGCCACATATAACAATACAATCAATGTCACTGATATGTCGCAGCTGCTAATGCAAGATATGTCAAAATAGCAATGTCACAATAGTTATCACACTTGATCTAGCAAAATGCGATGTATTCCATAAATACTTTTGTATAATTGTAATTTCAACATTTGTCTTCACAAAAGAGCACCCGACACGCCTGGGCATGTGTCGAAACGTTTTTTGACAAACAAAGCCTTCTGAGGAAGGCACCATTGAATGTTTTGATATCAGTTTTTCAATACTTCGACTTGTGGAAGCAGGACATTATATTTAATAAATATATCAGTCAGTCTTGAAATTACGTGATTTGAATTTGAGAGAGGAAAGAAAACTGTAACATCCGTCACATGCAACGTCCGCCACAGGAAAAAGTGTAATCAGTAACGTCCGTCACATTCCTATAAGACACTCCAAGGGCAACGATTTATTTGTAAAATGTAAGGGTTTCACACAATTTGGAAGTAAAATTAGTTGGTTTTCACCCATGTCCTTTTTGAAGTAACGTCCGTCCCGCACATATTTCTGATTACCTACTAAGCCATAGATATTCCCAGGCACTTTTCGTTGTGGCATCAAATAGACTTGGACATTGGCAAGTCTCATATACATGGCCAATTTCCTGGGCGTACCACTCTAGCAATCAGGGCAGTTCGAATGACCTCCGACCTCTCTGAATGTAACGTCCGTCACGGTGGAATTGCCCCAATGCAAAATAACGCTAAAACCATTTGTAATTGAAACAAAATAACCTACCTGACCTAACTGTGAATAAAAAAAATACCACACGCATGCGAAGGCAAGGTTGTGCTTATTTATTTGTGTAATTTGATCTTAACAGTAGATTGTGTAAGAAATGTATAAATATATCAAAGCAACGCTTTCCGCTATATTGACATTAGTGCATGTGTTACTTAACAATTAAGTACCATGTTCATACGCAGTACTAAATCCAATACATATAGTGGTATCGACAACACTGACTCATAGATTATCAGATAAATATACCCGATTGCTCTCATATATCGCCAATTTTTTATTGATTTAATTAATTTTTGGCGTGGTACCAGACATACAAAAAACACTAGACGTCATCACTGTACATACAAATAATGATCTTGATAACCTCTGCAATTTTAGAACAATCTCAATATTACGATGGTTCTCAGGCAATGTGGAGTGTCTGATGTCGACTATAACAGTCCACTGCTGATACCACTAACTACTTAATTTGTAAAACTATTGTCAATTAAGGTAGCACTATCATCAGAAATTCGACTTGGTTTGACAATTAATGGATAGAGTATGAAACTGTACATAATATCCAGAAACCTATGCTGCCTCTAAGGGATTATGCTTTCAGAGTCTTTGAAGCGGAGAAGTTTTAAGATTGACGGCCACTGTTTGAGGTGGTTCTTATAAGGTTTGCCCATCCGATGGGCCCTCGCGATTTCGACATTCGCGTTGTCGAGCTGCATCATGTTTTTCATGATGTCTCGCACGTTTGCCTGTGTTGTTTTCCAGTCTTCGTTCGGAGAATCTTGGACTTACAATTAAATATACAGGGCGCTCGGTCTGTAATTCCATAACAGATCAATACACAATTCGACATCAAAAACAATTCAAAACAATCCTTATTTTAATTTTGCTGCAACTATGCATAGCGGTCAGTTCCACTGATACTATTCAGGGGCTGAATATATGTATAATACATAACTCGAAACAACACATAGTTTCTATTTACTGCAACTATAAATAACGGTTAATTTAATTTTTGCTATTCCTGGGCGAAGCATAGGTATACTATTATATGTGTAATAAAAAATATATAACCGGTTACCACTCATGATAAATGTATGTTTTCTAATAGAACGGACACTTAAGATTTTGGTTAATGTTTTGAAATTATTAGTTTACAGTGCAATTTAAAAGAAAATATCAAGACACCCATGTTGGCAAGGGGGTGCAGCCAACCCTTGTTTTAAGGCTCTTTTGGAAGTCAGTTCCAGGACTATTAATGCTCTTTGCTTTCCTCCGTATTAGCGACGTATCGAAGGGGATATAATCTCAACATAATATCTAACCAGTGTCATGTAACAAAGACAAAACTCAGGCTCACTTTCTTTTCAAATAAACAAAGTAATTTACTGTGTTTAGATGATTGAAAATTGATATACCAGGCCAGGAGAGGGGACAAGGGATTCACAAGAACTCCACTTTTGGGGAACCCCTTTTCCTAATATATTATCCCATTAAAAAAATATTAACCCTTTATCGCGAACCCACCACCTCTCAAAAGCGGGGACCTCCAATAATAATTTTATTTTCATACTAATTTTAAAATAATATTATTTTCATAGTATTATTGGGTTGATACGTTTTACGAGGGGGGTTCACGCCTCAGAGAAGAGGTTTCATGCTTTTGAGAAGGTGGTTCACATTTTTGAAAGGAGTGTCACTTATACGAAACATACTAAATACTATTGGTTCACGTTTTTGAGAAGCGGTTTCACAAAAGGGGGTTCACATTTAATAGAATATTATAATATTAGTTTCATATTAATGGTCGCTCACACTTTTCTGAGGGGGGTTCAAATCTAAAAACATATGACATATGATGCAATTTTTATTTTTTTGAAATAAAATCTTGCTCTAACTTTAAATGTATTACCAAGTTACCTTACATGTTGTCAGTAGGCAACAGCCAGAAAGCAGTAGACAATGTGGAGACAGTCGCAAATCCATTATTCAAAAACAATTACATTTTTAAGCAGAACATCTTAAGGTTTCAGAAAATACCTGCTCAATGAAACAATGCAGAGTTAGTTAGCCAATTACTCTCTTTGTTGTGGTTTTACTAATTGAATTAACTGAAGTTAATTTAACTAAGTAACTTTTCTAGAAATGCTAAATTAGTTTCATTTAATTAGTTAACTTTCAAAAAAAGGGGTTAATTTATTTGAATTGGCAACTCTCAATTAAGTGCTCATTTAACAGGTAATTTTACTGCATTGTTCACAGCCATGTTATCCAGGTGTTTATAGAAGGTCTGCAATCATTATTCCAGTCACGAATGCACTGAATCCAACTGGGTTTAGCTGGTTCTTCAGGCACCTGTAAATTGGAGGGAAGGCTTATAATGTCCTATAGTAGGGTGATAAGTTGATGGCTAACCGTGGCCTCAGCAAATCTCTGTTTAAAGTAAACATTGGTGGCTGGCAATCTGCAGCCAATTGAGACTATGGGGCCATTGCACCTAAGCATCTATAATTTGTTCGTGTGTACATTATAACCGTTAATGGGGAGATGTAGTAAAAGGTAAAATATCTTCAGTTTGGGATATTTTTACAGCGTCAACTTAAACCAAAACCAAGTCAATTCTAGTGATGCATAACAAACAATGTATACATATTTACTTGCTAGTTTGTAATGGGAAAACCTAATGACTTGAACACTGAACATTGCATAGCATTTATGTATATAGGTGCCCACTTTTATTAAGTTTGTGTTTGCATATAGGAGGAAACCCCGCAACTGCAAACATTCAGCCACAATTTTTAACCCTTTCAGAAAAAAACTATTTGCTTATAAATATCTACAACTTTTTATAATGTGATCAAATGCCTCATGAAGAAATTTAAATATTGTATAAGCAAATATATGTCCACTAAATTTACACAACACATTTATGTTATACGTCTTGTGCTTTTATAACTGTTTTAAAATTGTAAACATTTCTACCAACATATGTTTTATTAGTTAATTTAATAAAATTAATTGTTAATTTAATTGACCTGAAATATATATGAGGTTTTATTTTATTGACCTGAATAAATGTTTTTGGTTAATTTTATTTATTCATGTATAATTGATTTATTAATTGTAATTTACTTGATTAACTTTTCTAGTTAATTGCTAAGCATAGAGCAGACAAAAGTGTGTTTATATAGCAAATCGTGAAATCAGCATGTTGTGCTAGTAGCTTTGTTTAATTGATACTGGTCTAAACTTGCACAATGAACTGATGCTCATTCATAGTTCAGGTAGCATTATGTGCCCATCAATCTCCATCTTACTCTGCACAAAGGCTTGCATAATTCCTGGGAATTATCAAATTCGATCTCGACATTTCACTGCGCTTACACATCATCAATTTCGATTTTGATATGTGACTGTGCTTTTCATGTGATTGCGTGCGTGTGTTTGCTTGCGCACGTGTGTATTTGTATATATAGGTGTATATATATATATAAATATATATATATATAAAATGGTAATTGCACAGAAACCATCGGGTACACCCGATAGTGTATGTAATGTATGTATATATTATATATATAAAGAAAATGTTAATTGCACAGAAACTATCGGGNGTGTGTGTGTGTGTGTGTGTGTGTGTGTGTGTGTGTGTGTGTGTGTGTGTGTGTGTGTGTGTGTGTGTGTGTGTGTAAATATTTACTATTTCAATCTGAATGCACAATTAAAGGAATTAATAAAGGTTTTAGTGTTGTCTTAGTTTATAAAACAATTGAATAGGTAGATAATGTTTTGTGTGCAGTACTTGAGGCACCCTCTGTGTTGGCAAAATATGACCCCATGTGAACTTCTAAAGCTCCCTGCAGCAAACGGGCCTGCACGCACAGTCAGTTATTATTATATGAAAGCAGAGGTACCTATATATATTGAAAGACAGGAACGCCATACATTCAATGGTACTTCCATACGAGGTAGTTAGCAGTCATGGATTGATACTTCTGCAATGGCTTATGAGAGATGAACCATTGCAAAAGATGCATTTGGTGCTGCATTATCTGGTTAGGACTTGAGTCATATCACGAAACAGACTGATGTTAATAAGCGCTGCGAAGGATTTGTTAATATTATATTCAATGGATTATATGGCATACATTGCCCGTTGAAAAATGTGTGCATCAGAAATAAAGGAGAATATACTACATGTTTCACTAAAGGTTTGGCAAATAAAAAAAAAAAGAGTAAAGGTACGTTCTTATATAGCGCGGTATCCGGTCCACAGGACTGCTCAAAGCGCTTTACACTTCACCTCCTGGCATACCTGTTCATTCCAAGGCCATCTCAACTTCTTTGGGAAGTATTCAGCCACGCTGCAATTGCTGCGCGAAGGCTATTCGTTCACACATCCACCACTGTCTGTATTGCCAGGTATTAATTTATACAGCTGAGTGAACTGTGGCAACGTGGGGTGATCAAACTTGCCAAAGGTTCGAAGCGACCGCAGTGGGATTTGAAACCGGGTTCTCTCGATTGAGAGTCCGGCCTTCTAACCGGTATCGCGCCCCACAAAAAATGCGTGTGCAAAGAAGAATAATCTGTAAAAAAAAATACATTTAATGTTAAACAAAGCAGAATAAATAAAAAATATATAAAAATAAGATGACAAATATTTTACGATATGCGGAAACAAAGTATTACAGTAATTTACTGGAAAACAAGCAAATACACAAAGGGAACATGGAAGGTCTTAACTTCGATAATCAAAATAAATCGAAATTTTACTCCATTTCCAGACCATTTTTTTATTGAAAATAAAACATATAAAAGTAAAAAAGAAATTGCCAATGGTTTCATCGAATTCTTTGTCAATATTGGATCAAATCTCGACAAAAACATAAAAAACACCGATAAATAAAGCAAGCATTTATTAATATGCGCATGAGGCTACGGAGGCATCAATGTTTCTTCACCCCATTGGGGAACAAGAATTGTTGACTGTCGTGAAACATTGCAAATGAAAATCGTCTAATGGTTACGACGGAATAGACATGAATGTTGTGAAAACGGTAATTTCCCACATATCTAAATATCATATCATATCATTACGTACATATGTAACACATAATTCAAAACAGGTATTTTTTCAGATAATATGAAAGTGGCAAAAGTAATCCGTGTCTATAAGACCGGCAAAAAACATATTTAACAACTGCAGAAATATATATCTATTGCCGCAGTTCTCACAAATTCTACAAAACTTTTTGATAACAGATTGGAAAAGTTCTTGGAACAAAACAAAATATTAAATGACAGCCAGTATGATTTTCGGAAAAACAGATCATAATTTACTTATACAAAGTTAGACATAAATGGCATTTGCGATACAATACTTACTTTTTTTAGTTAGCTATTTAACAAAAAGAATACAATCTGTCTATATCGATGGGGTAAAATGAAATCGGATCTCTTAGAAGTATTATGTAGCATACCACAAGTTTCAATACTTGTGGCAATAAAATTTATTACATGGTATTTAAAAAAGGAAAGGTTTCTTAAGATTTTGTAATAACAATAAACCAAAATATTATAGAAAGAGTCTATGAAACATACTTTCTTGGCATAATTATCGATGATAAGCTCTCGGTAAAATCCAAATTGACAAATAAATGTAAATAATGTATAAAGCAAAATTTGTCTTAAAGGTATCGGCTTTGATTTCTTTATACTTCTCATCTTTCTTGCCCCAAATAGACTACTGCACAGACATATGGGGAAATACTTATCGCACAAATCTATTGCCTCTATTCACTCTTCAAAAGAGAGTTGAGATAATTATTTGAGGGGAACATGCTGTGACCATACAAATATGTAATTTATTAGTCTTAAATTTATTAAATTGTTTGACCTAGCTGAATACAAAATATCTGCATTGACGTACAAAGTGAAAAATAGACGACTGCCCAGTAGTATTCAAATAGTCTTGTATTCTAATGAAGACAGTTTACACAACACAAGGCACAGGGACACAAACAAAGTCCGTACTGCACTAAAGTCTAAATGTTTTTCTATCGCTGGTGGCAACCTATGGAATGGCCTACATATTGCACTATGAAACGGTAAAAGTATTTCGCATGCCTGCGTCTTGTGTCATTGAATTTAATATCCCTACTTAATCTGACTGCCTGGTCTTAATGATATCAAAAACTGGTGTGGAGCCTGAGCTAGTTTATGTACATATCAGTCATAACTGAAAACATGTATGAGTGAGAAAATGGCAATCCATTTATTTAATACAGTAATCATAGGCATGGAATGCCGAAGAGCCCCTACATAGGAGTGACAATCACAATTGGTTACAAGTGCCATAGTAGGGGCGTAATTACCAAGTTGATTAGCCATACACATACATGTACAAACAGAAAGGCTGGGGTACTCGATCCCCCCAGCAAAATAGTATACATGAAAAATTGGGCTAAACCCCTAACAATGGTAAACTAACAATGGTAACAAATCAAATGCGATTAAAGGTAACGCAACACCTAATGAGTAAGGGTGCTGTACATATATATACATATATAATGAATAAACCTACTGCTGATACATGACATAGTGGGCTAATCACACAAACATTTATAAACAAACCATAATGAATGTATGGTAACCCAATGCATAATGTGTAAAGGTGCCATATATACACGCATATAACGAAAACTGCCAACTATTAACACATGACACAGAAAGGCAGGACCAAACTGCCACACAAATGTACTTCGAAAAGTACCCGCACTAAAAACCCTGCGTACACTACTGAACATTCAGTGGAGGAAAACACATAATGCAAAACCTCGTGTACCAAGCTACTACAGGGAAAAGCGTCAAAAATAACTTTGTGAAGTACCTTTCTGTGAGCAATGTTTCGCAATGTACCTACACGTTGTGCACGAGCTGATCTATTGGACCCCCACCGTTAACACACTATTAGGGAGGGTGGGTGGGATTTTTGAGCAGAGCGTAAACGCAACGTTGCTTACTGTACAAGACAGAAGCGGCAACTGAATTTGAAATACTTCTCGTCCAGCAAAGTTGCCCTCCGCCAATCACCTGTCATCACGGGCCACGTGCAAACACTGGACGGCACCTTTGCGCCACCTTGTGATTACCGGTCGGGCTGCTTTGAATGGACCTGTCAAATTTAATAATAGAGGGGGGCCACCAAATACCCCTCTCCAAGCCTCACATGTATAGTTATCTGCTCGGCGGACAGCGACTTGCTCGCAAAAAGGTTACTACTATGTTTTTAGGCATACATGATTTAAATTAACATTGTCTAGAAATGTTCTGCATTAGCAATGTATGTATACACACTGCATATATGTAATATTGGAAATGAATGTATTATTATTAGATGGCGTCCATGGCAAGTTACACATTTGCCCCTGTATTGGATATTTTATTTCCTCTCTCAGAGACTCCAGAGAGGAGGTACCAACGGCTTATCTAGTCTCATACTACATACTACATACAATGTGTGATGAACGAAGTTGCCTAAACTTCGAAACAGCATCACGTGGACTTTAATCTGCTTCCCTAGATTGACAAACCGGCACTCCGACCGCCGAGTCACTGCGTACCACGCTCTTGACACAGCATAGCGACTGAAGTACTATGTCTACACCAGATATTGACTTCCTAGTCCTGCTGCATATTCATATATGCATATATCCAAAGTTCAACTCGAAGAAACTGTTTCAGTTGATTTAATTATACCGGATTTATTCGTTTGACACATTCGTGCGCACAAACGTAATTTATATTTCGATCTTTCGTCCTTTCTTTTGTTCGTACTTACTTGCGTTTTGTACAATGTAGTTTTGCTGGGAAACGAAAGGTTCTTCCTTGTCGAATACATGTAACGGAGGCTATTAACATAGTACTCTAGTAGCTCTGATGTAATTATGGATTGTTTTGATTTTCGATTTATCTGTGTTCTTGAATACAGGTAATATAAACCTCAAAATCGGTCATGTGCTTGTCGTGTTCTTCCTTGTAATTTGGGTGCGGGTGCGTCTAGTTCCCCAAAACACGTCGACCAAGAGGGAAGTGGGATAATGTACAAATGATTAACGATTGACGTGGGATAAACTGACCAATCCAAGTTTCAACAGTTCGATCTTCGAAGGGTACTGTGTTACTGCTGCGACATCAATGCATGATAGCGGCCTTTCCCATATCCTGCTTAAACAATATTATTTAGGCATATAGTTCATGGTGGTGGGAAATTGTATTGAACACACACCTGTTTTTGTACTGGGTTTTAATGCGTAGGACAGGTAGTGGACCGTCTAAAGTATGTGTTCATTTATTTGCACTCTTTCGTGTGTTTTCCAGTAAATTGTACAAATTTAGTCAAACACAACCTCATGAATCAAAGGGTTCCTATTACTTTGTTCATGTTATTTTTCAACACTATAGGGAATATATGATGGGCTTCAAAATGAAGCTGTAAAATTAGCAAAGGCTAATTATCAAAGGCCTCTGACCGTTTGGGGCAGAGATGCAAAGCGTTTAGGAGGGGTAGCGTAACATATGTAATCTAGGTCGATAATAGTAAGACGAGGTTAATATTATGGAATGCGTAGATCTATGTTCGTTCATGTGTTGCGCATGCAGATACCCCTGCTCAACTGGCCTTGCCCATTGCGATTACTGGGCTCAGACCTTAGAGAGATCTCGTAAGATTCAGAGAGATGACCTGGGGGATTGATATGCTCTCTAAACTTTTTTAGATCATTACGTGTTCGACTTTATATTGAGCAAAAATCGAATGTATTATCATTTGCGCTTTGTCGTAGTAGCCGTTGTGCTTTCTTCAATAGATAACCCTAACAGTTCGTCGATCTGGTGCAATGACGACTAGCGACTAAAGTACAGTATTGCTTGACTGAATAACGTTCATTCCTGATCGACGAGACGCATCCTCGCAGCCTCAATGCCACATTTCTTGTCGCACACTTTCCCGGCTTTCAAACGCAGTCTCTTGTAGACAATATATAAAATAGCCTACTCATTTGAATACACCCGCACAACAATGTGCGTGACATGTTTATATTCACCAAATTATTACATTTCCTCCCACCTTAAATCCTAAACATTTTCAGTTGTTCTTTAGTATTACTGCACTTGTTATGTTGTACACTGATAAGATTAGGTTGTTGCAAAAGAAAGCAATAAGTATGACCAATAACTATGATTTGTTTACCCAAATACGCTTCCAAAGAGCATATCAACATTATTTAGCAGAACTATTGAAATTCACCAAAACAACAAGGAACTGCAATGCATACTTTATTCGTCAAACATGAATAAGCATACGGGAATTCATAGTTAAATATACAAAGCACTCATTCTGTAATTCTATACTGGATCATATACACAATTCGATACCAAATGCAATTCGAAATAATAATAATTTTAAGTTGGTTGTATCCACACATAGCGGTTAATTTCATTTAGACAATTCACGGGCTGAATATATGTATAATATTTATATATGCAACATAAAATATAACCGGTTACAGTGAAATATATCATTATATATTACAACCTTATTAATACTCCATTTTGGATATTTTATTTGACTGTTATTGAACCAATAGTTTGTGTTCACGTTTTGTATCCAATCACACTCGCTCTGTAATATAACATTGATATATGGACCTTGTTAAAACTAATCTTGTATTATTACTAACGTTTTAATTTGCATGTGAGTTTAATAATTGTCCCTTTGCATATCATATTAACTTGTTAATTCACTCTTACTTTTTACTGTTTTATTATATCGCAGTATATCAAGTGTATATGACATATGGTTTATTACGTAGTAGGTGGTCCATGTCATTAGCAAAATTTGGGTTTCTATGATATCTCCCATGTTAACCTAATCAATTACATTGTCATACTTGTGTAGCCTATTAATATGATGTATGACTGAATCAAGTTCATTCGTTATTCTTGAGCCGTATTCCATCAGCCTCAACGATACATCTCTCTAGACATAACTGCCACGCTATCGAACACAGGCTCTTGCAAAACTTTCGGGTAGCTTCACATGTCTTTTTTTCCGTACAACGTGCGCTGCAGCTTTTAAATTCCTCCCTACACGGCTTGATGCACGAGCGGTAGTACAATATATGCTTGGGCAGATCCCTGATGCAAGTCGTCTGTGGAAATTGGGAGCAGAAGATCGCCAGTAACAGAAGCAGAACAACGCCTGATCTACCAATGGAAAGCTGCAACACACGATACAGCGGAGAAGTAAGAACACAATTATGTCAGTGAATGTGTGTTTGCGTTTGTGTGTGTGTGTGTGTGTGTGTGTGTGTGTGTGTGTGTGTGTGTGTGTGTGTGTGTGTGTGTGTGTGTGTGTGTGTGTGTGTGTGTGTATACAAACATATCCTATTTTCGAAGTTATCGTACATATGTACCTTCTCGTCCATAATGTCGGTGGCGTTCAGCAACTCTGTAGTCGAATCTTAGTAAAACCAAACGCTAGGCGTCGTGGCACGCTGTAAGACAAATTAGTTGTGTATTGGGCCGGTATGAGATCATTGTGTGACACTTCACACATACTAAGTGGCATTATGCAGTCGGTTGTCAATATTTGCATGAACTTCTCACAATTAGACGTCGCGAGAGTAACAGTCAGGGCTTTTTGTACAGATATAGTTACTTGATGACAAATGCACCACATTTATAATTAAGCTTCGTGGAGTCATGATTAGTGGTTTTGAAGGGGAGCCACCTAAAATAAATATTGTTGGACCCCCCCCTCTCCAACTATTCTGCGAATTTTTTCCCTTCTGTTTTTATGTAGAATGTTATGGTAGGTTGGTTTTTGAAAATGTTATGATCGATTGAGTTGTAGTCTAAAGCGGACGTTGTGCAAATGTCCTAAACGCGGGTTCTGATGTATGCTAGCCAGTTTGGAATCTTGATTTTGAACACCTCTTCAAATGACCGCCTCAAGTGTTTGTCCTGAGATGCGGTTAAACTAACACTCTTTTGGATACATTTGTCTAAACGTTTCTACACGTTAAACCATTTGCAGTACCACGTAGTATGAAGTTTACATAAGGTGAATATGTGCATGTATGTTTGAAAATGTGTATTATTTAAATGATATTAGAACATTCTAATACATATAGGGGAAGGTCGAATATATTGAACCACATTTGAACATGGCCCGATATACCAAAGGGAAGTATAAATATCGCGCTCTCCATTATTTCTCTTGAAACACGTCAGTGATAAGCACTAATAGGTACAATATGGCAACTATTTGACCAGGCATTTGGGAGAAAATTTTAAATCTGGATTATTGCATACCGATCTTGATAGCTTGATACGTACACTTTCCAAAAGCGATTGGAGATCCATTTCATAATATTTACAGTGTGTCCAATGCATGGATATAATTGAACAGAGCCTCTCGTGTGAAACAAAATCATGAAATTGTAAATTAAAAAAATTAGTGCATTTATTGAATGCACCGCACTTTGCAAATGCAAATGCGAGCATTGCAAACTCACTGATATGTTGACTTTCCTTGACAAAGTAGCTTTCACACATCAGTGTAATTTCTTGTATTATCATAATATTTGTAGCACAATAACTGATGTTTGAAGCACATATGTGTATACATGTAAAATTTTCATTTGACTACCAGGTATATGTTTCAGAAGGTGCAATCGTCACTTATACAATACTTGCATTTTCACCATATGTAAACTCTAGTTCATATCACGTGGTGCAGCAAATGGTGGATGGTGTCACATATACTATTATGAACAATAAATAGTGACTTTCTCAAACTTGTTTTATTGAAATGTTTAAACACGTGAATCAAAACGATAGCTATATTGAACACATATATGGATAAACACAATTTAAATACATGCACTAGTATGTGTTTAGTGATCGTTTGAGGAGGCGCCCGGTCGTCAAAACTGGGACTTCGAAATTGTTCGCGCGCATCGAAATCCGCGTGCTAAAATCTGTACGTGACTCCGATTTTCACTAGAATTCGGTCAATTTCAAAATGTCAAAAATCAACCTACCGTCACATGTTATACTCCAAGAGAAGCATATCCATGCCTAGATTACCAATGCAAAATAAAGGGAAACACCAATTTAAATCGAAACAATGTAACCGAACTTCCCTAGCTATCAATAACAAAACACACATACCAAGGCATGCTTGGCTTATTAATTGTTATCATTTGATATTAACAGTAGCATGTGTATGAAATATATATATGCTCCAAAGCAAAGCTATCCGCTATATTGACGATAGTGCATGTGTTAACAATTACGTACCATGCTTATACGCTGTACTAAATTCAATGCATCTAGTGGTATCGACAACGTTGACTCACAGATTATCATATCCCCCGATTGCTCTCATCTATCGCATGTTTTTAATTGTGCAATTAATTTTTGGGTGGTAAAACTATATATTTTTTAAAAACAGAATATATACAGAGAGAGAGAGAGAGAGAGATAGAGAGAGAGTGAGAGAGAGACAGAGAGAGAAAGAGAGAGAGAGAGAGAGACATACATACAGACAGACAGACAGACATACAGACAGACAGACAGAGTTGGGGGCAGGGAGATAGAGAGAGAGAGAGAGAGAGAGAGAGAGAGAGATGTTTCTCAGACAATGTGAAGTGTGTTAAAGTATCAAGAGGAATTTGCAACAAAACTTTCAATCAAAATGTATTTATATATAAAAATATTGTAATACTTTAGGCCACATGATATGAGCACAAAACTGCTAGCACCAGCGAACACCAACTTCCCTGGTCTAAGTGTTTTCTACAACTTAGTACACACAATGTGTCGTCCACAAACTAATATTTTAAACATATGTGCCTCCATATTTGGGCTGCTATTTGTCCTACTTTAATATTAACGTCCAACGTAAGTATTATCAACTGTTATCTGTTCGTAAAAGATAACCTGTATATTTCTCTCACATATAACATACAGTACACTCATATGAAGTGAAGTGAAAGTTTAGTCAACAACAACAACAACATAATGCAGGTGCATAGTATGGTGTGCTGCTGCTGCTGCTGCTGCTGCTGCTGCTGCTGCTGCTGCTGCTGCTGCTGCTGCTGCTGCTGCTGCTGCTGCTGCTGCTGCTGCTGCTGCTGCTGCAGGGACATACCTGAAGTCATACGATGTATAAGGTGCTATGCCCTTCTGAAACTTAAATACAAAATAGCATTCACAATTCACTTATACACTTATTACGGTGTTACTTATACTACTTATAAGTTAACTAATTGACATAACTTTCAATTAAAAGTTTATAAATATGCTGTAAGTAATGAAAACTTGAATGTTTTATACATGATTAATAATGAAAATGATGTGACAACTGCACACTGTTCACACCAGCAAATACAGATGAACTAAATGCAATACAGATGTATGGATCCATTAATAAAAATTCATATATAAGAGTTTGTAGACGAAAAATCTAACTTGGGCTAAGCCATTTAAACGTGCACGAATTATTGTTAGTATAATGAGTTATGTTCTCCAATTGTATATATAAAATAATATCTAACTACTGTTCTTTAAAACTCCACCCTCAACTGATTTAGCCTATCGTGAATCCGGTTCGTTGATGTCCAAACGTGTAGTGTGTGAATAGTATAAGTAACTTCCGCAGTCGATTTAATGGAAAATGCGTATTTTTTTTCAAATCATCGAAATATTTGACATTTGTTGTTATATCTGGACTAGCGGTCAAGTCCTTTACGATGTGCCCGATGTGGCATGTGGAGCCCGGAGCCACCCAACGTGGCATCCCCTAGCAGACAGTGGCGCCACCTGGTGGTTGGTGACTATACTAATGGGTGCGCCTTGGGGAAACATTTTTGGTAATATTGGCATCTCTGGCGAGTATTCAAATAACTATTGTTTTCGTAAAACAGTGGCCGTAATGTTTAGTAACCGAATTAGTTTGCATGTTAAAAACGTCAGTTATCGTCAATTGCATGTTTCCGGTTGCGCATGCGCAACTACACGCTTCCTGAAAAGACGACATCTAGGGGATAGAGTAGGTTGCCTATTTCAATGAAAGCGTAGTAAAAAAGACAAAATCACACACTTTTTTTCTTAGCCGAACGACTAAGGTTAAAAGGAGCCCGGAGCCAATGACGTCGTTCCATGAGGTCGGTGGTTCCCGCTCGCATGCGCAACGTGACTTCTGTTTTTTTTTATAATGTTCTAGAATCTTATAGAATGTCTTTGCACTGACCGACCTGGTGTTTTTTTACTGATGAGTATTTTTTTACATTTCGTATAATTTCTCGCCGGCAGACAACCAACAGTGTTATGTCATTATTTTGTTTAGATAATTTGAAGTGTTGAAATATATACACAACAGTTGACGTCAACAACACTTTTTGTCTTCGAGTTTGATTGTTACGTTATTTGATTGGTTGACCTATATTTCGTGACAACAACACGTGACCGAACAGACTGACGCTGGCCCACAACCGTCTTTCCATTCTATCGCTCGTCTTTCAAGTCGTATCATATCTTATTCAACACGTGTACGTTTTTCATATGCCGATGCAGTCAGTCAGTGATGCCCCAGCAACCACGTACGGATAACATCGCTGGACTGGAGGATGTCCAGCTCTATGGACCACTAGTGGTAAGTTGTTTAGTACTATTGCAGTATGTTAAAATAAAAACACAAAACATAACAACGACCTCCGTTGTAACAACACAGAATGGCGAAGCCGACGGCGACCGTAGCGGCGGGGACATCGGCAGAGGCTATGGCGACGGCTGAGGAGGCGACGGCGGCTGAGGAGGCGACGGCTGCTGAGGAGGCGACGGCAGCTGAGGAGGCGACGGCGGCCTAGGCAACGATAGTTGCGAAAGATCCGCCGGCGCCAAAGATAACACGAGTGGTAAGTTATATATTTTAATTAATTACTTAGTACACTTTTAGTATGCCGTATATATATACCTTGATGTAAATATAATATATTTCCTGCTTTCCAGCATGGCCGCCCCCACGATTTACCTCCCGTGATGGTCGTTTCCACGTGCTTCTTACGACTTGGCAGCCTCATGCGCCTCTTTCAAATATGGCGGCTCCCTCGCCCTGCCTCCCAATATGGCCGCTCCCCTTGCCCTGTCTTTTAAGATGGCGGCTCAACTGGATTCCTCTTATCTTCGACATGACGTGTTCCTTCCAATATGGCGGCCCCAGGATATTTAAAAACAAAAATTCAAAAATTATTGTTGAATAAGTACTTAGAAGGAGTGGTGGAGATGCTCGAAGAATGTTAAAACGAGGACGACGAACCAATTGGGCGACCTTTCACACCGACTTCACTCCATACACCAGTAACATGGGCCACTGCCTTTAATGGTGCCAGCAAAAGTAATGAAGACGAGCAGTCGGGGCAACCTTTCACATCGACTTCACTCCATTCACGAGAGGTCATTGACTTGACATCAGACCAGTTACCTTGAAAGGATTGGTAATCAATAAGTGCAACATAAAATTTCATTATATATTGATTGTCAGCACTGATAGAAGCGTATGAGTTTTGTTGCACACGAACATATTTCTACTATGCTACGGCTACAACAATCAGTCATCGAAGCGAACCTATCAGTTAATCTATCAGTCCACTTTGCCTCACCATTAAGAAAATGCAAGACATTGGTGAGACACTTTCCGACCTGACGTCTTATTGTCGTGCGTTTTCAAGAGTTGGTTGCACCACTCCGATACAGAGGCGTGGCAGAAATGTGCGAAACAGTTGACGCTGGCCGTACTTCAAGATTACATTGCAATAAGGCAAATGCTGTACATTGTGATAGCCGATTGGCATGTTTTCATATACCAGGGTATAATAATAAGTAAATCAGCAAAGCGCCGTAAATCTAGACAAAAGTCCACCCAGAAGTTCTATGAGATGGATAAAATACATAAAATACATAACTGCTAAGACTGAGTAGTTAAACAGATGATGATAAAGTAAATATTTTTTAAAGCGTGGCAATTATATAACCAGAGTACTTTTATTGTAACATAACACAATATAAGTAATATATATTATATATATATATATCTGTGTATGTTGGTTTTGAGATAAGTAAAACCTTTTTGTTTTGGTGTGTCTCTGAGTTTAGGTTCTGAGGATTTAAGCGCAATAGAAGTTTTCAAATTATAATGTGTATATCATCATATATGTAGGTAATGTACTGTAAGGTATGTGGTAGACATACATCACATACTGGTAGTTCATATTTGTAGACAAACAATGTACTTTACATCTGAGTCAGTTGCAATATTATCTGTTATTAAAAGAAAGTACCGGTATGCCAAATTCTTGTTTGAAAGTTTAACAACTAATAATGAGAAACTTTACAGATATAGACAAATAACAAGTTAGTGTTCTTCTAGGTATATTATATGTTTTACAGTAATTCGCATTTGCATTATTAAGACGAATAGTGTAGTAGAAGTTATGACATCATATCTGGCACCTTTGGGTAACAGATGATTATATTGACATATTACAGGAAAATCTCTTGACGTGTTTACCGTGAACTGTGTGGGGTGGAAAGATGGCACAGGTGTTGTCGACCAAAAACCATCCTTTGACTACGACTACATCATTGGTGATAGAATCAACCCGGTCTTCTCCACAACACCAATGCTGCCATCTGGTGATGCTAAGACTAACTACACATACATGTTTCGAGTGCACATCAGGAACTTCTTTGGAGCTAAGAGTATGGTGGAGTTTAATGTGACGGTCAGTATTTCCATCTCCAACATCACTCAGGTTTTACCACAAAAGACATTTATGCAGAATATTAACACAAGTCCAGTGTAGAGTGAATATTAGTTAAATATTATTGTTATCCATGTTTGTCTGATTGGTGTAATACGTCTGTGAATTGTAGATATTACATGTAAACACCATGTGCTATAATAAGAGTTAATAAAAAAATAACCATTTGCAGATATAATCAAGAATATCATGCCAGTGGGGATTCTTGTCAAATCTAAATTTTTCTCATGTCCGACATATTGATCAGGTCACTGAGGTTTAACCAAAAAGTGGAAGCGACCAATCAAAGAATAAAAATTCCACTGTATGTTTGCTACTGTCTACAGAGATCAGCCTATAGTTACACTTCCCATTGGTGACCATGTTAACGTTTTGCATGATTAAAAGAAAACGGGATCATAAAAAATTCTGAAACTTCTTACCTGCTGTTGTCATCATCTCATTGACATGCTGGTTGAGTTTTGTCAAAACAACTTATTTCTAACTCTTTTAAAATGGCTGAACGTGCCATACCCATTAATGTTGACCAATTTCTGCATTAATTACTATATATGCATTTGTGCCTTGTGGCGAAAAAATTGCCAAAACATTTTCCGCCTACTAAAATCATCGAAAAATCCACAGTTACACTGTCAACAGGTTCTATAGGCAAACATGGCAATGTCCCTGCTCAAAGGCAGTTATGTCAGATGATATGAAGTTTTTAAACATCCAATATCCAAACTTACTATGCCCTACATTCGTGTGTAACAAACCAGGAAGTCTAACTAAGGCATGATCCCAACAGGTGCTTTCACTGTATGTTTGCTACTGTCTACAAGTACGTTTACTGTATGTTTGTTTCTGTCTACAGGTACTTTCACTGTATGTTTGTGACTGTCTACAAGTACTTTCACTGTGTGTTTGTTTGTATCTACAGGTGAGTTCACTGTATGTTTGTTTCTGTCTACAAGTACTTTCACAGTATGTTTGTTTCTGTCCACAGGTATTTCCAAGTGGGGATATGGCTGAGCTCATTGACATGGTCTCCTCATTTTCAACTCTTGACCCAACACAGGTTGTGCTGGCATTGGACGACACTCTGACTTCCTTCCAGTCATTCACTCAGATAGTCACGGTCAGTACAACACACATCATCACAGCCTTGTTGTCATCAAATCTATGTTTAGTGCAGAACAACTAAAAGCTGGATTTATCCACTTTGATCATCATAAAAATCACATGCTACAATGTGGTGTCTTTATTGATTGACGAAAATGTTAATTCTTTTATCAAACATTTAATTGTATCCTCTTGTAACTGGTTGTGTGGATACTTCTCC
>SDWI01000163.1:54897-67618 GCA_009193005.1 Lamellibrachia luymesi
CCACAAATTTTATATATATATATATATATATACATATGTGTATCACTCAAAAGTTATTGTGCTACATACTATTACGACAGTACAAGCAATACCACTGATATCGGGAAGCTGCAGGGGCAAGGAAAATCAACATATCAATGTGATTATTTTATCACACTGGCATTTGCAGAGTGCGGTGCATTAAAAAATGCTTTTGTACATTTACAATTTCATAATTTTTTTCACCTGGTCAATTATATCCATGCGTTGGACACTTCTATAAATGTTACCTAAATGGGTCCAAACGCTTTTGGAGATTGTATGTATAAAGTTCTCCACGCAATAACAAGTTGCGACACCACAACCACATTCAATGGGCAGAGCAAACTGTTTGGTTTCAGGCCTTGAAATCATATGAAGAAGTAACAGAGGACTTCGTCTACCTGACAGTTGCAACAAATATTATGTATTTCAACGTATTAAGAGGCGAAGTCCTATGAACAGCATCAACGAGGTTAGGATGAACTGCATGCTGAATAGATATCCTCACATTGAGGTAAAACAAACATTATGCATTATCAGTTTAATAATAATAAAATTATACCCAAATGATATTTGATCGTTTATATTCGTGCCACCAATAGGACGTACTGATTTACAAGTCAGATGAGATGTTCACCAACTCGGAGTTTTGATAACTTGACATGAAATTCTTGCCTTCCACAGTAGACATTGGTCATAAACGTTTTGACACGTACACATTTGGATAACTCTTCCAGTCGTCCATGGAATGTACCGAACTTTGTTATAGCAAATGTGAGTTTTAAGTTCTTGATTAACTTTTTGTTTGTTGCTCATTTGAAGGTCAATATCAGAAATCGCTCGAGCACAAACCTTAAAACGATTTTCAATATAACTCGATCGATAACAAATTAAAAAATTAACCTACCATAATATGGCATACATCAAAAGAAGCGCAAACATTCATGGAACGTAAAGTACTGCTGAAATCCATTGTTGTCGCAAACCAACTTTCACGGTAAAACTTGGAGCGCATAATGTCATCAGCATATTATTTTATAATGTTATTATCGTGTGTGTGGGTGTGTGGGTGTGTGTGTGTGTGTGTGTGTGTGTGTGTGTGCGCGCGCGCGCGTGTGTGTGTGTTTGTGTGTGCGTGCGCGTGCATGCGCGTGCATGCGCAGGTGTTTTCTTCATTTTCGTCAGGGTAGTGTGTGTGTGTGTGTGTGTGTGTGTGTGTGTGTGTGTGTGTGTGTGTGTGTGTGTGTGTGTGTGTGTGTGTGTGTGTGTGTGTGTGTGTGCGCGCGTGTGTGTGTGTGACCCCAACATGCTCATTGATGAAGTAACTTTAATTGTGCAAAGAATCTTGACTATATCTCCCGGTGGAGATATTGACAGAAATTCAAGCAAATATTGACACAGGACTTCACACTTGATGCCATTCAGAATATTAGAACAGTCACACAAGGATATCATATCTAGCCCAACGCGTTTCAACACGTTACTGGTCTTATGCTGTGGCTTGTCGCCCAACGTTTTAGGTTTTAATAAAAAATGACTGCACAGCTACTGAACGCCACCGACATTATGGACGAGAAGGTACCTGTATGACAACTTCGAAACTAGAATAGTTTAGTACACACTCATTAACTCACTTAAGTGTCTTCTTACTTCGCCACTGTATTGTGTGTTGCAGTTTTCCGTTGGCAGATCAGGCGTTGTTCTGCTTCTGTTGCTGGCGATCTTCTGCTCCCAGTTTCCTGAGACGACTTGCTCCCAGCCACCCAAACATTTAGTTTACTACCTCTCATGCATCGAGCCGTGTAATGACGAATTACAAAGTTGTAACGCACATTGCCAGGAGAACAACACGTGTGAGGCTTCCCGCAAGTTCTGCAGGGACCTGTGTTTGAAAGTGTGGGAGTCATGCACAAAAAAATGTTACGAGGAGGCTGAGAAGATACGGCTCACAGATAATTAATGAACTGTGTTCAGTCATACAACATATATTACAATATGATTGCATGTGAATATATTTAATATGGGATGTTCCATATAAACACAAAGTGGTCTTATGACATGGGCCAATAATTGTTGTATACCAATCATCCTAAACAAATTATATACTGCTGATAAAATTATCAAGTAAGAGTGCTTTAACTAAATAGTGTAAATGCAAGCGGTAATTACTAAAATTACATTCCAATTAAATGTTGAATACAAAACGCGTACACAACATAATGTTGCAATACAACTTTAATAGATCAGTATATATTGCTCTGTAATTTGCCATATTTGTGTTTTACCTATATAAATATATGTATAGCCATGAAAAGTCTAAAATAACTTAACCATTATGTCTAATTGCAGTAATTTGAAGATAGGTGTTATTTATACAGTGTTGAGGATGCATGATGGGAGGAAATGTGTAATTTTGTCGAGTATTACCATTTCGTATTCAGTTAATATGCTGGTATGCTAAAATACATAGACCAATTTAGATTCTAGATGTTTTAAAATTAACATGTGGACAAGGAAGCCATTGGCTTATCGAGAGTACACAATCTTGTCATCTATATGTATCATGCCCTCCTGAGATATGTGTCAATTTTGTTTTAAGCGCATTCACGTTGCTAGCGTTTACACAATATGTAGACAATTTGTTCTGTTTGCTTATCGTTCTATGTGTGAACGAGTATATAACTAAGATCTTTCAGTTTTGGAATCGTTTTAGTTGTTCTCCTCTGTATTCGTTCAAGCATATCTATATCCGTCTAAAAAATTGGTCTCCAAGCTTGTAAGCAATCTCATTTATTTTAAATGTTGCCATTGTTTCATAGTAACTATCATTTTAGTTTAGCAAATGTAAATGTACACTGTGAAGCAGACTTACAGTGCAAACAGGTAGAAGGTCGGATCACCTCAGGAATGTGGCCGTCTTTTCCCAGTCCCTTCCTAAAATACTGTTCAGTTCAGAATAAAAAAATCAGAAGCAAATCTATTTTCGATTTATTGCATATATTTTAATAATGAATATTTGGATAGCTTATTCCGAAATAAACCAATTGATCTCCGGTCTTATTTCGATCCACTGTAATTTAAACAAAATGGAGATTTTGTTTGTTACACTTGTAACGTGTATACCTACACTGCCTGTCACTTCATTTACCCCTCTACGTGTGACAGTTGCGGTGGCCAACAATATTTGGTGTTGGGTATGCTAGTATATCATTAGCCCTCACAAGATTCTTACTCTTATCTTATTGCCTCACTTCCTCTTGTGTGTTTGTCTTCCACTCATGACTACAAATCACCCCACTTTTGACTACTAATCACTCCACTTATGACTACTAATCATTCGCGTCTATGCACATTTGAAGGAGCGTTGTAGAAGTAATTAGATTGAAGGAGTATCCGGTTATTTGACACGGTTTTAATATATCAGTATATCTTGCACCATAACCGGTTATATATTTGTATTACACATACACATGTTATAAAAATGCCTAACTCATGAAATGTCTAAATGAAATTAAACGTTATGTCTAGTTGCAGTAATTTCATTTTGTTTTAAGCTGTATTTGATGTCAACTTTTGTATGTAATGTGGCATGGAACTACAGAACGAAGGCGCAGTATACTTAGTTATCAATTCCCTTTTGTTTGTTCTTAGTAACATGTGTCAAACACCGTCAGGTGAATAACATGTGTGTGGCCTCCCGCAAGTTCTGCAATACACTGTGTATTAAAGCGGGGACGGCGTGCGACAAGAAAGATGTCATTCAGGATGCGAGGACGCGGCTCATAGAAAGGAATGACCATTATTCAGTCAATCAACAGTGTATTTTATGTTGCTAGTCGTCATCGTTCCTGCTCTACTAACTGTAGCGATATATATAAACGTAACGGCTACTAAGACAAAGCGCATATGATAATGTATTCGATTGTTGCACATTATAAAGAGGAAGACGTAATTATCTACAAAGGCTATATGATATGTATGTCAATATCAGTCACACTGCGGCAGCGGTCTTTGCTTTCATTAGTACTCCACACTTTTAAAACAAATAAACTGGTCACAATGTTATGTTCAATACGATATTTCTTAGTACTGATGGATTTCGTTACTGTTCCTGCGAGAGAAATTGCTTGGGGACATATAAATGTCGCAATAATTTGTTCCCAACCCCACCCCACCCCACCCATCATCTCACTAAACCTCACAAGGGCTGAACCTCGTCTTACTATTATCGAGCTAGAGTACACATGTTATGCTACTCCTAAACCCGTTGAATATCGGCGTAAAACGTTCAAAGGTTCATCTACGACCCAGTATGGATTGAAATGATCAATTCTCAAGAGGTTGGGTTTACTGTAGTAAACCCACATAGTGTTGAGAGCAATAGTTTGTTCTGCCATTTGTTTGGCACTCTAGAACATAACATTGAAATTGGGTGCTTGACTACATGATAACTTGACGAATGTCCAATATTACGTAGGCGATCTTACAATTTCTGATTTAACAAAGTTAACGAACGCCTTAAGCTGCCTCTACATTTTCTACCACTTCAGGCACTTTCTTCAATATCAAGTAAATGTAAAGTTCGCTTATGATAGTCACTTGCGAACGACAACGTTATCCCTTCCGGAAGAATGGTATTTTATGGTAGATAGCATTATTTACTATGCAATAAAATAAGTAGTGGGTGGAAAGATCATTACGCAAGTGGATTAAAGGGGAACTGTGTGTGATATCGGAAGTAGCAAGGAGGAACAGAGGAAGTTGCAATCATTTGCAACAGTATGGGGGACGGTGGAAGGTATTGTGTGGGGAAGAAAGTTGAAGAAACAGCAATAAAGAAAAGTGTGGTTCCAGTTTGTGTATGTGGGTTGGATTAGTGGACAGCGTAGGCTATAGGTATATAATACCCAAAGAGAGAGTATTTACAAGTAATCATAACATTTTAAAGTAATTAGAACAGCCGGTGTTTGATGAACTTACCAATTATGATTTTGATAAATAAAATAATTCATATTAATTTATTTAAACTATGAATGTTGACACTAATGTGATCAATAAAATATATTCTTTAGTCTCTTAAAGTACACATTTAAACAACTGATTAAATACATCCCAAATCTCATTAATTATTACTGCACCTTTCATTTCTATCAATATTGAACTATCCGCTTGTTTCAATATTGTGTTACCTAGCGTCAATTCAATAACACTAATTCTTAATATCTAATAATAATAAACTTTATTTTGACACCGTCAAATGTAAGGTAACAATGTCAAGTATGGATAAAACTCAAATAATTGTCATAGTGTCATGCACGTTAATGACGCCACATTGATGTCTATGCATTACTTTGGAGAACGATTTTACCGTCGCAAGTGTGTCGTTAGTGTTATTCTTGTAAATATAGGCCTAAGTTAGTTTTATGTGGGGTGAGTTTCTATGCCCATTTTTTACCGATGAACCACATGGATATAAAAATAGAATAAAAACGACACAACGTCATAGTCCTTTGTGTTATTGTATTGACATAAAACGGCAAAACTAAAAAATCTTTTCAAGGTCGACCTGCCACCCACCAGAAGCCCCTGGCGGCGAGGTTAGATCAACGCTGATAATAGCCTCTGCTACAGGTAGTCGAAAAATTTACAGCAATTTGTAATTTTGTACACACATAATTCCAGTGTAAGGTTATTTACCTACAATTCCTCTCAATATTAGGAACTCCATTATTTCTAACATCGGAAAGCCCTCAAAGCCAGTCGCGGTGGGAACTTAATGACAGCATAACGCCGTCCACTAGGTTAAATGTCATAATGAAATTTCTTCATCAACCTAATTCTCCTAGTGGGCAAGGGACCCTTTTGTTTCCCAGCAGTGGAATGCTTAACTAATACAAAACGCAAGTAAGAACGAACGAACGAATGAAAGAACGAACGAACGAACCATTAATTTTGGTAAAGCGCACGAATGTTTCAAACGAATAAATCCGGTATAATTCGATAATTTGAATGTGTTCTTCTGAGTTGGACTTTGGGTATATGCATATACGAATAAGCTTCAGGACTAATAAGTCAATATCTGGTGTAGACATAGTACTTCAGTCGCTATGCTGTGACAGGAACATGGGGCGCAGTGACTCGGAGGTCAAAAAGACGGGTTGTCAATCGAGAGAAGCAGGTTCGAGTCCACCTGATGCTGTTACCAAGTTTAGGCAACTTCGTATTTCCCACTTTGTATGTGTCTTTCGGGAGAGACAGTAAAAGCCGTTGGTCCTCCTATCTGGTGTCTATGCCAGAGGAAGTATACTAACCCACTCAGGGGTCAAATGTGTAACATGTCATGGAATCCATCCATCCGTGATTGCTTGGAACTCCCGCGGATATGCCCGTGGAACTCCCGCAGAAGGGCACGCGGAACTCCAGTCAAAATATAGTAACAAAATAATGAATATATGGCGATATATCGTCCGACGTGTTCTTTTATTGGGGGTAACAATTCATTATAGACCGTGGGCCAGGTATAACCCTCCCATCCCTCCTAGGGAATTGTCAAGAGCGTTTCCCGTCTACCAATGCAACGAGGAGAAGATGTTGAGAAAACGTTACATATCATACTCGGACTTATTAACTTTCTGTTATGAAAATCGTGCTGTTTATTTGATGCAACATGTAATATAATAATCAACCGGTAAAGTAATAATCGACCGGTAATGTAATAAATCGACAGGTAATGTAATAATCAACCAGTAATGTCATAACTCGATCGGTAATGTAATAAAAACGATGAAGATGATTATGATGGCGATGATGATGAAAACGATAAATGGTACTGATGATGGTGAATAGGAAGAGAAATATGAAGAAAATTAAGGGTTTATCTTAGTGGTGATTATTATGATGATGATAATTATTGCGATGATGAAGACAACTACGTCATCCTCAGCAAACTCATCGTCCTGCTCCTCCACTTTCTCAAGCTCCTCATGTTCACCCTTATCATAGCTAGCCATGCTTTTTTAGCCTTGGCGTCGTTCCCCTAAATAAATGTACTTTTTATCCCACTTCAATGGGAGATTTCGGGGGCAATCCACTACCCCAGACGCGACAGCAACTCATTTTTTAACAACATGTTACCAGGCAAACTTAAGAGCTAGAAACTCCACTATGCGGATAAACATTGTGATGGATCCGTCAATTAGCGTGACGCGTTGCGCCATCTTACTCTACTGAGATTGAAAACCACATATCCTACAGCTATTGATAAAGAGTATTGTGGCAAGACGTGTTTATATGCCACGCTATTGGCGGGTGAAATAACGGTTTGCCTATATATCGCTTAATAACATGCAATTGAAAATATAATTAATCTCTCTCTCTCTCTCTCTCTCTCTCTCTCTCTCTCTCTCTCTCTCTCTCTCTCTCTCTCCGTCTCATTTTCTCTCTTTCATACATCGCTGTCGTGAATATATGATCCGCACTGTACGGTCCGCAAGGGCTTGGACCGCCTCCATCTTTATGTATTCAGGCGTTCCCGCGCTTCCGAGATCACGTGTTCCCGTTCCCGCGTTTCGGTGTTTACACATGCTCCGGCGTTTCCACGTCTAAACGCGGACATCTGATCACAACGGCATTAAGCGCGGACGTCTGAGTACAACGGAAATAACCGCGGACGTTTTACTAGAACATAACCACAAAATGGCGTGGCGATTCTTTTCTTATCAACCTGCGAGTGTTCGGTCGCGTAACTGCGCAACATATACATACAGTAAGTATAGTTTATTACTATGTAATCAAATAATATCAATCTAAGAAGGCCGTCTAATGTATTTGCCCCGAATTATGCAAGAAAATAGTTTAGAAAATTAGTCTGATTCAATAACCCCCACATGTACTGATTATATGTAGTAAATATCGATGGATTGAAGTTGCTATTAAAGGGGTTTGTCTGAACAATTAAGAGGGCAATTCAACATATAAAATTGGGGGTACATTTAAAATTTACGACATGAAGAGGTAATCCACAACACTAAATGGAATCTTTAAATTAAGAAGCGATCACCTCAAAACGTAAAACGCTGATTGTTTAGATGACACTCTTATTACAATTTTAGATAACTCCTTGGTGTGTTAATGGCCCCTTAAGTGTTTCGCTTGATACGACTGCTTACATTTTTATTTTGAGGTAACTCATTAATTCTATGCGATGACCCCTTAACTTTTTCAGATGATGTGCTAGTTACTTTGTTAAATGACCCCTACGTTTTAAAATTGATTCCATAATTTATTTTAAAAATTCGTTTCATTTATTTGAGATAACACTTACATTTTCGATTTCTATAATTTGTTTGATGACCCCTTAAGTTTTTATTTTGCTATGAATTCTTACATGTTTATATTTCCCTTTAATATATGAAGTGATCGCTTCATTTCTTAACGATCAGTTTTTAATGATCCCTACTTTTTAAATTAACCTTTACCTGGTTTGGGAAGACCATATCATTTTACGAAATGATATCTTATTTTATTGAGACGATCAGCTGGTTCATTTGTAATGACTAGTTACACTTTTTAATATAATTTCTGAACTTTTTTGAGAAGGCGTACTTAATTTGTTAGATGATCCCTTAATTTGCTGAGACAATCAGCTAGTTCACTTGTTAATTACTTCTTATATATTTTGTGACGATCCCTTAACTTTTTTGAGAAGGTCCATTCATTTTATGAGATGACACCCTTCATTTATTTAACTGTTTTCGAGCGATCACTTGATTTTATTAGATGACCCCATAGAGTTTTGAGATGATCAGCTAGTTCATCATTAAATGACCCTTTAATTACTCCTTTTAAATTATCCTTGAACTTGTTTTTGATAAAATCAATTAATTTTAGTCATATTTAAAAACACTTTAGGTGCCCTTTAATCATTTAGATGAACATTTTATTTGACTGAAATTACCATTAACTTAATTTTTTTAGATAACCCCTTAATGTTTTCAGCTGATCCCATATTTAATTATTTTTGCGATTAAACTTAAGTTTGTAATATAAGATCACATTGCATTTTAAGATTTACCCTAAGATGTTTAATATGACCCCTTAATTTGGTCAAATAATGATCAAATATTTGTCACTCTGTCTGTCTCAGTGTCTTTTGGGTTGCGGAAATGGAAATATATACTTCCAGATGAAATATAATGTGATTTCAGGCAATCGTTGTTTTTATTTTTTATGTCCCCACTATGCTTGGGTTTTAGGGCTTTCCGAGGTTAGAACTAGTGGCGTTCTTAATATTGACACACATTGTAGGTAAATAACCTTACAGTTGAATTGTATGCATAAAAATACTAAATGCTGTACCTTGTCGATTACGTTTGGCGGAGGCCATCAACAGTAACAACGTTATCGTCTACCTATCCTGGTAGCTTTGACATTATTATGGAATGTCAACTTTTCTTTGTACTTCAATTCAAGTAATTGAAATGTCAAAATCGATCATGTGCTTGTCGAGTTCTTCTTGTACACGAATCGTAATTATATATTATGTGTCAAAGAAATGTCCACTCCAGATTGTTAATTTTACAGCTTAACTTTGAAGCCCATTTTTAGGATGTCTGTGTAACGTTATGGTGTTATAATGTCAGTGTTGACGTGATATAATATATAGTGTCGGAAAATAGCATGAAGTAAATAATTGGAACCCTTTGATTTATGAGGCTGCGTGGGGCTAAATGTGTACCCTTACGTGAAAACACCAGTAATGTGTAAAGCGCTTTGATTAGCCCCATGGGCTAGATACCGGGCCATACAACAACATATATTTTTTTATAAAAAAAACACATTTATCATGCAAGTAAACGAAACATTTCTTCAAACAATCCACTACCTGGCCGACGTACTAAAATCCAATACCGAAACACGTGTATATTCAATACAATATCCCACCACTAAGAAACATTTGCTTTGAAGTGTTACTGATAGTATTGTTTAAGCAGGACATGGGAAATTATACAATTAAGGTTTTAGTATACAAGTGCGGTTATATTCCCAAATATATAACTGTTTTCCATAGTTTCCCTACGAAAACCATCCTCTTTGGGCAGCTCAACAGTGGTATGTTTTTTTCCACTTGTGTAAGCATATGACCGATTTTGACATTTCATTTATTTGTATTCAAGAACAAAGATAAGTCGACCTTCAACAAAATCCATAATTATATCAAAGCTACCAGGATAGATAGATCCACGCTGTTGATAGCCTCCGCTACACGTAATTGACGAGGTACAGTAATTGGTAAATTGTACACACATAACTCCAATGTAAGGTTGTTTTGATCATCGACCACGTTCAGTTGGAAGAGGTGGTAGTGTTGTCATTTTGTTATCAGACCAATTTAAAGTAAATTCATGTTTAATCCCTGAGTACTCTAGTTTTGAATCCATATGTTTTGAAATTTGAGATTCTTCTTTCTTGGCATAGTTTATATTTCTGTATCGAACTCCAAGATAACCAGCGAGCTTCTTTGAGCAATTTCTTGACTTGTTGGAACATTTTGCAACTCTACATTCTGAATTTGTATTGTTTTATTGTATTATTTAGTTGGATAAATGTACGGCAGCAACCATGACATCCTACCCTTATTTTACTTAAAATAATATGTGATTTTCTCTACACACATTTAAGGCCACTGGTTTCACCTTTTGATAACTCATTCAACATGTGAAAAAATCTAGATGCTAACAGTTTCCGATGGCTTATGGGACCACCACACAGTCATTGCTGACGTAATTTATTCCAGCACAACAGTACAATCTAAACGTAACGTGTCTTACACACATATACATCAGATTGCCACTGAGACCCGAAGGGACACCTGTACGACTTGTGTAAACAATACTAACATGTACTCAAGGCTTTACTTAATTAACAAGCCCCGATAATTACCAAATCCACCACCAAACCACGAAATTGTGTCACAAAAACCACCGGGCACGTGGATGTGTCCTGGAATGTTATAATCTAAAAGTTGTCGTCGTTATTTTGAATGAGTACGTCGCAAATCACGCTCCCCTTTGGATAAGTCACGTTAGATAAAACAATTTCACTACTGCGATACACAAATGGATAAAGCAAATAGGTTTATTATACGAATATGGTTTCAAAAACGCAAAATATCCACGTCAGTATGGGATTGCATTAATATAATTTTACATATAATGCCTGCTCCGACTTTATCTATTCATGTCCCTATCGAGTTTCATGTGACTCGTTCTCCGGTCATTTCTAGAACAAATTAAGTCTGATCCGGTCTGCTTATCCAGATCATGGTTTAAACCCTGCACAAGTGGACTCTCCACAAGTAAGTTATATACTTGCTTCTTTTGCACCTGCCTCAGTTAACGAAGTATGGAACATAATAATTTCCTCCCCAAATAAGTCCTGTTATATTGATCCATTACCAACTATATTGCTGAAAGTACGTCTTACTACATTACTTTACTCAATAACAAATACTATAAATGCATAACTCTGGCCGGTGTCCTGATAATTTCAAGCGCAAGTCAACCATTTCTTAAAAAGTCAACTTTGCCTAAGGAAAGCCTAAATAATTTTATAATCTAAGTTTACTTCCAAGATAATAGAAAAGTTGTAGTAAGTCGTTTTGCGTCTCATATTGAGTCAAATTGCATGTCTAATGTATTGCAATCAGCTTACAAATAGTTTCATTCTACAGAGACTGCTCTTTAAAAAATACACAATGATGTCACTTTAGATATGGACAATGGTCTCAGCACGGACACATTAGAATTCACGTTTGATAATAATTAAAATTTTAGGCGGCATATTTCGGTAACCTGTCGTTGCTGCTTTTATCATATTAGTGACCTTCGTTGTATTCGCCGGTATATGTATTTTGCTGTCGCCAAAACTATTGCAACTGCCCTTGTTAGCAGTAGACTTGACTTTTGTCATCCCCTTTATCATAATATTGCTTTCAATGACATCTTGAAACTTCAACATGTGTAACATTATTTGTCAACGGTAATTACCCGGTTTCTTCGTTTCTCTCACTCAGCACCATTTCTAAAACCATTGCATTGGCTCCCTGTCCGATATCGCATTATTTTTTAAGATATGTGCAATTGCATTCACTGCTCACTCCTGCAAGAGTGAGATAAGAATCTTGATTTCCATACACATGCGACTGTTAAGATCAAATTATACAAAAAAATAAGCACACCCATGCCTTCGCATGTTTATGTTTTGTGCTTATTGTTATGGCAGTTACGCGACTCTGTTTCAATTACAATTCTTGTTAAAGTTATTTTGCACCGGTGTTCTAGGCATATATAAGCTTCTATAGGTGTGTAACATGTCGTGGCAGGGTAATTTTCACACTTCTACGGTCGAACGAATTCTAGTGAAAATCGGAGTTCTCTCTCAGATTTTGACAATCGGGAACCGCTTCAATTGAGCGCAAATCTAAAACTAATGTATATATTTAAACTATGTTTATCCATAGATGTAATTAATAAAACGGTCGCTTTGATTCACTTGTTTAAACGTTTTAGTAATGCAGGGTTGACAAAGTTACTATTTATTGGTCATGATAGTATATGTGGCATCATCCATAATTTGCAAATGTATGTGGGTGTGTGTGTGTGTGTGTGTGTGTGTGTGTGTGTGTGTGTGTGTGTGTGTG
>SDWI01000163.1:69041-85555 GCA_009193005.1 Lamellibrachia luymesi
CCACAAATTATATATATAGCCATGAAAAGTCTAAAAGAACTTAACCATTATGTATGATTGCAATAATTTGAAGATATGTTTTATTTTGAAAGGTGCTTGATGAAGAATTGTGCTTGTGATCCGGTATGGAATTACAGAACGAGGACCCTGAATAGTTCTTTATAAATATAATATAGGAAATAATGCAACAAAAATAATAAATTATGCAGTGCAATTCCAAAAAATTGGTGTGGTGAAATTCAAAATAAATCATCGTTATTGATCATTAGTATTGCTAATATTGTGATGGGAGGAAATGTGTCATTTTGTCGAGTATTACCATTTCGTATTAAGTTGATATGCTGGTATGCTAAAATACATAGACCAATTTACATTCAAGATGTTTTAAAATTAACATGTGTAAAAGGAAGCCATTGGCTTATCGAGAGTACACAATGTTTTCATCTATGTATATCATGCCCTCCTGAGATATATGTGTCAACTTTGTTTTAAGCACATTCACGCTGCTAGCATTTAAACACTATGTAGATAATTTGTTCCGTTCATTTATTGTTCTATGTGAGAACGAGTACATAACTAAGATATTNACATGTGTAAAAGGAAGCCATTGGCTTATCGAGAGTGTACACAATGTTTTCATCTATGTATATCATGCCCTCCTGAGATATATGTGTCAACTTTGTTTTAAGCACATTCACGCTGCTAGCATTTAAACACTATGTAGATAATTTGTTCCGTTCATTTATTGTTCTATGTGAGAACGAGTACATAACTAAGATATTTCAGTTTTGGAATCATTTTAGTTGCTCTCCTCTGTATTTGTTCAAGCATATCTATATCCTTCTACAATTTGGTCTACAAGCTTGTAAGCAACCTCATTTATATAAAACGTTGTCGTTGTTTCATAGTAACTATAATTTTATTTTAGAAAATGTAAATGTACATTGTGAAGCAGACTTACAGTGCAAACATGTAGAACGTCGGATCACCTCAGAAATGCGGCCATCTTTTTCCAGTCCCTTCCTAAAATACTGTTCAATTCAGAATTTAAAAAATCAAAAGCAAATCCATTTTCGATTTATTACTATTGCCTACATTTTAATACTGAATACTTGGATAGCTTATTTCGAAATAAACCAATTGATATCCGGTCTTATTTTGATCCATTGTAATTAAACAAATCCAGATTTTGTTTGTGCTTTTAATAATTTATGTTAAATTTGCAACCTATCCAGTTAGGAATTGCAGTTGCTTTTACACGTGTAACCTGTATACCTTACACTGCCTGTCACTTTATTTACATTTCTGCATGTGACAGTTGCGGTGGCCAACAATAGTTAGTGTTGGGTATGCTAGTATATAATTAGCCTTCACAAGATTCTTGCTCAGGTCTTATTGACCCACTTCCTCTTGTGTGTTTGTCTTCCACTCATGACTACAAATCACCCCACTCATGACTACAAATCATTATCGTCTATGCACACTTGTAGGAGCGTTGTAGAAGTAATTAGATTGAAGGAGTATCCGGTTATTTGACACGGTTTTAATATATAAGTATATATTTCCCCATAACCGGTTATATATTTGTATTACACATTCACATGTTATAAAAATGCCCAACTCATGAAATGTCTAAATGAAATTAAGCAAATTCTGCAATAAACTGTGTATTAAAGCGGGGACGGCGTGCGACAAGAAAGATGTCATTCAGGATGCGAGGACGCGGCTCATGGAAAGGAATGACCATTATTCAGTCAATCAACAGTGTATGTTCTGTCGCTCGTCATCATCGTACCTGCTCGACTAACTGTAGCGATATATCTTGAGATAAACATTACGGCTACCAAGACAAAGCGCATATGATAATGCATTCGATTGTTGCACATTATAAAGAGGAACACGTAATTATCTACAAAGGCTATATGATTATCAGTCCATGCATGAGTCACACTGCTGCAGCGGTCTTTGCTTTCATTAGTACTCCACACTTTTAAAACAAGTAAACTGGTCACAATTTCATGTTCAATACGATATTTCTTAGTACTGATGTATTTCTTCACTGTTTCTGCGATAGATGATAACTTGACGAACGTCCAATATTAATAGGCGATCTTACAATTTCTGATTTAACAAAGTTAACGATCACCTTAACCTGCCATGCTCCTCTTCATTTTCTACCATACATGCACTTTCTTCCATATTAAATAAATGTAAAGTTCCCTTATGATTGTCACTTAAGAACTACAACGTTATCCCATCCGAGGGAAGGTATTTTTGGTAGATATCATTATTTACTATGCAATAAAATAAGTAGTGGGTGGAAAGATCATTAAGCAAGTGGATTAAAGGGGAACTGTGTGTTATATCGGAAGTAGCAAGGAGGAACAGAGGAAGTTGCAATCATTTGCAACAGTATGGGGGACGGTGGAAGGTATTGTGTGGGGAAGAAAGTTGAAGAAACAGCAATAAAGAAAAGTGTGGTTCCAGTTTGTGTATGTGGGTTGGATTAGTGGACAGCGTAGGCTATAGGTATATAATACCCAAAGAGAGAGTATTTACAAGTAATCAGAACATTTTAAAGTAATTAGAACAGCCAATGTTTGATGAACTTACCAATTATGATTTTGATCAATTTAAAAATTCGTATTAGTTTATTTAAACTATGAATGTTGATACTAATGTGATCAATAAAATATATTCTTTAGTCTCATCAAGTACAAATTTGAACAATTGATTAAATACAACCCAAATCTCATTAATTATTATTGCACCTTTCATTTCTATCAACATTGAACCATCCGCTTGTTTCAATATTGTGTTACCTAGCGCCAATTCAATAAAACTAATTCTTAATATCTAATAATAATAAACTTTATTTTGACACCGTCAAATGTAAGGTAACAATGTCAAGTATGGATCAAACTCAAATAATTGTCATAGTGTCATGCACGTTAATGACGTCACATTGACGTCTATGCATTACTTTTGAGAACGATTTTACTGTCGCAAGTGTGTCGTTAGTGTTATTCTTGTAAATATAGGCCTAAGTTAGTTTAATATGGGGTGAATTTCTATGCCCATTTTGTCAGATGAAACACATGGATATACAAAAAGAAGAAAAACGACACTACGTCATAGTCCTTTGTGTTATTTTCTTGACATAAAACGGCAAAACTAAAAAATCTACGTTTCAAGGTCGGCCTGCCACCCGCCAGAAGCCCCTGGCGGCGAGGTTAGATCAACGCTGACGATAGCCTCTGCTACAGGTAGTCGAAAAGGTACAGCAATTTGTAATTTTGTACACACATAATTCCAGCGTAAGGTTATTTACCTATAATTTATCTCAGTATTAAGAACGCCATTATTTCTAACATCGGAAAGCCCTCAAAGCCAGTCGCGGTGGGAACTTAACGACCGCAGAACGTCGTCCACTAGGTTAAATGTCATAATGGAGTCGCTTCTTCAACCTAATCCGCCTAGTGGGCAAGGGACCATTTCGTTTCCAGCAGTGGAATGCTTAACTAATACAAAACGCAAGTAAGAACGAACGATCGAAAGAAAGAAAGAGCGAACGAACCATTAATTATGGTAATGCGCGAATGTCAAACGTATAAATCCGGTATAATTCNTCAAAGCCAGTCGCGGTGGGAACTTAATGACCGCAGAACGTCGTCCACTAGGTTAAATATCATAATGGAGTCGCTTCTTCAACCTAATCCGCCTAGTGGGCAAGGGACCATTTCGTTTCCAGCAGTGGAATGCTTAACTAATACAAAACGCAAGTAAGAACGAACGATCGAAAGAAAGAAAGAGCGAACGAACCATTAATTATGGTAATGCGCGAATGTCAAACGTATAAATCCGGTATAATTCGATAATTTAAATATGTTCGTCTGAGTTGGACTTTGGATATATGCATATACGAATATGCATTAGGACTAGTAAGTCAATATATGGTGTAGACATAGTACTTCAGTCGCTATGCTATGACAGGAACATGGGGCGCAGTGACTCGGAGGTCATAAAGCCGGGTTGTTAATCGAGAGAAGCAGGTTCGAGTCCACCTGATGCTATTACCAAGTTTAGGCAACTTCGTACTTCCCACTTTGTCTGTGTCTTTCGGAAGAGACAGTAAAAGCCGTTGGTCCTTCAATCGGGTGTCTATGCCAGAGGAAGTAAACTAACCCACTCAGGGGTCAAATGTGTAACATTCCATGGAATCCATGGATTACATCTCTCATGAGCCATTGCACAAGGATCCATTCATACATTACTGCTTGGAACTCCCGCGGATGGGCCCGTGGAACTCCAGTCAAAATATAGTAATAAAATAATTAATATATGGCGATATATCTTCCGACGTGTTCTTTTATTGGGGGTAACAATTCATTATTGTCCGTGGGCCAGGTATAACACCTCCCATCCCTCCTAGGGAATTGTCAAGAGTGTTTCCCGTATACGAATGCTATGAGCTCGACAGTACCCTAGTCACATAATATGTGATTAATACGGAGGTATGAGCTGTAATGGAAGACGAAGATGATGAGAAAAAGTTACATATCATACTCGGACTTATTAACTTTCTGTTATGAAAATCGTGCTGTTTATTTGATGCAACATGTAATGTAATAATCGACCGGTAATGTAATAATCGACCGGTAATGTAATAAATCGACAGGTAATGTAATAATCAAACAGTAATGTCATAACTCGACCGGTAAAGTAATAAAAACGATGAAGACGATTATGATGGTGACGAAGATGAAGATGATAAATGGTAATGATGATGGTGAATAGGAAGATAAATATGAAAATAATTAAAGGTTTATCTTAGTGATGATGATTATGAGGACGATACTTATTGCGATGATGAAGACAACTACGTCATCCTCAGCAGACTCATCGTCCTGCTCCTCCACCTCCTGAAGATCCTCATGTTCACCATTATCATGGCTAGCCATTCATTGTTTAGCCTTGGCGTCGGTCCCCTAAATATGTGTACTTTTTCGCCCACTTCAAGGGGAGATTTCGGGGGCAATCCACTACCCCAGACCCGACAGCAAATCATTTTTGAACAACATGTTACCATGCAAACTTAAGAGCTAGAAACTCCACTATGCGGACAAACATTGTGATGGATCCGTTAATTAGCGTGACGCGTTGCTCCATCTTACTGAACTGAGATTGAAAATCACATATCCTACAGCTATTGAAAAATAGTATTGTGGGAAGACGTGTTTATATACCACGCTATTGACGGGTGAAATAGCGGTTTGCCTATATATCGCTTAATAACATGCAAATGAAAATATAATTAATCTTAACAATATGAACAAAATAATGACAAATTTTCAAGACACGTTGCTCCACCTTAATTTCGNGGCTTGATTTCGCCCGCCTCCATTTTATATACTCAGGCGTTCCCGCGCTTCCAAGATCACGTGTTCCCGTTCCCGCGTTTCGGTGTTAACACATGCTCCTGCGTTTCCACGTCTAAGCGCGGACGTCTGAGTACAACGGCATTAAGCGCGGACGTCTGAGTACAACGGAAGTAAACGCGGATGTTTTACTAGAACATAACCACAAAATGGCGTGGCGATTCTATTCTTATCAACCTGCGAGTGTGCGGTCGCGTAACTGCGCAATATATACATACTGTAATTATAGTTTATTATTATGTAATCAAAGAACATAAATCTAAGAAGGCCGTCTCATGTATTTGCCCCGAATCGTGCAAGAAAATAGTTTAGACAATTAGTCTGAATCAACAACCTCCACATGTACTGTAAATATAGTAAATATCAATGGATTGAAGTTGCTATTAAAGTGTTTGTCTAAACAATTAAGGGGGCAATTCAACGTATACAATTTAGGGGTACATTTAAAATATTTACGACATTAAGAGGTAATCCCCAAAACTAAATGGTATCTTTAAATTAAAAAGCGATCACCTGAAAAGGTAAAACGCTGATTGTTTAGATGATACTTTTTTTCTACAATGTTTAGATAACTCCTTAATGTTTTGATGGCCCCTTAAGGTTTTCGCTTGATATGACTGCTTACATTTTTATTTTGAGATAACTCATTAATTCTATGCGATGACTCTTTAACTTTTTCAGATAATGAGCTAGTTACATTGTTAAATGACATTTACATTTTAAAATTGATTCCTTAATTTATTTTAAAAACCCGTTTAATTTATTGGAGATAACACTTACATTTTTGATGTGACCCTATCATTTGTGTGATGGCCCCTTAAGTTTTTTTTTGCTATGAATTCGTACATGTTTATATTTCCCTTAAATATATGACGTGATCGCTTCATTTATAAAGATCAGTTTTTAAGGATCCCTACTTTTTTAAATTAACCTTTACCTGGTTTGGGAAGACCCCATAATTTTACGGAATGGTATATTATTTTACTTAGACGATCAGCTGGTTCATTTGTAATGACTAGATACACTTTTTAATATAATTTCTGAACTTCTTTGAGAAGACATACTTATTTTTTTAGATGATCCCTTAATTTGTTGAAACGATCAGTTAGTTAACTTGTTAATTACTTTTTACATATTTTGTGACGATCCCTTGACTTTTTTGAGAAGACCCATACATTTTATGAGATGACCCCTTCATTTATTTAACTGTTTTCGAGACGATCACTTGATTTTATGAGATGACCCCATAGAGTTTTGAGATGATCAGCTAGTTCATCATTAAATGACCCCTTAATGACTCATTTTTAAATTATCCTTTAACTTGTTTTTGATAAATCAATTAATTTTGGTCATATTTAAAAATACTTTAGGTGCCCTTTAATCATTTAGATGAACATTTTATTTGACTGAAATAACATTAACTTAAACAATTTTGAGATAACCCCTTAATTTTGTTCAGCTGATCCCTTATTTAATTATTTTTGCAATTAAACTTAAGTTTCTAATAGAAGATTACATTGCATTTTGATATTTACCCTAGGTTATTTAATATTACCCCTTAATTTGGTCAAATAATGATATTTATGTTTTAAGCATGTTTAATGATTCCTCAAATAATTGTTTGAGATGATCCCTTAATTGAGTATAGATTACCTCTTTCATTTGTTGAAGCGACCTTTAAATTACCTCCCTTCTTCCTTGCCACTCTGTCTGTCTCGGTCCAATTGTTTGCCAACATGTAGTTACTGCGGTGCGTTACCTGGGAGGTTATATGAACGGCATTCCATATGTACTCCCAGAAAACATGCGGCTCACTCGTTCTGAGATTCCTATGTTAATCATACGTTTGGGAACGTCGAGTGGGTGTTTGCATGGCTAGCCGTTATAAGGGTGAACATAACGATGATGACGACGATGAGGACAAGGAGCAGGATGATGAGGCTGAGGATGTCAATGTCTTCGTCCTCATAATCGTAATAATGATCACCCTCATTGTCATCATCTTCGTCATCATCGTCATCATCATTATCATCAGCATCGTCATCATCATCATCAGCCGCTTAATTCTTCCTCCTCTTCATCTTCATAACCATTTATCACCCTCATCTTCACCGTCGTTATCATCATTATTATCATCATCATCATCAACATCATTATTATCACCATCATAGTCATAATCTTCATTATCATTATCATCACCACTAAGATGACCCCTTAAGTGTTATATAATCATCATAATCGTTTACCACCCTCATCATCACCTTCTACATCATAATCATCATCATCATCATATGATTTTTATCATCATTTTCATTATATTACTTGTCGATTTATTACATTACCGGTCGACTATTACATTACTGGTTGTAACAGGTGATTAAAATCCGGCTGTGTTTCGTCGGCTTGAAGTTTGCTTTCTTAAAATAAAGTTGGCTCCGTAGGGAGCTTAAGCATCGACATGTCACTATTCCTATTACTGTTTCCACTACAATCGAATGCCGCACAATAAACCATTCTGACGCTGGCATCTAAACAACCGCTATCGCTGTCAACGTTACGGTGAATGAATGGAAAATCTAAGTTTCGTAGCACTTCCTTGTTATCAGTGACGTCACGTCGAAACTTTTCAACTACCGCGGGGGGAATATACATAATCGATGCAGACAGGTACAACAGAGTATTGTTTTGAATTATTAATTAATTGAATTCTAATGATTTTTTTGGTGTTGTGGAAATATATACTTCCAGATTAAGTATAATGTGATTTCAGGCAATCGTAGTTTTTATTCCCTTTATGTCCCCACTACGCTTGGGTTTTAGGGCTTTCCGATGATAGAACTACTGCGCTTTGGTTTTAGGGCGTTCCGAGGATAGAACTACTGCGCTTGGGTTTTAGGGCTTTCCGAGGATAGAACTACTGCGCTTGGGTTTTAGGTCTTTCCGAGGATAGAACTACTGCGCTTGGGTTTTAGGGCTTTCCGAAGTTAGAACTAGTGGCGTTCTTAATATTGACAGGAATTGTAGGTAAATAACTTTACAGTTGAATTGCATGTGTAAAATACAAATTTCTGTACTTCGTCGATTGCGTTTGGCGAAGGCTATCAACAGAAACAACGTTATCATCTACCTATCCTGGTAGCTTTGACATTATTTATGATTTTTATGAAGGTCAACTTATCTTTGTACTTGAAAACAAGTAACTGAAATGTCAAAATCGATCATGTGCTTGTCGAGTTATTCTTTTGCATGAATTGTAGTGGTTTAGCGTGTGTCAAAACAATTTCCACTCCAGATTGCTAATTTTACAGCTTAACTTTGAAGCCCATTTTTAGGAAGTCGGTGTAACGTTATGCTGCTGTAATGTCAGTGTTGATGTAATATCATATATAGTGTCGGAAAATAACACGAAGCAAATAATTGGAACCCTCTGATTTATGAGGCTGCGTGGAGCTAAAGTGGGTTGAGCAGGTAATACTGTCAGGTATTTTACCAGTAATGGGCAAGAGGGGTCACAAATATCGAAATTGTCGGGGGATGGCAATTAACATGTTAGTCCAGAAGCTATGCAGGGAAGAGGAGGTTGGATTTGTGGATTTATGGGGAAGTTTTGTTGGGAGGGCTGATATGTACATGAAGGATGGGCTTCATCTAAGTGGAAAGGGGGCGGCAGTATTCGCGGACAAACTTTCAGCAGCAGTAGATAGTGACTTGGGTACAATGACAAATATTTTTGGAAGTAAACATTCTTTAAACTAGAAGTGCAGGGGGGTTACCTAGAGGTGTCTCAAGCAGAACAAGAGGCCACTAGCACAGATAAACCAATATCAAATCATCCGAAAAACATCTCTGAAAAAGGTTATAGATGCGTATGTTTAAATGCAAGGAGCATAGTAAATAAGAAAAACGAATTAAACATTATGGTAGAAGATACTGACCCTCACATAATTGGTATAACTGAATCATGGGCCAACAAAATCAGAAAGTAAAAATAAGAAAACGTACAAGAGAAACTTCCACAAAGGTAACTACAAAGATATGAGAAAATACTTAGCAAAGCTAGACTGGAATAACATGCTGATGAATAAGACCGCAATTGAATGTTAATATAAAATTGAGTATCATCGATAAATGTGTGCCCTTCCAAAAACAAGGAAAACAGTGTAGAAAGATAAACTTGTCAAAAGAGGCTATTAGAAAAATAGTGTTAAAACAAACTATGTGGAGGGTTTATAGGCGTACCAGAAAGGAAGACGACTATGCAAATTACAGAGGCGCTTAATGCAGCTACAACTGAAATCAGACATTCTAAAAGAAGCTATGAGCAAAAACTAGCATGCAACATAACAAATTACAGCAAGAGTTTTTATGCATATGTCAGGAGTAAACAAAACGTACAAGATAAGGTTGGACCTCCAGAAGACAGTGCTGGAAATATAATATCACATGGGTTTTTAATGGCGGAAGATCTAAATGGTTACTTCAGTTCAGTGTTTACTAAAGAAGATATTATTTCGTTACCATTTGCTGATGCTAAATTTCAGGAGGCTAAATCTGACTATTTAGGACCGTTAGTTGTAACTCCAGAAATGGTAGCTAAGAAAATAAAGGCAATGAAGGATAATAAATCACCGGGAATGGATGGGATTCCTCCAAAATTACTAATGGAAACAGTAGAACAAATCAGTATACCACTTGCAAGAGTATTCAACTTGTCATTAAAAGAGGGAGTTGTTCCGTTTGAATGGAAAGAAGCAAACATCATACCATTATTTAAAAAGGGTTCGAGAAATAAGTCAGAGAATTACAGACCAGTGAGTTTAACGTCAGTGATTTGTAAATTATTAGAAAAGTTAATTAAAGACCATATGGTGGACTTCCTCGTTAAGCATAATTTTTTTAATTCATATCAACATGGATTCCTTAAAGCGAGGTCTTGCTTAACAAATATGTTATGTTTTTGGGAAGAAATCATTAAGTGGAAAGACGTGGGATCGCCAGTAGATATTATCTACTTAGATTTTGAGAAAGCTTTTGACAAAGTGCCACATCAAAGATTACCACTTAAATTAAAAGCCCATGGTATCGGGGATAGCATAACTGACTGGATAGAACAACGGTTGACTGACAGAAGACAACGAGCTGTAGTAGATGGAGAAGTTTCAAATTGGAAATCGGTTTTGAGTGGGGTACCTCAAGGATCAGTATTAGGACCTATATTATTCTTAATTTATATCAATGACTTGGACGACAGTATAACAAGTAACGTACTGAAATTTGCGGATGACACAAAACTGTTTAGAAAGGTTAATACTGATGGTGATAAACAACATTTACAAAACGATCTAGACAGATTAGTGAAATGGTCTGAGAAATGGCAGATGTTGTTCAATTTTGGGAAATGTAAATGCCTACATACAGGACATGGGAACTTGAATGTAAACTATAAAATGGGAGATACTGTTCTGGGTACTACTGTAAAAGAAAAGGACTTAGGAGTTACAATAAGCGCTTATATGAAAGTTTCAGAGCAGTGTGGTATTGCAGCTTCAAAGGGTAATCAAATTCTTGGATTTATTAGAAGAAATATAACATACAAGGGAAAACGTTAATTATACCTCTGTATAAAGCAATAGTTAGACCTCATTTAGAATACTGTATACATGGAGACCATATCGTAAGAAGGATATAGATACGCTTGAACGCTTACAAAAGAGAGCAACTAAAATGATTACATAACTGAAACACCTTAGTTATGAAGAACGCCTGAAGGAATGTGGTTTAACAACTCTAGAGACAAGGAGGTTAAGAGGAGATCAGATTGAAGTTTTTTAAGATATTGTATGGGTATGAAAATATTGATAGAAATATGGTTTTCTCACTCAAGAAGGCTAGCAGAACTAGATGACATAAGGTAAAATTAGTAAATGATCAATGTAGATTGGACATCAGGAAGCACTCGTTCTCACAGAGGACAATAAATGTATGGAACAAATTGTCTACAGATTGTGTAACTGCTAGCAGCGTGAATAATTATGTTTAAAACAAGGCACATGTTTCTTGGTGGTGGGATATTTACTGAACATACACGAGTTTCGGTATTGAGTTTTAGTTTGTCGGTCAGGTAGTGGATGGTCTGAAGTAATTGTTCGTTTATTTGCGTGATAAATATAAGTTGTGGCTCATTGGGCTAATCAAAGCGCTTTATACATTACGGGTGTTTTCACGTAAAGGGTGCACATTTAGCTTCTTCACGCAGCCTCATAAATCAAAGGGTTCCAATTATTTGCTGTTATTTTCCGACACTATATATGATATTACATCAACACTGACATTACAGCAGCAGAACGTTATACCGACTTCCTAAAAATGGGCTTCAAAGATAAGCTGTAAAATTAGCAATCTGGAGTGGAAATTGTTTTGACACACAATAAACCACTACAATTCATGTAAAAGAATAACTCGACAAGCTCATGATCGATTTTGACATTTCAATTACTTGTATTCATTAATAAAAATCCATAATAAGTCTCAAGTGATAACGCTGTTGCTGTTGATAGCCTCCGCTAAACGTAATCGACGAAGTACAGAACTTAGTATTTTACACTGTAAGGTTATTTACCTACAATTCCTGTCAATATTAAGAACGCCACTAGTTCTAACCTCGGAAAGCCCTAAAACCCAAGCGCAGTAGTCCTATCCTCGGAAAGCCCTAAACCCAAGCATAGTGGGACCATAAAGGGAATAAAAACTACGATTGCCTGAAATCACATTATATTTCATCTGGAAGTATATATTTCCACAACACCAAAACAAAATCATTATAATTCAATTAACTAATAATTCAAAACAATACTCTGTTGTACCTGTTTGCATCGATTATGTATATTTCCCCCTAAGTTGTTGCCAAGCTTCGACGTGACGTTACTGATAACAAGGAAGTGTTACGAAACTTGGATTTTCCATTCATTCACCGTAACGTTGACAGCGATAGCAATTGTTTAGATGCCAGCGTCAGAATGGTTTATTGTGCGGCATTCGATTGTAATGGAAACAGTGATAGGAATAGAGAGACATATCGATACTTAAGCTCCCTACGGAGCCAACTTTATTTTAAGAAAGCAAACTTGAAGCCGACGAAACACAGCCGGATTTGCTCGCCTGTTAAAACCAATAATGTAATAGTCGACCGGTAATGTAATAAATCGATCGGTAATGTAATAATCGACCGGTAATGTAATAAATCGACCAGTAATGTAATGAAAATTATGATAAAAATCAGTATGATGATGATGATGATTATATTAATAATTATGATGTAGAATGTGATGATGAGGGTGATAAACGATTATGATGATTATATAACAAGTAAGGGGTCATCTTAGTGGTGATGATAATGATGATGATAATTATGACGATGATGATGATAATAATGATTATGATGATGATAATAATGATTATGATGATGATAATGATAATAATGATGATAACGACGGTGAAGATGAGGGTGATAAATGGTTATGATGATGATGAGGAGGAAGAAGATGAAAACAATTAAGCGGCCTTAGTGAAGGTGATAATGATGATGATGCTGATGATAATGATGATGACGAAGATGATGACAATGAGGGTGATCATTATTACGATTATGAGGACGAAGACATTGACATCCTCAGCCTCATCATTTTACTCCTCCTCATCATCGTCGTTATCATCGTCATGTTCACCCTTATAACGGTTAGCCATGCAAACACACACTCGACGTTCACAAACGTTTGATTAACATAGGAATCTCAGAACGAGTGAGCCGCATGTTTTCTGGGAGTACATATGGAATGCCGTTGATATAAAGGGCATCTAAAGTATTTTTAAATATGACTAAAATTAATTTATTTATCAAAAACAAGTTAAAGGATAATTTAAAAAAGAGTCTTTAAGGGGTCATTTAATGATGAACTAGCTGATCATCTCAAAACTCTATGGGGTCATCTCCTAAAATCAAGTGATCGCTCATAAAATGAATGGGTCTTCTCAAAAAAGTTAAGGGATCGTCACAAAATTAAGAAATTAACAAGTGAACTAGCTGATCGTCTCAACAAATTAAGGGATTATCTCAAAAGTAAGTACGTTTTCTCAAAGAAGTTTAGGAATTATATTAAAAAGTGTAACTAGTCATTACAAATCAACCAGCTGATCGTCTCAATAAAATAAGATATAATTTCGTAAAATGATGGGGTCTTCCCAAACCAGGTAAAGGTTAATTAAAAAAAGTAGGGATCATTAAAAACTGATCGTTATGAAATGAAGCGATCACTTCATATATGTAAGGGAAATATAAACATGTACGAATTCATAGCAAAAGAATTTTGGGGCCATCAAACAAATGATAGAGTCACATCAAAAATGTAAGTGTTATCTTAAATAAATTAAACGGGTTTTAAAAATTAATTAAGGAATCAATTTTAAAATGTAAGGGTCATTTAACAATGTAACTAGCTCATCATCTGAAAAAGTTAAGGGGTCATCGCATAGAATTAATGAGTTATCTCAAAATAAAAATGTAAGCAGTCATATCAAGCGAAAACCTTAAGGGGCCATCAAAACATTAAGGAGTTATCTAAACATTGTAGTAAGAGTGTCATCTAAACAATCAGCGTTTTACCTTTTCAGGTGATCGCTTTTTAATTTAAAGATACCATTTAGTTTTGGGGATTACCTCTTAATGTCGTAAATATTTTAAATGTACCCCTAAATTGTATACGTTGAATTGCCCCCTTAATTGTTTAGACAAACTCTTTAATAGCAACTTCAATCCATTGATATTTACTATATTTACAGTACATGTGGAGGTTGTTGATTCAGACTAATTGTCTAAACTAATTTCTTGCACAATTCGGGGCAAATACATGAGACGGCCTTCTTAGATTTATGTTCTTTGATTACATAATAATAAACTATAATTACAGTATGTATATGTTGCGCGGTTACGCGACCGCACACTCGGAGGTTGATAAGAGAAGAATCGCCACGCCATTTTGTGGTTATGTTCAGGTAAAACGTCTGCGTTTACTTCCGTTGTACTCAGACGTCCGCGCTTAATGCCGTTATACTCAGACGTCCGCGCTTAGACGTGGAAACGCAGGAGCATGTGTAAACACCGAAACGCGGGAACGGAAACACGTGATCTTGGAAGCGCGGGAACGACGGAGTATATAAAGATGGAGGCGGGCAAAATGAAGCCCTTGCGATCCGTTCAGTGCGGGTCATATACTCACGAAATCGATGNGGGGGGAGAAGATATTTTCATTCGATTCCAACTTCGTCTCAACAAAGAACGTGAAAGCAACGCTCGTCTGTTCTAGGGGTGAATGTAAAATGAGAGTGGGTTTGTTTGTTAACATACGCCTCCATGCTGTTCACAGGACCAACAACCACAACTTCACTCACGCCCTTTTATGCATTGTGAAGAATGAGGGTGTGCCTTGTTGCAGATGTGTACAAACCTGTTGACACTTACATATATGTACTAATGTAGTCAATGAAATTGTCCTTGACTTTGTACTACAGTCATGTATATGCATGAATGTCAGCTGCAAATTTTAATGCCCTTGAAAGGGCGATTATATTGGGTTTTTTTGGTAATTGGTTGTAGTTGTTTTGTTTTTGTTGTTGAAATATGCTCAAACAACTGACTGAATACTGAAGAGACTTACAGTGTGGATTCTGTATATTATGAATATCAGATGACTTGATTATAATTATAGAGTGATGCTCAGACATCAAACGTACAATAACCAATATATTCATGTACTTCCGGTGCTTGTTTTTGTGCAGATTTGCTTAAAGAAGGTTTGAAAGGACTGACAGCATGTACATGTGTTAAAACGTTTTTATTTTCCATGTGTGCGTGCGTGTGTGCGTGCGTGAGCGCAGTCTGGCATCAAAGCGGTAAACACTTTATTATGGGGAGATTTCTCCCATGTAATAATTATAGCCTTCTAATTAAGGAGGATCAAATTAAAAAGTAGTTGTAGAATATTGCTGAATATTTCTCCTTTTCTTGTAAATATTTTTTTTTCTTAAAAAAAGACAATTAATACTCTGTAAACATGATTTTTTACATTAAATCAGAGAAGTCATCTACCCTACGGCTGTTATCCTACATGATCGCTTGGTGGCGCTGTTAACTGCTTAGCTTCAATTGTAGACGCAAAACATGAATTAGTGGTGCTGTTTGTTTCCTACTCTCCTTGATACTATTCACAGCAGCAATTACAAATTATTATGTCCAATGAATGCAATACAAATGTATGGATCCACCATCAATCTAGATTTATTGGAGAGTATGTAGACGAAAATCTAAATAGGGTTAAGCATGACGAAGTTATGACATTTCACCAAGGGTGAAATTCGTGACTTTTCAGCATTTCCATATTCACTTCACTTAATCTTTGACCGAACATTAAATAATGTATTGGATTGTCTTATGTTTTCAGAAATAGTATATACACACGTTGCAAAAACGAGCTAGCATGTTGCAATGAATACTAAGTAGGTTTGTTTGTTCGCAAAATTGATTTGAAATGAGACAAATTGAGGAGGGACCTTTAATATTAACACATTTGGAATATTGTACTTTTATATGAAAAAAACATAATTGTCAAAGCTGAATAATATTTGGACGTTGTAAAAGAGCGCAGTAAGAATAATCAGTAACCATGATTTGCCCTCACAGATCCCCTGTTTAAAAACGATCTGCAACTGTGTCTGAAAATGTCCACACAACACAGCATATTGACTATTTTTAATGAAGTAAATGTTGAAATTAAAACAGGGAGTGCAATGCATACTTTACTAATCAAGCATAAACCAACATAAGGATTTGTTTAATTAAATATACAGAGCCCTCGATATGGATTTCCGTACTGAAATGCACATACAATTCCAATTGAAACACAATTCAAGACAACATCTATTTTTAAATTACATCAAATAGACATAATGTTATTTTCATTTTTATGGGACAAACATATTTTGCAACAAACACACAAACCTCGCGCGCACACATTAACAAACCTT
>SDWI01000163.1:93544-104528 GCA_009193005.1 Lamellibrachia luymesi
ACTGCCTTATATATATATATATATATATGTATCCTCAACTTTCTGTAGCACATAACATGTTCCACCCTCCTCCATGTTGCTGTTCCTGCTTGCAACGTCCTATGTTACTCCTTGCTACTTTCTCCATCCTCAAAAACACACATTACCGTCATCATACATTTAGCTATCTACTAATTTGTATTTTATAATAAATTATCAAGCAAAAATACCCACCCTCCGGATGGGATAACTTTATAGTTCGTAAATGACTATCATAAGCGAACTTTACGTTTATTTTATAAGGAAGAAACATGAAGAGGAGCATGACAGCTTTAGGTGATCTTTATCATTGTTAGGTCAGAAATAGTAAGATCGCATACATAATCTTGGACGTTCGTTAGGCTATGTTGTCAAGCACCCAATTTCAATGTTATGGTCTAAACTGACAAACAAGCGGCTGGGGACAACAGTTGTTCCCAACACTATTTGGGTTTTCTACAGTAAACGTGAGAATTGATCGTATCACTCGTGACACAACCTACATTTGATGTGCAGATTTTGCATATCTAGGTAAACTCATAATGTTTCTCAAGAAATCTCTCAATTTCAATTCACTGCAATTGTGGATAGTATTTCTTTGACAATTTGACTATTTATTTTTTTGAAGCTATGTTATGTTACTTAAGTGTACAGTTTCAATGACGTAGCATGTAGTCAACAACAATAGCCGTGGCTAGCCAACCAACCGGTTATGCCACTTCTCCAGACGTCCATTTAAAAATGATAATACAATTGTGGATATAATATTATGGTGAGTAGCGCTACTTTTGGGGAGTTTGCAACAAACCGTACACTGACGAAAGAAACAAAGTCCAGAGAGCGCTACAAACACACACACGGGGGAAGATGGTTTACGTAACTTGGAACAATCGTTGCCAACAATTTTCCGGAATTATTACGAAGGCTAATTGGATTGTGCGAATGAAGGGTAAGTAAGGGGTGAATTTTTAAGAAAAATCCTTCTTGGGTCATAGACGAACCTCTGAACGTTTGGCGCCGAGATGCAACGCGTTAAGAAGCGTAACGTAACGTATATACTATAGGTTGATAATAATGAGATTAGGTTCAGACCTTGTGAGGCTTAGAGAGATGGCGGGGGTGTGTGTGGGGTTGGAGACAACTGATTGCGACACTGATATGTCCCCAAGCTATTTCTTTCGCAGTAACAGAACAGTAAAAAAATCCATCAATACTAAGCAATGACGTATTGAACATGAAATTGTGACCAGTTTACTTGTTTTAAAAACCTGGAGTACTTATGAAAGCAAAACATTACGCAGCAGTGGGACTCATGTATGGAATAATAATCACATAGCGTTTGCAGATAATTGCAGATCACACACACACACACACACACACACACACACACACACACACACACACACACACACACACACACACACACATTAACGTGTTATCACACTTACATTACATTTGTCTCTCGCAATTAGCAATTTGTACGTGACAGTAAGTATGATACTGTAGGTGGACGTTGTCATAAAACCATTTTGGATTTTCAATGGATTTTCTAAATGACGCTATTGTATCAACTTGTCATATTATTGCTTTATAGAAGTTTGCTGTATGACTGAATAAAGTTCATTCGGAGTTTCGTATCCATTGCCTCGTACCGTCATCGTAGCATCTCCTGTGACATGATGCCCCCTTCTCTTGCTCAGTCTCTTGCAGAATGTGCGGGAAGACTCACACTATTCATTCCGCTAAAAGCCGTTGGTCCTTTGTACTTTATGTTCATGCCTGAATAAATCAAATATCCCTCACAGGGAAGTAAACAAAACTTGAAAGGGACTCACAGAGTGGTGGTCTCTATCTGAACCCAATTTCATGCAAGTAAATTTGTTGAGCCTTGGTTTACCTTGAGATGGTCACCAATTGTGCGTTATGTTGTACGTTGTTCGCACTGAAATGATGAAATCCGGACAACCACTGAATTTGGGAATTAAATATGCTGTTAAAATTGCGGCGCTACAATTATTTGATTTTCAAATTATCAAGTGAACTTTTGGGAATATCGACGAAATAAATTGAAAGCAATGGTCGGCATGTTGGCTGTTGTGCATAAATACGTGGTTGCGCGTTTTTGGCTGATGTACCCGGAACAATTTTAAAACTAGTTATGACTATTATTATTAAATGGATATTGTAATATTGTGTATCTAAATTGAATATTTATAAAAACAAAACAACATCATATTGACAGAGCAGGCCTTAAGAAACACTGCATGTGCCTAAGTTGTGAATGTTAATAATCTAGTAACATAATATGGGACTATTACGGAGGTATGAGCTGTACCGGAAGAAGAAGATGAGAACAGTTACGTCTCATTCTCCACAACCCACGGGCTTACTCACTTTCGCGGTTGAGTGCGTAAGTGTTTGTATACGTGCGTGTGTGTTGGTGCGTGCATGTATAATAAAAAAATTGCCGATTTTGGAAGCATTCGACATAATTGTGGAAAATATATATCTTAGACAATATTTCCATTACGCTTGGCGGATTTGGCATTGATGCGTAACAGTACTTATTGCAAGAATGCATACAAAATTAAAGTTATATGATCTATGAAGCTGAACCTAGCTCTCACCAGATGTCACGGAAAAATCGGAAATTCTGCTGACCAATCGTATTGAGACAAAAACGGCGGAAATTCCCCAGACCGCGTTAAATGTCGCTAGTTTTTGGAGTGGTCCATACCATAAATTGGTCGGTTTGTCACAAAAATATACGGGGTGGGTCAAGGTCCGTCAATATCCGCTGAACGTTTAGCTGCACACAACTATTAAAATAACGAAAACCAGCGACATATTTGACCCTAATACTTGCTCACAACACGTAAAGTAGACGCGGGTTGAGCAAATAATTCTGTCAGGCATTTTACCAGTAATGAGAAGCAGAAGAAGAAGTTGGATTTGTGGAATTGTTTTATTGGGAAGGCTGGCATGTTCATGGGTGATGGGCTTCATCTAAGTGAAAAAGATGCAGCAGTTTATGCGGATGAACTCACAGGAGCAGTCGGCAGTGGCATGGGTAGCATCAAACATATTTTTGGTAGCAAACACGTTTTAAACCAGAAGCGCAGGGAGTTACCTAGAGGTGCCTCAAACAGGATAAGAGTCCATTAGTGCACATAAACCAGTAACGAAATGTCCGGAAAACATTGTTGAAGTTCATATTTAATGTTTGCGTTTAAATGCAATAACAATAGATACGAATTAGACATTATAGTATAAGATATTGACCTTCACGTAATCGGTAAAAACGAAACAGCAGATGCTGAATTAGGAATGACTGGATACGTAATGGTTAGGAGATATCGAATAGGAAGAAGGGGAGGGGAGTTATTTTATATGTTAAAGAATATATTCAAGTTTACGAAATAAAAACAGAAAAGGAAACAGATTAAGATGCAGGCGCAAAATAGCTACAGGAAATTCAGCATTAACTATTGGACTAGTTTACTGAAGTCCAAACATAAACTAAGAAGATAACATACCAATACAACACGCTGTGAAGGAAGTGAGTAAAGGGGAATGTATCATAATCGGAGGTTTTATCCACGGAAACTTTCAATGAATATATCTAGAGCGTACAGGGGGTGCGGACCAACAATTACAATTAATAGTTTATATACAGTATAGCTTCTATTTTTCAACAAGAGTAGTTGTGCATATGTCAGGTGTAAACAAAACGCACGAAAAAAGGTTGGGCCACTAGAAGACAGTGCTGGAAATATAATATCAGAAGCTTTTTATTGGCGGAATACCTAAATGGATACTTCAGTTCGCCTAAACGAATGTGTTTTCACAGCCCGATAGGAAAAAAGGTTAAAAGGAGATCAAGTTGAAGTTTCTAAGATATTGAAAAGATTTGAAAATATTGATGTAAATAGTTTTTCCCATTTAAAAATATGGTAGAACTAGAGGACATCAGGTAACATTAATAAAGGATCAGTGTATATTGCATATCAGAATGTACTCGTTCTCACAGAGGAAAATAAATTAATGAACACATGTTCTTAGATCGTGTAAATGGTAGCAATCGTGAATATGTTTAAACACAAGGTTGACCCATGTCTCAGGCGGGATACACTTACATAAAACAATGTTGTTCTCTCGATAGGCCAATTGCTTCCTTGTTCACTTGCCATCTGGGCATTTGCCTTGGCGGGCAGTGTTGTTAAATCTAACGTATTGTTACACCAATAAACGAACACCTCTGACTAGATATCGCCATATATTAATTATTTTGCTATTACATTTTAATTGGATTTCCACGTGTCCTTCTGCGACAGTTCCACGACCCATCCGTGGGCGTTCCGAAGCAGTTAGCACGCTCTTGTCACAACATAGCGTCTGAAGTACTATCTCTACAGCATATGTTGACTTACTAGTTATAATGCATATACCCAAAGTCCAATTCAGAAGAACATGCTTAAGTTATCGAATTATATCGGGTTTATTCGTTCGAAACATTCGTGCGCATTGACATAATTAGTGGTTCGTTCATTCGTTCTTGCTTTCGTTCGTTCGTTAGTTCGTTCTTACTTGCGTTTTGTATTAGTGATGCATTTCACTGCTGGAAAACGAAAGGGTCCCTTGCCCACTAGGAGAATTAGGTTGATGAAGCGACTCCATTATGACATTTAACCTAGAGGACGACGTTATGCGGTCGTTAAGTTCAGACTGCGTTTGGCTCTGGGGGCTTTCCGAGGTTAGAAATAATGGCGTTCTTAATATTGAGAGAAATTGTAGGTTAATATTCTTACACTATAATTATATATGTATAAAATTATAAATTATGTACCTTGCCGATTACCTGAAAAGACTATCACTAGCGTTGATTTCACCTCGCAATCAGGGGTTCCAAGCCAGTCAAGTAACTGTAATTGTGCTATGAGTCCTGATTATATCTCCCGGAGGAGTTATTGAGAGAAGTTCAAGCAAATATTGACACCGCCCGGCACACTAAATGCCATTCAGTACGTTACAACAGTCACACAATGGTATCTTATCTGGCTAAATACACAACTTACTTGTCTTATGGTGTGGTGTGTCGCCAAATTTTTTTTTAATAAGAAACGACTGCACAGCAACTGAACTACACCGACATTATGAACGAGAATGTACCTGCATGACAACTTGGAAACTAGAATACGTTAGTACACACACACGCACGCACCCACGCACGCACGCACGCACGCATACACACCCACACTTCTTATGATGTATGCCATATTATGGTATTTTTTTTAGCATTTAACGCTTGTTCTGATGTTCACGAACGATTTCGGAATCCTGATTTTGACCTTTAAATGAGCGCGAAGCAAAACATTAAGTAATCAAAAATACCGAGTTAGTGAACATCCTATTGGTGGCATGAACAGAAACAATAACATATAATTTAGGTATAATTTTATTACAATTAAACTGATAATGCATAATGTTTGTTTTACCTCAATATGAGGAAACTAGAATACGTTAGTACACACACACACTCACACACGCACGCACGCACGCACACGCGCACGCACGCACGCACACACACTTCTTATGATGTATGCCATATTATGGTAGGTTGTTTTTTTTTATTTTATGATCGATCGAGTGAAAATCGTTTTGAGATGTATACACATTTCTTACACGCTTGTTCTGTTTTTCGCGAGCGATTTCGGAATCTTGATTTTGACCTTCAAATGAGCGCGAAGTTATCAATTCTCCAAATTAGTGAACATTATATTGGTGGCATGAACAGAAACAATAAAATATTATTTAGGTATAATTTTATTATAATTAAACTGATAATGCATAATTTTTTTTACCTCAATAAGAGGATATAATTATATATATATATAATTTGTGCATGCGTGCGTGTGCACATTAATGTATAATATGAATTTGTTAGTAATGTGTTTGTGTTAAATAACCAAGCCAGTGAAAGGTCCACTAGGTTCTCTTTTCTGCAAATGGTGAATGAGTAAATCCAGCAGTGTATTTACACTAGGCAGGGTAGGGCAAAACAGTTAATCATAGAACACCACCCAGCTACTATTCCACTTGACAAGTCAGATCACAGGCCACCCCACTTCTGTCAGTTATACACATGAAGAAAATACCATGCATATTTTAGATGTGGCTGGTCATAAACATGAATATGAGCTCATAAAGATACAAAACAATCACACTTGTTAAAATAAAGCAAATTCCAGTTGGTTTTAGGGACACTGATTTTCTGTTTCAAAAAAGGCAAATTTCGTTTCTATTCCTTTAAAAAAAGGCAATTTTTTTTTAAACGATGTATATTCCATTTAAAAAAGGCAAATTCCGCTTCAAAACGTCGATTCCGCAAATTCCGTCCGTTTTCTGCAATAGCGGAAAATCAGTGTCCCCATAGTTTACGTTTAGATTTGAGTAATGTATGTAACACTTGCCTGTTTGTCGGTTCCTGGGCAATGTTGTCACTTTCTGCGCTGTCATAACTTGTAGTTGGCTGAGTAACTATTTCGTTTGTCTCACAGACATTGTCATCTTCTCTTGATGTTATATCTGCATCAACTTCAGGAGTTGTTTGCATGAAATCATCAAACGGATTGTTCAAAGTTTCAAATTCATGTTTGAGCAGCGCTTTGATTAGTTCACTCAAACCACTAGGAGGAGTTGGAGCCTTACCTCCTCCCGTCTTCTTCTGGGCACACTCAAAATCACTAACTTCTTTCTTAGCAGTTGCTTTCATTCGTTTCCACTGTTCCTTCAACCTAGCAACATCACGACCAGTGCCTTCATATCGCNCGCACACGCTCACGGACACGCGCACACAAACACACACATTCAATTTATTTCCTAAGTGACACAACAGTATTCATTTGTCATACTATTGCATTATGGAAGTTTGTTGTATGACTGAATAAAGTTAATACGCGATTGTGTATACATTTCCTCATATCCTCATCGTAGCATCTCCTGTAGCTTGATACCCATATCTCTTGCCCCTTCTCTTGCAGAATGTTCGGCAAGACTCACACTGTTCATGCCAAGAAAACTATTGGTCCCTTGTACCTTATGTTCATGCCTGGGGAAATAAAATATCCCTCAAAGAGAAGTACACATCTGATATGGAATCACATAGTTGTGGTCTCTATCTGATCCCAAATGCCCTCACATATGCAGGGTTTTTGGAATGTTCATTTCAAGTGGGTAACTTTTTTGACAATTTATTTACTTTGAGATGGTCATCAATTGTGTGTTTTATTGCACGTTGATTGCACTAAAATGATGAAATCCCGACAACCACTGAATTTGGGAATTACATATGCTGTTAACATTGCAGCGCTACAATTATTTGATTTTCAAATCATCAAGTGAACGAAATAAATTAAAAGCAATGGTCGGCATGTTGGCTGTTGTGCATAAAATGGGGTTGCGCGTTTTTGACCGTTGTACACGGAACAATTTAAAAAATATGTATGACTATAATTATTAAATGAATGATGTAATTTTGCGTATTTAAATTGAATATTCATCAAAAAATATCATATGGGTAGAGCAAATATTAAGAAACAATGCATATACGTATGGCGCGAATGCACCCAGCGTGTTAATAGTGTAATCACATAACATGGGACTAATACGGAGGTATGAGCTGTAACGGAAGAAGAATTAGATGAGAAAAGTGACATATAATACTCCACAACCCAGGGGTTTACTAACTTTCGCGCTTGAGTACGTGCGTGTTTGTATGTTAGCGCGCGCGTGTGTAGGTGCGTGCATGTGTAATTAGAAAAAAATGCCGATTTTGGATGAATTCGAAAGAATTGTAGAAGAAGCCATCTTTGACAATATTTCAATTACGCTTGGCGGACTTGGTATTTATGCGTAACAGTATTTATTACAACCACATGATACAAGAATGCATCCAAATTGAAAGTCATCTAGACCACAAATTGGTGGGTGGGTCACAAATATGTACGGGGGGTGGGTCCAGGCCATCAATATCCGCTGAAAGTTTAGCTGTGCAACTATTAAAATTACGAAAACCAGCGATACAGTTGACCCTAATATTTAGCCACAACACATAAAGTAGACGCGGTTTGAGCAAATAATTATGTCAGGGATTTTACCAGTAATGAGAAGCCGAGAGCAGGTTTATCGAAATTGCCGGAGGACAGTAATTAACACACTTGTTCAGCAGCTATGTAGGGAAGAGGAAGTTGGATTTGTGGAGTTGTGGGGTTGTTTTATTGAGAGGGTTGACATTTTCATGAGGGATGGTCTTCATCTAAGTGGAAGTATTGTGTGCGGATGAACTCACAGGAGCAGTTGGCAGTGGCATGGGTAGCATCAAACATATTTTGGTAGCTAACATTGTTTCAACTAGACGCGCTGGTGAGTTATTTAGAAATGCCTCAAACAGGACAAGAGGCCACGTCTACACATAAACCAGTAGCAAAATGTCCGGAAAACATATATTAAGCTCGTCGTAAATATGTGCGTTTAAATGCAATAAAAAGAGGAACGAATTGTACATCGTGGTAGAAGAGATTGACCTTCAAATAATTGGTAAACAGAATCATAGGCCAAAAACAACATAGAAATTGCTGAACTAGGACTGACAGAATACGTAATGGTTACGATATATCGATTAGGAAGAAGGGGAGGGAGAGTTATTTTATATATTAAATAATTCAGGTTTACGAAATAAAATTAGAAAGGGAAACATAATATGATGAAGGTGCAACATAGCTACATGCAATTCAGCATGTTGGATTAGTTTACCGAAGTTCAAACATAAGAGAAGAAGATAACACACAAATACAAAACGCTTTGAAGGAAGTGAATTAAGGGGAATGTATCTTAATCAAGAGATTTTATCCAAGTACACATACACTGGAAATATCTAGAGAGTACAGGGTGTGATGACCAATTATTTATATTTCATATACAGGATAGCTTCCTTACTCAACACGTGCTAGAACAAACCAGTGGAGAGAATGTGTTATATATATAGTTTTGTCTTCACAAAATTCATTAGTGGACAGTGTCAAAATACGTGATCATTGGGCAACAATGATCATAATCAAATACATTTTGACAGCAAAGTAAAATCAGAAAGTAAAGATAAAAATAAGTACTGGAGAAACTTCCACAAAGGTGAATACAAAGATATGAGGAAATACTTAGCAAAGTAGACTGGAATAACATGCTGAGGAACAAGACAGCAATTAATGTTGGAACGTTCTAAAATACGAAATTGAGAGTATGAATGAACAATTTGTTTTCTTGATAAAACATTGTACACGGTCTAGCAAGAAACACTTGTCAAAAGAAGCTGTTAATGAATAGCGTACAAGACAACTATGCGGAGGGTTTATAGACGTACCAGAAAGGATGAAAACTACACAATTTACAAAGAGGCACTTAATGCAGCTACGATTGAAATTAGAAAATCTAAAAGAAGCTATTACAAAAAGTGTGGTTGCATGTTGCATAAAAAAGTTTATCTTGAATGCTGAAGCAGTTGGCAAAGGAGCATTCAAAACCTTAATCCAGGAGAGGCTTGTTGCCAAGCATTTCTTCCAAGGCAGTGTTTAATGACGTTTGATTCTCTTGAAAAGACCAAGAAACTAAAGTCCTCGAATATAGTACAAATATCATAACAACTGAATATTTTTGGACAGCTGCTAATTCTTTTTGGAGACAACAACCTTTTTATACACAAGGAATTGCGATATCCACTTGTTTCCACTTTAGCTACACGGGATGGGCTTCCAGTAAAGACAAACCAAACTGATGCACCAGCTTGAAGATGATTCCGCGCTGGTTCACCATCCTTCCCTTAATGACTTGGGTGCATATGCAGTTGATTAGAACGCCCTACTGCTTGCACTCACTGCTCTGCCTCAGACATTTGGAGAGTTGTCTAAGAAACTGTTCAGAGTGCTGCCCAAAATGAAGAGGGTGAAATTTGTGACCGACAAGAACAACTCAATCAAGTCAGCTCAAGGAAGACGACGAGGAACTTCGGATGCATCCCTCGTTAAATACCTCGTTAAATGCCCATCAACAAAAACTGCCAAAATAATGGCAATCACTCTTACCAAACAATGACAACAAGACACATTTGATCCGGTTTCTGCTGTCATTGTGGCAAAAGTCAAAGTATGCTGGACAACTCCAGGGTCGTCAGATCTTCTTTGTCTACGGGGACAGCTGTATCTCATTGACATCAGCTTGATGGCATCACAATGGAAAGTTCTCCCATCCCAGCACTATCCTCGTCTCTATAAGAAGCTGACACACGAATCATGTTACACTATTTCCATGTAGTTACATTATGTATATCTGACCTTATCGTACGATCGCCCGATACCGACGTATTTACGTTTCTTCTGTATTATAGTAACTGAATAGAACAGAACGTGTACGTTGACGCTGGCTTTGCAAACAAAAGGATGGACATGAAATTGGTGTGTGTATGTGCCGTCTTTTCCTTTTTCGTTACAACATTTTCAAAGCAAAAACGAAAAAGACACACAATGTTCTTCTTTAATTTTTCCTTTTAGTGTAAAAAAAAATAAAAACCATTACAAACTGCTCTGTGTGGTTTTACTAATATTACTTAAAAACAAAACAAATAGGTACAACAAACCTATTTTAGCTTTCACTGCATCAGAACGAAGAAGGAGAAATGAAAAGCGACTGTAGCGCCACTCGTTTTTCGTTTTCGGCATGTTTTATGTGCTATGCGGCCACGCACGTTTCGTGCCGTTTCTTAGAACGCCCACTGCATATGACAGATGAAATTCACCATTCTTCTCGCGCGTCATTTAACAAGAATTCAAGATGGCAACATTAGTTTTGTTCCGCGGCAACAATATATGTGTGTGTGTGTATACATACACACACACACACACACACACACACACACACA
>SDWI01000163.1:105394-122650 GCA_009193005.1 Lamellibrachia luymesi
CCTGTTTTACTCCATTGCGGATCTCAAAGGGTTCCGACGTAGCCCCATCATTGTTGAATGTGCCCTTCTTGTTGTCTTCAAAGGAGGAGATCACAGTGAGCTGCATTGGAAGGCAGCCAATTTTCTCCAGCAGCTTGAGTAGTGCTAACAGGGTCAAGCACCTGAATAAGATCGATGAAGGCGATACACAGTGGTCTTCTTTGTTCACAAAATTTGCCTTGCAGTTGTTGGACAGATAATATCATATATAGTTATGAAGCTTCATTGAAATTCGGGATAGATGCGTTCAGCTAAGATCTGTAGTATGCCGAGTGGAACGCGGGCAACAACTTTTCCCACGACACTCAACAGGGATATACCGCAGTAGTTGTTGCAATCGCTGCGATCCCCTTTGTGTTTTTACAAGGTCACTTTCTTCGCATTGCGCATGTCCGGAGGAACCGCTCCCTCTTCCATGCAGAGGCAAAGAAGTTCATGCAGGTGCAGCACTAGAGCACGTTTCCCGGGGGTTTATCCGCTGGCTGGTGAGTCGATACCTTTGCTGGGTTCTTCCACTGTGGATTCATTATCTAGTTATTCCATAAAGTTCACGCTCTTAAAGTGTTCAATGCCTCCTTGCTGATAGTATTTTCTCTGGAGAAGAGTTCGAGGTAGTGCTACACCCATATCTCCCTTTGTTTATTGCAGTCGGTCGTGACTTCCCCTGACTTTGTTTTCAGTGGAGCAGTCTTCTTTATGGATGGACATATTGCCTTCTTTATTCCATCATACATGCCCCTAATGTTCCCTTTGTCGGAGGAGAGTTGGATGCTCTGGCAGAGTTGTAACCAGTAGTTGTTGGCACAACGCCGAACAGTTTGTTGGGCTTTGTTCCTAGAAGCTCCTAGTGTATTCGACTTGTTTGGGTATCTCTTAAAGTTGATACGAGCATAGCACTTGCCTTCGGTGACAGGTTCTAAGAGAGTGATGTTTGCTTCGTAGCAGCGAGTGATTTTCCGTTCCTTTTTGCCATACATTGTGAGAGCAGTGTTGTACATGGCGTCACAAAGATTGTTCCATTTTGTTTCTTTCTGTTCGGTGTGGAAAAGCCGGGTTGCATTCTAACCCTGGTAGACACCAGGGAGTGATCAGTGTCACAGTCCGCGCTGTGGTAGCTGCGTGTGTTGAGAACGTTGTTGAGAGAATCACGCTTTGTGATGATTAGGTCAAGTTGGTGCCAATGACATGACCTGGGATGTCTCCAGGACAATTTACTTCTTTAAAAACAAATCATGTCGTAAATTGTCCTGCATGTATACAGTTCTCCAGATTGCGACACAACACCCACATTCAATGGGAAGAGTAAAACGTTAGCTTAGCAGGCCTGGTAATCATATGAAGAAGTAACAGAGGCCTTCCTCTATCTGACAGTTGCAATAATTATGTAATTCCTATGAACATCATCAAGAGGTTAGGATGAACTGCATGCTGAATATATATATATATATATATATATATATATATATATATATATATATATATATATCCTCTTATTGAGGTAAAACAAATTATGCATTATCAGTTTAATTTAAAAAAAATTATACCTAAATAATATTTTATTGTTTCTGTTCATGCCACCAATATGATGTTCACTAATTTGGAGAATTGTTAACTTCGCGCTCATTTGAAGGTCAAAATCAGGATTCCGAAATCGCTCGCGAACAGCAGAACAAGCGTGAAAGAAATGTGTACACATCTCAAAACGATTTTCACTCGATCGATCATAAAATAAAAAAACAACCTACCATAATATGGCATGCATCATAAGAAGTGTGTGTGCGTGCGTGTGTGCATGCGTGCGTGTGTGCGTGTGTGAGTGTGTTTGTGTATACTAACGTATTCTAGTTTCCAAGTTGTCATACAGGTACATTCTCGTCCATAATGTCGGTGTAGTTATGTAGCTGTGCAGTAATTTCTTAGTAAAAAATGCTTGGCGACACATCACACCATAAGACAAGTAAGTTGTGTATTTAGCCAGATAATATACCCTTGTGTGACTGTTGTAACGTACTGAATGGCATTTAGTGCGCCGGCTGGTGTCAACATTTGCTTGAACTTCTCTCAATAATTCCTCCGGGAGATATAGTCAGGACTCTTAGCACAATTAAAGTTACTTGACTGGAAAACATACACCAAATCATGTTGCTTCTTGGTGTCATACTAAGTGATTTTAGAAGGGGAGTCTCGCAAAATGAATATCTTCCGACCAATTCCCCCCCCAACATTCATACACACACGCACACGCACGCACGCACGCGCATTAATTTCACTTCCTTAAGTGTCTCCTTAATTCTCCACTGTATCGTGTGTTGCAGGTCTCCGTTGGCAAATCATGCGTTGTTCTGCTTATGTTGGTGGCGATCTTCTGCTCCCAGTTTCCTGTGACGACCTGCTCCCGGCCACCGAAACATTTACTGTACTATGTCTCGTGCATGGAGCCGTGTAGTAAGGAATTAAAGAGATGTGTCCCACGTTGCAGGGAGAATAACACATGTGAGGCTTCCCGCAAGTTCTGCAGTATCCTGTGTTTGAAAGCGTGGGAGTCATGCATAAAGAAATGTCGCGAGGAAGCTGGTATTATACGGCTGACAGATCTTTAACGAACTTTGTTCAGTCATACAGCATATATTACAATATGTTTACATGTGAATATATTACGTTAACATGGGATTTACCATATAAACCCAAAAGGGGGTTACGACATGGACCAGTAATTGCAGTATACCATATATCATATACTACTGATAATATTGTCAGGTAGAATTACATTAACTTATTAGTTTTTAATGGAAAGCGGCAATTACTAAAATTACATGTCAATTGAAATATTAGTATTAATATAACATAGGCTATAACAAGGTGCATAGTACAATGTTATATTACTGAGGGAGCCTAATTGAATTCAAAATACGTACACAGCATATTGGTGCAATACTTCAAAACAAACATAATTCACGAGCGTGGCAGAGTTGGCATACTGGGTTCGTTCTGGACCCGATCCACGGCGTGGCGGCCGTTCAGGTCGTCCGAGTATCGAGATAAACCCTCTGTCATAATTTTTCTTTCAGCCATATTTTAATATCTATAATATTATTATATTTGATATTATTTGAAGATATAGCGTTCAGCCAACGCATATACGCCGTAGCTATACTGAGGACTCAGGGTCGAACCCTCCTGGAATCACTGTTACATTTTACTTTTCCTGTTATTTATTTATGTTTTACTTCAATATTTTATCATAAGGAATTATTTTGGTAAATACTTTAGTGTTATTCAGCTGAACTAATAAGTGCATCTAGCAGACCAGATTGACGCACTGAGCTTGAACTCTATAAGATTCACATAGCAGTTCTTCTAATAAAGCACTTTGAAGACAAGGGTTGGCTGACGGAGAGGATTAATACCTTTTTTCAGGATAGGCAAGAACACTGGAGAACGAACGAGGAGTTGGCTTTTCTATTGAGAATACACTTGTAAGGAAACTAAAAAATGTATGCATTTTAAATCACTTATTGACGCTGCTTATTCCATATAACAAAGATCGCTTCACCTCCAGTTTATTCAATTACACGAAATGTAAATATGCCAAATACAGGGTTTCCTAAATTATCTTTCCATTTTTTCAATGTAAATACAAAATAATTAGTTTGTATAAGAATAGGTAACATAGACCTCGTATCATAGTGATATATTGTGTGTAAAAGAAATTGTCCTCTCCATATTGCTAATTTTACAGCTTAATCTTGAAGCCCATATTTAGAAAGCATGTTTTACATCATGTTGCTAAAATATCAACGTCAATGTAATATAAAATGAACCATTTAATTGGACCCTTTTGATTTCTGAGACTGCCTTGGAATAAATGTGTACCCTTTACGTGAAACCACCCGTATTGTGTAAAACGCTTTGAGACGCCCCATGTACTGGACTCGGCGCTATGAAAGAAAATACATTTTTATAAAGAAATTTACCAAGCAAATAACTGAACAATTACTTCAGACCATCAACTACCTGATCGACGCACTAATACCCAGTACGGAAACACATGTATGTTCAATATAATTTCCCACCACCAATAAATATTTGCCTTGAAGTGTTACTGGTAACATTGTTTAAGCAAGACGTGGGAAAGGTAACTATAATGTATCCATGCTAGCCAGGGGTTGTAGCTGTATTACAGTACCATTGGCTGATCTAACTTTTGAAATGTCGATTTGTCAGTTTATTCCCCGCCATGTTCGGAAGTGTGTTGAATAATGTATTCCACTTGCTGTCTTTGTCGACGTTTTTCTGGGAACTAGACGCGCCCATGCCCAAACTTTGAAGAGCTTTCCCACGAAATGCCCATACTTACCCAGCCGACAAGCGAGGACTGGTCCGGTCTCAATTAAAGTGAACTTCCCGTACGCGAGCCCCGTAAATCTGAGCGAGCAACATTATTGGTTTCAAGGTCGATCTGCCACGCCCCACGCGTAGCCAGAACCCTTGACGGCGAGGCTAGACCAACGCTGGTGATAGCCTCCTTTACAGGTAATCGGCAAGGTACACAATTTATAATTTCAGTGAAAGGTTACCTACAATGTATCTCAATATCAAGAACGCCATTATTTCTAACCTCGGAAAGCCCTCAGAGCCAAACGCTTTAAGAACTTAATTAACGTCGTCCACTAGGTTAAATGTCATAATGGAATCGCTTCATCAACTTAATTATCCTAGTGGGCAAGGGACCCTTTCTTTTCCCAGCAGTGGAATGCCTAACTTATGCAAAACGCAAGTAAGAAACAACGAACGAAAGAAAGAACGAATGAACGAACCGCTAATTATGTTAATGCGCACGAATGTTTCGAATGAATAAACACGGTATAATTCGATATAATAAACATATTCTTCTGAATTGGACTTTGGATATATGCAGTATAACTAGTAAGGCAACATCTGGTGTAGACATAGTACTTCAGAAGCTATGTTGTGCCAAGAGCGTGCTAACTGCTTCGGAACTCTCTCGGATGGGTCGTGGAACTCCCGAGGAAGGACACGTGGAACTCCAATCAAAATGTAAAAGCAAAATAATTAATATATGGCGATATATATAATCCGACGTGTTCACTTATTGGGGGTATGTTAGATTTAACAAGATTTAACAAAACTACCATCCAAGGCAAATTCCCAGATTGCAATTGAACAAGGAAGCAATTGGCCTATCGAGAGTACATCACTATTTCAAGTGTATGTATCCCGCCTGAGACATGTGTCAACCTTGTTTTTAAACATATTCACTATTGCTAGCATTTACACGATCTATAGAAAATGTGTTCATTAATGTATTTTCCTCTGTGAGAATGAGTACATTCTGACATGCAATCTAAACTGTTCCTTTATTAATGTTACCTGATGTTCTCTAGTTCTACTATATCAGAAAAACTATTTCCATTAATATTTAGGTGTCCCGCCATTAAAAAGCTTCTGATATTATATGTCCAGCACTGTCTTCTAGTGATCCAACCTTTTCTCGTGCGTTTTGTTTACACGTGACACATGCAAAACTACTCTTGTTGAATAAAGAAGCTATCCTGTATGTAAAATATTAATTGTAATTGTTCGTCCTCACCCCCTGTACTCTCTAATTGTTTCCATTGCATGTTTCCCTGGATATTACCTCCAATTATGATGCATTCCTCTTTATTCACTTCCTTCACAACGTTTAGTATTTGTACGTTATCTTCTTTGTTTATGTTTGGACTTCGGTAAACTAGTCCAATAGTTAATGTTGAATTTCCTGTAGCTATTTTGCACCTTCATCGTAATATGTTTCCTTTTGTATTTTATTTCGTAAACCTGAATATATTTTGTTTATATATAAACTAACTCCCCCCTCCCCTTCTTCCTATTCGATATATTATAACCATTACGTATCCTGTCATTCCTAGTTCACCATCTGCTATGCCGTTTTTGGCCTACGATTCGGTTATATCAATTACTTGAAGGTCAATATCGTCTACTATAATGCATAATTTGTTCCTCTTGTTTTAGCATTAAAACGCACACATTTAAGACGAGCTTCCGAAATGTTTTCAGGACATTTTGTTACTTGTTTATGTGTACTAGTGGACTCGTGTCCTGTTTGAGGCACCTCTAAGTAACTCCCCTGCGCTTCTAGTTGAAACATTGTTTGCTGACAAAAATATGTTTGATGCTGTCCATGCCACTACCGACTGCTGCTAAGAGTTCATCCGCAAACACTGCTGCATCATTTCCACTTATATGAAGCCCATCCCTCATAAACATGTCAGCCCTCCCAATAAAATAACCCCACAACAAATTTTAGGGTCAAATATGTCGCTGGTTTTCGTCATTTTAAAAGTTGTGTGAGGCTAACCGTTCAGCGGATATTGACGGACCTTGACCCACCTCCCGTATATAGTTGTGACCAACCCACCAATTTGTGGTCTAGACCACTCCAAAAACTAGCGACATTTAACGCGGTCTGGGGAATTTTTGTCGTTTTTGCCTCAAGACGATTGATCAGCGGAATTTCCGATTTTTCAGTGACATCTGGTGGGAGCTAGGTTCAGCTTCATAGATCAGATAATATCCATTTTGTATCCATTCTTGTATCATGCGGTTGCAATAAGTACTGTTATGCATCAATGCCAAATCCGCCAAGCGTTATTATAAATATTGTCTAAGATGTATATTTTCCACAATTCTGTCGAATGCATCCAACATCGGCAATTTTTTTTATTTCCCTACACACGCGCGCAGATATACACACACTTATGTAGTCAAGCGCGAAAGTTATTAAGCCCTGATATGTAACTGTTCTCATCTTCTTCTTCGGTACAGCTCATACTTCCGTATTAGTCCCATATTATGTTATTAGAGTATTAACATTCACAACTTAGGCACATGCAGTGTTTCTTAAGGCCTGCTCTGTCAATATGATGTTGTTTTGTTTTTATAAATATTAAATTTAGATACACAATATTACAACATCGATTTGTATAATAATAGTCATAACTACTTTTAAAATTGTTCTTGGGACAACGGCCAAAAACTCGCAACCCCGTACTTATGCACAACAGCCAACATGTCGACCATTGCTTTTAATTTATTTCGCCGATATTCCCAAAAATTAACTTGATGATTTGAAAATCAAATAATTTTAGCGCCGCAATTTTAACAGCATATTTCATTCCCAAATTCAGTGGTTGTCGGGATTTCATAATTTTAGTGCGAGCAACGTGCAACATAACGCACAGTTGGTGACCATCTCAAGGAAAACCAATTGTCAAAAAAGTTACACGCATGAAATGAAACTTCGAAAAACCCTACTTATGTGCGGGCATTTGGGTTCAGATAGAGACCACCACTTTGTGAGTCCCTTTCAGTTTTGTTTTACTTCAATGTGAGGGAAATTTTATTTCCCCAGGCATGAACATGAAGTATTTCGTTTATTTTAATATTGAGTCCTTGGATAACTTATTCCGAAAGAAACCAATTGGTCTCCGGCCTTACTTCGATCCATTGTAATTTAAAGGAGTCCAGATCTTTAGTTGTGCGTTTAAGATTTTATTTTAAATTTTGCAAAACTCTGCTCACCTGCTTACCAGATTCCAGTTAGGAATTCAAGTTGCTCTTACACTTGTAACCTGAATATCTTACAAAACCATACACTTGTCAAAGGGGTGTCACCATAAATTGCCTGCCACTTTATATTATATTTACCCATCTACATGTGACCGCTTCGGTGCCTAAACATATTTGCTGTTGGAAGGAACAACGGCTTTTAGTGGAATGAATAGTGAGAGTCTTCCCGCACATTCTGCAAGACATTGGGTAAAATAAGCGGTTATCATGTCCCAGAAGATGCTCCGATAACGATACGAGGCAATGGATACAAAATTGCGAATTAATTTTATTTAGTCATACAGCAAACTTCTATAATGCAACAATACGACAAGTGAATACAATAGCGTCATTTAGAAAATCCATTGAAAATCCAAAACGGTTTTATGACAACGTCCACCTACAGTATCATACTTACTGTCAAGTACAAATTGCATATTGCGAGAGACAAATGTAATGTAATGTAAGTGTGATAACTCGTTAATGCGTGCGTGTGCGTGTGCGTGTGCGTGTGCGTGTGCGTGTGCGTGTGCGTGTGCGTGTGCGTGTGCGTGTGCGTGTGCGTGTGCGTGTGCGTGTGCGTGCGCGTGCGCGTGTACGTGTGCGTGCATACGCACGTGTTTTCTTTATTGTGGTCTAGGTACATATGTGTTTTCTAGTAACAAACTTATATTGACATTATACAGCACACTTAATGCCTCTCAGTCTGTTTGGTTTCCTACCCGGCCCAATACACAACTCACTTGTCTTACAACGTGCCACGTCGCATAACGTGTTGTTTTACTAAGACACGGCTGCAAAGTTGCTGACGCCACCGACATGATGAACGAGAAGGTACATGTATGATAACTTCGAAACTAGGATATGCACAAACACGGCAGATCAGGCGTTGTTCTGCATCTGTTGGTGGCGATCTTATGCTCTCATGTTCGTGAATATTTAGTTGTAAACATAAATATGAATAAAACTGAATAAATATGCATTGCATTTCCAAATATTGTTTTTGGTGAAGTTCAAAAGTTCAAAAGAAATCATAGTTTTTGATGATTGTTATTTTTTCTTCAAAAGTATAATTATATTAAACTTTGACGAGTATGTATCCGTGTGCAATATTGCAATGAACTAAGAATAAATGTTTTCAACTTGTATTTTGGGAGAATATGTGTCAGTTTGTCGAGTATTAACATTTGGTATTAAGTTTATATGCTTGTATATTAAAATGCGTAGGCCAATTTACATTAAAGATTGTCTTAAAATGNCCAATACTTGAGCATTGACAAGGTTTTAACAGATCAGTATATCGTGTACCGTAACTTGTTATATTGTTGTATTACTTATTATTATTATTATTATAAATACATGTATAGCCGTGACAAGTCTAAATGAAATTAACTGTTATGTCTAGTTGCAGTAATTTGTAGATAGGTTTTATTTTGTGTTGTATTTGATGAAGAATTGTGCATGTGATCCGGTATGGAATTACCGATCGATGTTCGTGAATATTTAGTTGTAAACATAAATATAAATAAAACTGAATAAATATGCATTGCATTTCCAAATATTGTTTTTGGTGAAGTTCAAAAGTTCAAAAGAAATCAGAGTTTTTGATGATTGTTATTTTTTCTTCAAAAGTATAATTATATTAAACTTTGACGAGTATGTATCCGTGTGCAATATTGCAATGAACTAAGAATAAATGTTTTCAACTTGTATTTTGGGAGAATATGTGTCAGTTTGTCGAGTATTAACATTTGGTATTAAGTTTATATGCTTGTATATTAAAATGCGTAGGCCAATTTACATTAAAGATTGTCTTAAAATGTGCAAGATTGCCATCCAAGGCAAACGTCCAGATGGCAAGGGGACAAGCAAGCGATTGGCTTATCGAGAGTAAAACATTTTTTGTTCATGTATGCGTATCATGCCCTCCTGAGATATGTGTCAACCTTGTTTAAGCACATTCACGCTGTTAACATTTACACAATATGTATGTAATGTGTTCAATTAAGTTATTGTCCTTTATGAGAACGAGTATATAACTAAGATCTTTCAGTTCTGAAATCATTTTATTTGCTATCCTCTGTATTCTCTCAAGCGTATCTATATCATTCTAAAAAAAAATTCTCCAAACTTGTAAACAATCATTTTATTTTAGCAATTGTAAATGTTCACAGTGAAGCAGACTTACAGTGCAATCATGTAGAAGGTCGGATCACCTCAGAAAAGCGGCCACCTTTTCCCAGTAACTACCTAAAATACTGTTCATTTCAGAAGCAAGACCTCAGAAGCACGTCCATTTTCGATTAATCCCTATTGCGTTTATTTTAATACTGAATCCTTGGATAGCTTATTCCGAAAGAAACCAATTGGTCTCCGGCCTTACTTCGATCCACTGTAATTTAAAAAAGTCCAGATATTTAGTTGTGCGTTTAAGATTTTCTTATAAATTTTGCAAAACTCTGCTCATCTGCTTACCAGATTCCAGTTAGGAATTCAAGTTGTTTTTACACTTGTAACCTGAATATCTTACAAAACCACAAACTTGTCAAAGGGATGTCACCATAAATTGCCTGCCACTTTATATTATATTTACCCATCTACATGTGACCGTTGCGGTGGCTAAACATATTTGCTGTTGGATCTGTAAAGATATTATTAGCTCTCACAAGATTCTTGCTCTTATCTTCCTGCCTCACTTCCTCCTTTGTGTTTGTCTTCCACTTATGACTACAAACCACTCCAATTATGACTAATAATCACTCGCGTCTATGCATACTTGAAGGAAAGTTGTAGAAGTAATTAGATTGAAGGAGTATCCAGCTATTTCACAAGGTTGTAATAAATAAGTATATATTGGACCGTAACCGGTTAGAATTTTGTATTATACTTACAAATGTTATACAGACGATTAGCTCATGAAATTACTAAATGAAATTAAACGTTATGTCCAGTTGCAATAATTTAAAATGTTTTGTTTTAAGTTGTATCTGATATCAACATTTGTATGTGATCCAGTCTGGAAATACATAACTAGGGCGCATTATATTTACTTATTAATTCCAGTATGTTTTTCTTAGTAAAACACGTCAGGAGAACACGTGTGTGACCATCCGCCAGTTCTGTAAGAGACTGTATTAAAGCGGGGACGGCATGCAACGAGAAATATGGCATTGAGACTGCGAGGATGCAGCTCTTGGACAAAGAATGATCATTATTCAGTCACACAACACTGATTTTCTATCGCTCGTCATCATCGTACCTGCTCGACTAACTGTAGCGACATATATCGAGATAAACATATGATAATGTATTTGATTGTTGCTTATTATAAAGAGGAAGACGTAATGATCTGCAAACGCTATGTGATTATTATTCCATACATGAGTCACACTGCTGCTGCATGTTTTGCTTTCATAAGTACTCCAGACTTTTAAAACAAGTAACTTGGTCACAATTTCATGTTCACTACGACATTGCTTAGTATTAATTGATTTTGTACTGCTACTGCGAAAGAAGTAGCTTGGGGACATATCAGTGTCGCAATCAGTTGTTCCCCACCCACACCCCCGCTATCTCTCTAAGCCTCATAAGGTCTGAACCTAATCTCATTAATATCAATCTAGAGTACATACGTTACGCTACCCCTCCTAAACGCGTTGCACCTCGGCGCCACACATTCAGACGTTCATCTACGACCCAGGAAGGAATTTTCTTCGAAATTCACCCTTTCTTACCATTCATTCGCACAATCCAATTAGCCTTCGTAATAATTCCGGACAAGTGTTCGCAACGATTGTTCCAAGTTACGTAAACCATCTTCCTCCGTATGTGTTTATGTAGCGCTCTCTGGACTTTGTTGCTTTCGTCAGTGTACGGTTTGTCGCACACTCCCCAAAAGTGGCGCTACTCACCATAATATTATTGCCACAATTTTATTATAATTTTTAAATATACGTCTGGAGAAGTGGCATAAATGGTTGGTTGGCTAGCCACGGCTATTGTTGTTTACGACATGCTACGTCATTGAAACTGTACACTTGAGTAACGTAACATAGTTTCAAGCAAAAAATAGTCAAATTGTCAATGAAATACTATCCACAATTGCAGTGAATTGAAATTGAGAGATGTCTTGAGAAACATTAGGAATTTACCTAGATATGCAAAATCTGCACATCAAATGTAGGTTGTGTCTCGAGTGATACGATCAATTCTCACCAGGTTGGGTTTACTGTAGAAAACCCGCGTAGTGTTGCGAAAACTGTTTTCCCCAGCCCTTTATTTTGGCAGTCTAGACCATAACATCGAAATTGGGTGCTTGACAACATAACTTGACGCACGTCCAATATTATGTATGCGATCTTAAATTTTTCTTCCTAACAATGTTAACGATCACCTAAAGCTGCCATGCAGATACTTTCTTCAATGGAAACGCGTGTATGTTCTAGACAATTTCCCACCACCAATAATTATTTGTCTTGGTATGTTATTGTTTAAGCAAGATATGGGAAAGGCCGCTATAATGCATCCATATTAGCTAGGGGTTATAGCAGTATTACAGTGTCAATGGCTGATCTAACTTTTGATGTGTTGATTTGTCAGTTTACTTTCCGTCATGTGCGGATGTATGCTGAATAATTTGTTTTATATTCCACTTGCTGCCTTTGTCGGCCGAAATGTTTCTGGGAATTAGACGCGCCCATGCCGACAAGCGAGGACTGGTCCACTATCAATTAAACCGAAGTTCCCATACGCGAGCCCCCGTAAATATGAGCGAGCAACATTATTGGTTAATGCAGAAACTGAAGTTTCAAGGTCGCACTGTCACGCACCACACGTAGCCAGAAGCAACGCTGATGATATTAAGAACGCCACTACTTCTAACCTCGGAAAGCCCTCAAAGCCAAACGCTGTGGGAACTTAATGATGGCACAACGTCGGTTAAATGTCATAATAGAATTGCTTCGTGAACCTAATCCTCCTAGTGGACATGTGAGATTTTCGCTTCCCAACAGTGGAATGCATAACTATTACAACAAGTAAGAACGAACGAATGAAAGAAAGAAAGAACGAATCATTAATTATGTCAATGCACGAATGCTTCGAACGAATAACCCGGTATAATTCGATAACTTAAACATGTTCTTCTGAGTGGGACTTTGGATATTTGCGTACATAAATATGTAATAAGTCTATATCTAATGTAGACCTAGTAGTTCAGTTACTATGCTGTGTCAAGAGCTTTGGACGCAGTGACTAGGCGGTCGGAGCGTAGGATTGTCAATCGAGAGAAGAAGGTTCAAGTCCATCTGATGTTGTTTCGAAGTTAAGTCAACTTCGTTCATCCCACTTTGTTTCCGTCTTTCGGAAGAGACGCTTCAAACTGTTGGAACCTTCTATCTGGTGTCCCTGCCAAGGGAGGTAAAATACCTCACACAGGGGGCAAGTTTGTAATATACCATGGATTCCATCTCTCATGAGCCATTGCAGTAGGATCCATCATTGACTGCTAACTGCCTCGGAATTCCCGCGGATGGGCACGCGGAACTGCAATCAAAATATAATAGCAACATTATTCAAATATGGCGATATATCGTCTGACGTGTTCGTTTATTGGGGGTAACAATACGTTAGATTTAACAAGATTGAACAATACTGCCATCTAAGGCAAATGCCCAGATGTTAAGTGAACAAAGAAGCAATTGGCCTATAGAGAGTACAACATTGTTTCATGTATGTGTAACCCGCCTTCCTGAGATATGTGCCAACCTTGTTTTTAATCATATTCACGATTGCTAGCATTTATACAATATATAGAAAATGTGTTCATTGGTTGATTTTCCTATGTGAGAACGAATACATTCTGATATCCAATATACACTGATACTTTATTAATGTTACCTGATGTCCTATTTTTTTACTATCTTTCTTAAGTGAAAAAAATATTTCCATCAATATTTAAAAAAAATTGGAATACGTTAGAAAGGTCAATTTGATCTTCTCTTAACCTTCTTTTCTCTAGGGTTGTTAAACCACATTCGTTTAGGCGAACTGAAGTATCCATTTAGATCTTCCGCCATTAACAACTTGTGATGTTATATTTCCAGCAATGTGGCCCAACGTGTTCTCGTGCGTTTTGTTTACTCCTGACACTTGCATAAAAAACTCTTACTCTCATTTCTTATGCAACATGCAATGTTTAGCACTTAGCTTCTTTTATATTTTCTAATTTCAGGAATAGCTGCATTAAGTGCCTCTTTGTAAATTGTGTAGTTTTCTTTATTTCTGGTACCTCTATAAACCCTCCGCGTAGTTTGGTTGTTCGCTATTTTTCTAAAAGCTTCTTTTGACTAGTGTTTCTTTCTAAACCGTTTTCCTTGTTTTATCAACGACACAAATTGTTCATTGATATTCTCAATTTCGTATTTTAGAATGTTCCAACATGCAATTGTTGTTTTAGTCCTCGGCATGTTATTCCCGTCTATGTTGCTAAGTATTTCCTCATATATTTATATATACCTTTGTGGAAGGTTCTCCAGTATTTCTTTTTATTTTTACTTTCTGATCATATTTTGATGTCAAAATGTATTTGATTATGATCATTGTTACTCAATGGTTCATGTATTTTGACAATGTCCACTAATTAATTTTGTGAAGACAAAACTATATAATAATACAGTCCCTCCCCTGGTTGGTTCTAGCGCGTGTTGTGTAAGGAAGTATGTAAAATATAAATAGTAATTGTTGGTCCTTGTGCTCTCAAGATATTTCCATTGAATGCTTCCATGGATAAAACCTCCGATTATGATACATTCCCCTTTATTCACTTCTTTCACAACGTTTTGTATTTGTATGTTATCTTCTTCCTTTATGTTTGGACTTCGGTAAACTAGTCCAATAGTTAATGCTGAATTTCCTATAGCTATTTTGCACCTTCATCGTAATATGTTTCCTTTCCTATTTTCTAACCACCTCCCTCATTACTGGCAAAATCCATGACATATTTATTTGCTAAACCCGCGTCTCCTTTAAGTGATGTGACTAAGTGTTAGGGTCCAATATGTCGCTGGTTGTCGTCATTTAATAATTGTGCAGCTAAACGACCCACCCACCAATTTGTCTTTTTTTCTCAACACGTTTGGTCTACGGAATTTCCGAGTTTTCCGTGACATCTATCTGGTGGGAGCTAGGTTCAGCTTCATAGATCAGATAACTTTAATTTTGTATGCATTCTTATATCATGTGGTTGCAATCAATACTGTTACGCATCATTGCCGTACGTAAATGCAGGGTTTCTCAAGGCATGTTCTGCCTATATGAATTTTTTTATGATCATTCAATTTTAATACACAATATTACAACATTCATTTAACAATTATAGTCATAACTAGTTTTTAAATGTTCGGACACAACAGCCATTAATGGGCATCACCGTATTTGTGAGCAACAACCAACCGACGATTGCTTTTAATTTATTTCATCGATATTCCCAAAAGTACACTTGATGATTTGAAAATCAAATAATTTTAGCACTGCAATTTTAACAGCATAGTTCATTTCCAAATTCAGTGGTTGTCGGGATTTCATCATTTTAGTGCGAGCACCGTGCAGTATAACACACAATTGATGACCATCTCAAAGTAAATTAATTGTCAAACACTTGAAATGAATATTCGAAAAACCCTGCATATATGCTCCCATTTGGAATCAAATAGAGACCACCACTATGTGATTCCATATCAGGTTTTTTGTACTCCCCTCTGAGGGATATTTTATTTTCCCAGGCATGAACATAAGGTACAAGGGACCAATGGGTTTTTAGTGGAATGAACAGTGTGAGTCTTCCCGCCCATTCTGCAAGAGACTGTGCAAGAGCAGCGGGTATCACGCTACAGGAGATGCTACGATGAGGGTACGAGGCAATGGATGTAAAATCGCGTATTAACTTTATTCAATCATATCATTATTTTAGTGCAAGCAACGTAGAACATATGCACAATTGATGACCATCTCAAAGTAAACGAATTGTCAAAAAATTACCGCGTTGCGTTCATATAGAGACCATCACTCTGTGAGTCTCTGTCAGGTTTGTTTAACTTCCCTCTTAAGGATAATTTATTTAACCCAGGCATGAACATAAAGTACAACGGACCAACGAATTTTAGTGGAATGAATAGTGTGAGTCTTCCCGCACATTCTGTAAGCGACTGTGCAAGAGAAAGGGGTATCATGTCACAGGAGATTCTACCATGATAATAGGAGTCAATGGATACAACATCGGGAATTAACGTTATTCAGTCATACAGCAAACTTCCAAAATGCAATAATACGACAAGTGAATATATTAGTGTCACTTAGGAAATCCATTGAAAATCCAAAATGGTCTTATGACAACGTCTACCTACACTATCATGCTTACTGTTACGTACACATTGCATATTGTGAGATAATAATATAATGTAAGTGTGACAACACGTTAATGAGTGTGTGTGTGTGTGTGTGTGTGTGTGTGTGTGTGTGTGTGTGTGTGTGTGTGTGTGTGTGTGTGTGTGTGGGTGTGTGTGTGTGTGCGTGGGTGTGTGCGCGCGTGTTCGTGCACGCGCAGGTGTTTTCTTCATTGTAGTCTAGGTAGATCCTTATGTGTGTTCTATAAATAAACTAAGCTTGGCATTAGGCAACACACGTAATGCCTTTCAATCTGTTTGGTTGGTCTCCACGGAAACTCTTCAAACGGACACTCTTGAAGGTTTTCAACTTCAACTGCTCAAATTCTCAAGTCGGAACGTTTGTTGGGAGGATATAGATATTGCGGTGAAAGGCAATATAGGTATCATTCCTGGCCATGACCCCCTTGTGCTGTAGTGTGACAACTGTTATGAAGAAAGGACAAATTCAGAGTTACTCATAGTCACCGACGTAATGGATGCCAAGGTGCGTGTATATGATTATCTCGTCTTATTTATTAAAATTCCGAAACATGTGTGTGTNTAGATAGTTACGCGCACGCACATACACACAGTGGTCATAATAAAATACATTTTGACATCAAAATAAAATCAGAAAGTAAAAATAAAAAACATTCAAGAGAAACTTCCACAAAGGTAAAGATAAAATATATGAAAAGAATACATAGCATAGTTACATTGGAATGATGATGAATGAGATCGCAACTGAATATTGGAACAGTCTACAATATAACATTGAGAGTATCATTGATCAATTTGTTCCCTTAAAAAAAACAAGGAAAAAGGTATGAAAATAATCACTTGTCAAAAGAAGTTATTAGAAAAATAGTGAACAAGCAAACTATGTGGATGGTTTATAGGCGTATCAGAAAAGATGACGACTACACTTAATGCAGTAAATATTGAAATTAGACAATCTAAAAGAAACTGTGAGAACAAATGTGCATGTAACATATACAATGAGAGCAAGAGTTGTTTATATGTATATATGTCAGGAGTAAACACAACGTACGACATAAGATGGATATGGATAAATGGATATTTCAATTCAGTGTTTACCAGAGAGGATATCAATGCATTACCAGTTCCAGATACTAAATTTCATATACAGACACACACACACACA
>SDWI01000163.1:123546-146419 GCA_009193005.1 Lamellibrachia luymesi
TGTGTGTGTGTGTGTGTGTGAGTGTGTGTTTGTGTGTGTATGTCCGCGCACGTGCGTGTGGATGTGAATTTGTTTGTGAATATGTGCATATTTGTGCGCACTTGCGTGTGTGTGAATGTTTGCGAATGTGTGCGAGCGTACGTGCGCGTGTGCGTAGGTGTGTGTGTGTTTGTTACAAAATATGTTTAGTCCATATAAATGAAAATAAAATTCACTGTTATGTCTAGTTGCTGTAACTTAAAAACAGGTGTGGTCTTGATTTGTGTTTGAATTGGAATTGTATGTGTATTTTAGTATGGAAGTCCAGAACGAGGGCTCTGTATATTTAATTGCAAAGTTATGTATGTTGGTTCACGTTTGATGAGTAATGTATGCACTGCACTCCCTATTTGAATTTCAACATGTACTTTATTAAAAATATTCCATATGCTGTGTTGTGTGGACATATTCAGACACAGTTGCATATCGTTTTTAAACAGAGGATCTGTGAGGGCAAATCATGGTTACTGATGGTTCTTATTGCGTTATTTTACAACGTCCAAATCTTATTCAGCATTGGGGAATATGTTTTTTCATATCAAATTACAGTATTGCAAGTATGTTAATATTAAAGGTCCCTACTCAATGTGTCTCATTTCAAATCCATTTTGCGAACAACCAAACTTATTTAGTATCCATTGGAAACATACTAGCTCGTTTGTGCAACTTGTGATTGTAATTTTTTTTAATCACCAGACAAACCAATACATTATTTAATGTTCGGTCAAACATTAAGTGAAGTGAAATGTCCATGTACCCTGCAATATTTAACAAGATTTAACACGATTAACATCCCAAACAGTAAGTTCTAGATGGCATATGGAAAAGGAAGCCATTGGCTTATCGAGAGTCGAACAATTATATAATCTACGTGTAGCCCACCCTATCAGATATCTGTCAATTTTATTTTTAAACATATTCACACTACTAACATTAACACAATCATTTGGCTGTTTCTTCCATTCATTTATCATCCTCTTTGAGAAAGAGTAATTTATCTTGTCCAACCTACAATGTTCCTTAACTAATGCTGCTTTGTGTCCTATGATTCTACTGCCTTCTTTAAGTTTGAAGAACATATCCCTATCAACATCCTCATAACCGTTCACTATTTTAAACACTTCTATTTGGTCTCCTCTTAGTCTCGTGGTCTTTAGTGGTGTCAAACCACATTATAATAAGCGGCTTTCATAACTAAGGTGTCTCAATTCTGGAATCTGTTTAGTTGCTCTTCGTTGTATTCCTTCTAGCTTGTATATGTCCTTCTTACGATATGGCCTCCATGTTCGAAAACAATATTCCAAATGTGGTCTATCTATTACTTTGTGCACGGTTGCAATTAGCTGTTTCTCCTTATACATGATAGTTCTCCTCCTTATACTCCTAATTAGCCGTATAATTATTTTATTTCCTTTCGAAGCCGCAATCCCACATTGCTCTGAAACTTTCATATCAGCACTAAATGTTACACCTAAGTCCTTTTCATGTGTAGTTCTACCTAGTACAGCGTCCCCCATTTTATATTCTTCGTCCATGTTTCCATGTCCTACGTGTATGCATTTGCACTTCCCCAAATTGAATAACATTTGCCATTTTTCTGATCATTTAACTAATTTATCTAGATCATCCTGTCAACTTTGTTTATCTGTATCATTAGTAACCTTTCTGATTACTTTTGTGTATTCTGAAAATTTAAATACTTTGCTACGTATGTCATCTTCCAAATAATTAATATATATTAAAAACAGTATAGGACCTAATACTGATCCCTGTGGTGCCCCATTCAAAACAGATTTCCAGTTTGAAATCTCATCATCTACTATTACTCTTTGTCTTATTATGTGTGTAAACCACTTTTCTATCCAGTTGGTTGCATCATTTCCTATGCAATGGGCTTTTTGTTTAACTAACAATATTTGATGTGGTACTTTATCGAAAGCTTTATTAAAATCGAAATAGACAATATCCACTGGTGACCCGTCATCTATATAACATGTACTAAAATGTGATAATAAAATTAAACGTATAAAAAGGCTTAAACTAATTTTTTTTTAAATGTACTAAGCAACGATAAGCTAAAACTATCAATGCGCATCAAAAAGCATACATACAATGAGACATTGTCTGAATTTATAATGGATTAATGAAATAATTAATGAGTAATTAATTAATTAACTAATTAATTATTAACAAATAATAAAAATAATAAATAATTAAATAATATAGTTATTTATTAATTAAAACATAAATAATAAACCAGTATAATAGTAGACAATTAAGAATAATGTTAATAACAAATACTATGATATGAGTGGTATATAGAACTAAACAGTAAAAACAAGTTTGAAATAATAAGTATCAAGACGCGCTTTAAATGTGTCCATGCACCCGGTCAGACGCAGGTCTTCCGGCAGCGCGTTCCATACAGTCGGCCCAGCGCGAGACAATGAACGGCGGCCGTAATGCTCGAGGTTGTGGCGCGGAATGGTAAGTAGGGCGCGATCGGCAGATCGTAGGGCGAGGCGCTGAACGTACGGCGTATTGTCGCGAATGTCATCCCTCAAGAGCAGAATGCTTCGAATAGTCATCAACCATCCTGATAGCTAACAACCACCCTGATAACCAAGGCAGTTACACACTTTAGTGATAATAGTCAGTCGATGGTTGAATGGAGAAACCCCTATTGAACAGACGTTTCTGACAACGCATGCCTCATAAGCTGGGTGCTGTGCAAGGTTTTGCTGTTGAGGCAATTGAAGAGCCGGTCCATGCATTCCAGAAAGAGGGCTGTTTCTTTCGCAATGATTTTACTGTCTTTCTCAAACCCTGTTTTCGTCAGATTGTTTTGCACATTATTTAGCAAATGAGGTGGGGCATACATGAGTAACACCTTGTCATTTTGAAGAAAAAAAGGGTTATCTACACTGGCTCCTAAAACTCCCTCAAGTTCATCTGTTGTCTCACCCAATTTGCATCAAACTGTCCAAACACATATGCAGAAGGGAGTTTAGAGTGTTGTCGCTGACTGCTCCACTGGATAAAAGTATCCCACAGCTTGTTGGCGCCATCAACACTGTCCCATAGTTTGCGACATACTGGGTTCTCCCCATGCATCCCAAATCCTCCAGATCCGTTGCGTGGTCTTTCTTACGATACATTTTACCCAAGTGACATCTCGTCATATGAATGGATATGGCCTTGGGTGGCTTATTTGGCACATCAAACACGTAATATTGAGATTGGTCTGTAATCATAACCACTGCCATTACATACCAATCACATTTATTGAAGGATCCTTTAGCAGTGATTCATGAGAGATGGAGTCCGTAGCATGTTACACATTTGCCACCACTGTGAGGTATTTTCAGAGCTGCCAAGTTGTGTCGGGAAACATGCGTGAGATCATGGGCGGATCTAAACTCTGAAATGTCAACAAGGGGTGTCTTGTTTCCTAAAGGTAAAGGTATGTTCTTATATAGCGCGGTATCCGGTCCACAGGACTGCTCAAAGCGCTTTACACTTCACCCCCCTGGCAGACCTGTTCATTCCAAGGCCATCTCAACTTCTTTGGGAAGGACAACAGGACACCCTGTGGCAGCACTTCGAGTAATCACATTTCCCCCGGGGACAGCACTTTAATATACAGTGGAAAGTTTTAAAATGTGTTCACTGAGAAGGAAACGAGAATTTAAAATGTGTAATACTTTGTGTGTTTGGCAATGTACGCCTAACAAAATACACAGACAAAGTGGGATGAACGAAGTAGCCAATACTTCAAAACAGTATCAGGTGGACTTGAACCTGCTTCTATCGATTGAGAGGAAAGATGGGGGAATTAAGAGAAGAGATAGGAATGAAGAAAAAACTTAAAAAACTGAGGATGAAGCTAGTGGGGAACATACTTCAATGGACACATTCAGAGAAACAGTCATGGAAACAAAGATACCGCGGAAACCAGAACAGTGTTGTAGAGGATCAAACATAGAGATGGACTGACAGTGTTAAGATATATATATCGAAAGGGCAGAGGTGAACAGCTGAGGGGGGGGATTGGCAGAAGATCGCGATGGATGGAGATGACCCCAACCCGGATGACCGGACAAAGGGGAAGAAGAGGAAGAATAGACAAATAAATTGCAATGAAAAGGATAAAAAAACACTGATGTATTATCGATACTCGGACACATTCGCGACCCGGTGTCGAATTCTTATCAGATCGTATGTGGACCGAATTAAAACAAGACAAGACAAGTGTTATTAGCTTATGCCATACAATGTTGTATGAGATAAATGTACAATACCCAGAAAGAGTATCTGCAAATATTTATAACATTTTAAAATAATAAGAACATCCAATGATAATTAAACTTGCCAATTATGATATTGATTAATTTACAAATTCGTATTAGTTTATTAAAACTATGAATGTTAAACAACACAGAGATCTTGACAGTATTAGCGTGATTAATAAAATATCTAGGCAGAAAGATATTGGTTTTGTCTTTTAAATTGTTACATTTAAACAATATGTGAAATTAATCCCAATTTCATTCATATTACACAAAGTACAATACATATAAATATTGAACCACCTGCCGGTTTCAATTCTTTGTTGCCCAGCCTAAATTGAGTATACATAAGTCTTAATATCTCAAATAACAATGTCAATTATCGTTCAAATTGGAATACTTCTTTAAATACTCTAAATGCATGTATCAGTGTGAAGTTCATTTAATGAATATGTAAAATATATACTGTCTGCCATGCACGTTAATGAAGTCGCATTGACTTCTACATATTAATATGGAGTACGGATGTGACGTCACACGGGTGTTGTTATTTTTATTCTTGTAAATATAAGCCTTAGAGGGTTTAAAAACCATACGGATATTAAAACAAATAAAAAATAAAAGCAACAACACGTTAGTGACGTTATTGTCGTTTTTTTCTTCTCGACAAAACCGACAAAAAGGAAACGCAATTCACATGCGTGAAAGAATGGGCACACAGGGTGGTTATCGACCCTATCCACGGGCGCCTAATGGAGGCTCGGCGCGTCGGGTGTATATTTCGCTAGAGTATCGAGATAACGTCCTGTCAATATTTTATTCTCAATAATATTATTTCATTTCAAAGTAAACGGTATTTGAAGATATAACGTACAGCCAACGCACATACGCCGTAGCTATAAAAAAAATCCTCCTAGAATCATTGTTAGGTTTTTCTTTTCATGTTATTTCTTTCATGTTTTACTTTTATATTTTATCATAAGAAATTATATTGCCAAATAAATCAGTGTCATCCAGCTATCTTAATGAGAACGCGAGTATGAGCGGTATAAGATTTGCAGACAACAGTAGGCCGTGAGATAGGAATAATGCCTTCTTCTGGATCGGCAAGGATAATCTTGTAAGTAAAGAAACTCTCCTCACTGCATGTAGGCATTTTAGGCCGCTTGATGACGATGCGCATTCCACCGATAAAAAAACGCTTCGCCATTCTAGTTTATCAAATTATATTAAATATAAAATATGCCGAATACAGGGTGTTCCTAGATTATGGTTCATATTTTGAATAAAAAAACTAACATGTATAAGAATAGGTGATATATACTTCGTATCATAATGGTATATTTTGTGTCAAAGAAATGTCCTATCCAGATTGTTAATTTTACAGCTTCACTTTCAAGCCCATCATATATACCCTATATTGTTGGAAAATAAAATGAACTAAATAAATGGAACCTTTTGATTTATGAGGTTGCGTGGGACTAAATGTGTACCCTTTACGGAAAAACGCCCGTAAAGTGCAAATATATGAACAACTACTTTAAATGATCCACTACCTGACCGACGCATTAATAGCCAGTACCGAAACACACATGTTCAATACAATTTACCTCCACCAATAACTATTTGCCTTGAAGTGTTACTGCTAATATTAGTTAAGCAGGACATGAGAAAGGCCGCAATTATTCATCCACGCTAGCCAGGGGTGCCAGTACTACTACAGTACATTTGGCATATCGAACTGTTGAAACGTGGATTAGTAGGTTTTCCCTCGCCATGGGTGGATGTACGCTAAATCAATTGTACTTTATCCCATTTGCTATCTTAGTCGACGTGTTTCTCAGAAACCAAGCAATACCCGCAATGTCCGGTCTCTAGGGATAGAATCGGCATCCCAGGCACTATTGACGCCGACCTGCAGCATATCGGCTTTTGGATGAGGAAAGGTCGACCCGGAGCAGCTACGTCGGATCGCTAAGGTTAGGACCAAGTGGACAGCACAACACATATTCACTCTATGTTTTAGAATGTTCTACTATCATTTAAATAATACATATATATGTACATATGCAGGCACATATTTACGCTATTAAACTACGTGGTGCTGCAAATGGTTTATGGTGTAAACAGTTTACACAAATGCATTCAAAATGTGTTATATTAACCGCATCTAAGGAAACACTTGTGTGGCGCTCATTTGTTGGTCAATGTCAGGATTATGAAATCACTCGCGCTCATCAGAACCCCCGTTTAGGAAATGTATACAACACTCCGATCTTTACTAGAACCCGTAAAACATCAACGTACCTTAACATTCTATGTACAAAATGAAGCAACAATATTCATGGAATAGCTACGCAAAATACTGTTGAAAGCGTTGTTAAGGTAAAACAACTTTCGCGGAAAAAATTAGGGTCATATTGTTATCGGCACAAAATCGCCAATATTTGATTGCCCCGTGGGGGACAATATTCATTTTGCGTGGCTACCCTTCAGAAATAACTAACCATGACCCCAAAAAGCCCAATGATTAAATGTGGTGGTCTTGTCCGCCAAGGAACTGTAATTGTGCTAAAGGCCATGGCAATTACTCTCGCGACGTCTTGTTATGAGATGTTCAAGCAAATATTGACACCGGACAGCACACTTAATAATGGCATTCAATCTGTTTGAATAGTCACACAACGGTATCTTACCTGGTCAAATACACAGATCAATTGTCTTACAGCTTGGCACGTCGCTCAGTGTTACTACAGAGTAATTGAACGCCACCGACGTTATGGACGAGAAGGTACCTGTATGACAACTTCGAAACTAGAATATGTTTACACACGCTCGCGCACGCACGCACGCACGCACGCACGCAAGCACGCACGCACGCACGCACAAACACACACACACACACACACACACACACACACACACACACACACACACACACACATACACACACACACTTAATTGTCTTGTTACTTATCCACTGTATTGTGTCTTGCAGCTTTCCTTTGGCAGATCAGGCGTTGTTCTGGTTCTGTTGCTGGCGATCTTCTGCTGCCAGTTTCCACAGACGACCTGCATCGGGTATACACCCAAATATTTGTTGTACTATCGCTCGTGCATCGAGTCGTGTAGGAAGGAAATACAAAGTTGTAACGCACATTGCACGAAGAACAACACATGTGACGCTTCCCGCAAGGTTTGCAAGAACATGTGTGTGAAAACGTTGCAGTTATGCCTAGAGAGATGTCTTGATGAGACTAATAGGATACAGTTCACGAATAAAGAATGAAATTTATTCAGACGTACATCATGGATTACAAAATTATGAAGATTGAATAGGTTAGTTAAACATGGGAGATATCATAGAATCCCAAATTGGATTTATGACATGGACTACACATTGTAGTGTACCAAGTATCATATACACATTATATACTGCGAGATAATAATACAAAATTAGAGTGGATTTACATGTTAATGTTATATACAAAGTGGCAATTTTTGTATTTCATACTAATTAAAATACAAGTTACGTTAAGGTGCATAACAAAATGTTATATTACAGAGCGAGTGCGGTTGAATACAATATTCGAACACAGCCTAGTGGTACAATAACTTTCTAGTACAATATCCAAAATGTTGTAATAGATAAGTATGTCCTGCACTGTAACCGGTTATATGTTTGTATTGCATATATAAATTATGTACTTATGTTTAACCCGTGACTAGTCCAAATGTAATTAACCGGTATGTCTAGTTGAAGTAAGTTGAAAATATGTGTTGCGTTGAGTTGTATTTTATGTCAAATTATGAATATGATCCGGGATGGAATTACAGAATGAGACCCTGTATATGTAATTATAAATGAATGAGTGGTTGTTCGTGGTTAATGAATAAAGTATGCATTGCAGCTCCATATTGTTTTGGTGAATTTCAATAGTTATGTTAAATAATGTTGATATGTTGTTTGCAAGCGTATGTGGGCAAGCAAATCATAGTTGTTGATGATTATGATTGGTTTCTTTTGCAACATCCTAACCTTATTAAGCTATGCGTATGCACCAGTGTCCACCATTGCAAGTATGGCAATACTAAAGAACAACTGACCATTTTTCGGATTTAAGATGGGAGGGAATGTAATAATTAGCCGAGTATAAACATGTCTTGCCTGATTATATGCTGGGGTATTCAAAAGCGTAGGCCAATTTACATTTGCGTCTGCAAGAGACTGTGTTTGAAAGCGGGAACAGTGTGCGACAAGAAAGGTGGCGTTAAGGCTACGAGGACGCGGCGCCCGTTTCAGGAATGGACGTTATTCAGGCACACAACACTGAATTTTCAGTCGCTAGTCGTCATCGTGCCAGCTCAGCGAACTGTAGCGACATATCTTGATGTCTACAGAACAGCTATGATAATGTATTCAATTGTTGCACATTATCAAAAGTATTGATTGGCACACAACACTGAATTTTCAGTCGCTAGTCGTCATCGTGCCAGCTCAGCGAAATGTAGCGACATCTCTTGATGTCTACAGAACAGCTATGATAATGTATTCAATTGTTGCACATTATCAAAAGTATTGATTTATAGCATATTATCAGTCCATACATGAATCACACTACTACAGCGGTCTTTTGTACTCGATACAATAAAAACAAGTAGGCTGGTCATAATGTTATATTCAAAACGACATTCCTTAGTATTGATTGATTGCCTTACTGTTCCTACGAGATGAGTAGCATGGGTACACATCAATGTCAGTCCCTCCCCCGCCATCTCTCTTAATCTCAGGAGGTTTCTCTGCCGACCACACTTTGTCAAGTAAGACTGTTGGGTGTCTGCCATCTTGGCCCCTGTATCGGTGTATCTGAGAAACCGCAAATGAGAGGGCCAGTTGTGCATGGGTATCATCGAGCATGCGCAACACATGACCGAACATAGATCTACGCATTCCTTTGTATGAAACTCATCATACTGTTACGCTACCCCTCCAAGACGCTATGCACCTCGGCGCCAAACGTTCAGAAGTTCATCAACGAACCAGAAAGGATCTTGTATTTTTTTCGAAATTCACCCCGTGACTTTTATTCGTAAATCGAATTAGCCTTCGTCGTTATTACGTACAAATGTTCACGACGACTGTCGTAAGTAAAAATGAAAAACATACACAATAAACTTCCACAAGGATAAATATAAAGAAAATACTTAACAAAGCTAAACTGTAATAACAATGAACATTAAACATTTTAAGTTGAGAGTATCATTGATCAATTTGTTCAATTTAAAAAAAACCCAAGGAAAACGGCCTAGAAAGCAACACTTGTTTAAAGAAACTATTATTTAAAATGTGTACAAGCAAACTATATGGAGGGTTCATAGGCGTAACAGAAAGGATAAAGTCTACGCCAATTACAAAAAAAAGGTACTTAGTGCAGCTATCGGGGATGACATAATTGACTGGTTAGAAAAATGTTTGATTGTCAGAAGACAGCGTGTTGTGGTAGATGGAGAGATTTCAAATTAGAAATCAGTTACGAGTAGGGCACCAAAAGGATCAGTATTAGGACCTTTATTATTCTGATTATGTATCAATGACTTGTACGAGAATATAAAAAGCAACATACTGAAATTTGTGGATGACACCAAGGTGCATAGAAAGGTTAACACTGATGGTGCTAAAACAACATTTGCAAAATTATCTTGACAAATTAGTTAACTGGTCTGAAAAATGGCAATTGTTATTACATTTTGGGAACTGTAAATGCCTACATACAGGCAACGGGAACCTGAATATAAAGTACAATACTGCAAAAGAAAAGGAATTATGAATAACAATAAGAACTGATAGGAAAGTGTCAGGAGAGAGTGGTTTTGCAGCTTCAAAGGGAAACATAATTTTTGGATTGAGTAAGAGAAATATAACATGAAAAGCTAATTATACCTATGTATAAAGCAATAGTTAGGCCTTATTTAGATTACTGTATACAAGCGAGGAGACCATACCGTATGAAGGATATATATAGGCTTGAACGCATACAGAGGATAGCAATTAAAATTAGTCCAGAACTGAGAGGACTTAGTTATGAGGAACGCCAAAAAGAATGTGGTTTAACAAACCTATACACAAGGATGTTAAGAGGAGGTCAGATTGAAGTTTTTCAAGATATCGAATGAGTATGAAAATATTTATAGAAATATGTGTTCTCACTCAAGAAAGATAGTAGAACTAGAGGACATGAGGTAAAATTAGTAAAGGATCAGTGTAGATTGAACATCAGGAAATACTAATTTTCACAGAGGACAACACATGAATGGAACAAATTGTCTACGGACTGTGTAACTGCTAGCAGCGTGAATATGTTTAAAAACAAGGTTGACACATATTTCAGGAGGGCGGATTACACGTAAATAAAAAGTATGGACTCTCGATAAGCCAATGGCTTCCTTGTCCACTTGCCATCTGGGCATTTGGCTTGGATGGCAAATCTTGTTAAATCTTGTTAGATCCAAAAATTATGGTGTCTGCCAATGGATTAAGAGAACAAATAATATGAAGAGCGTCAACGAGGCTAGGATGAAGCTGGATATTATTTCCTCACACTAAGATAAGAAAGCCTATACATCATCAGTTTAATAATAAAATATTCCTAAATAGCAGCTGATCGTTTGTGTTCGCGCCACCAATAGGATGTCCTGCGTCGACAAGTAAGAATATCTAATATATAGCTTGATATCCCTGAAACCCTATGCTGCCTTCCGCAGAAGACATTGTTTGGCCGTACCCATTTTGATAACACACCTAACACGCCTGGTTCTCTTTTGTGACGAAAAAAATACAAAACTTACTGTACAAAATATTTATTTAATGCACCGCATTTTGTAAGAGCAAGTGAAATAATTATAATCACATTAGTAGGTTGACATTTCTTGCTTTAGTGGCTTCCACATATCAGTGGCATTGTTTGTATTGCCATATGTAGCAGTGCAACTGACACTTTTATGCTTCTATGCGCATACATATTAAATATATTCATTTCACTATATGTTTTAAAAGTTCCTAATATGATTTAAATAATACATATATTCACATATACATGCATATATTCAACATATATACACTTCAAATAATACTACGTGGTGCTGCAAATAGTGTACGGTGTAACTCGTTTAGAAAAATGCATCCACAAGAGTTTTGTGTTATCAGCATCTAAGGACAAACATAATACAAATATCTGTATAAATGTTTGTGTGCCGATCATTTGAAGAGGTGTCCGGTTGCCGAAATTGGGACTCGGAAATCGGCCACGTACTACGGAACCCGCGTGTGCGAAATGTGTACAGAACTCCGATTTTCACTAGAGCTCGACCGGTCGTGAAATTGTCAAACATTACCTTACCATGGCATTCTATACACTCTCGTGGAATAGCTACGCACATAACACCATTGTTATGGCAAAACAATTTACACAGAAAACCTGGGAGCCATGTTGTTATCGGCACAATATTAATACTTGACTGCCATGAGGGGGGGTTCGGACAATATAAATTGTGTGTGGATCTTCAAAAAAGCAATAAGTATTTTGCTTTTATGCGCCAAGTAACTGTAACTGTGTTATACGCTTTGACTATTACTTTGACTATTACTTTGACTATTACTCTCGCAACGTGTTGTTGTGAGGAGTTCAAGCAAATATTGACACCGGACAGCATGCGTAGTCACATTCAGTCTATTTGAATAGTAACACAAGGGTTTCTTACTTGGCCCAATACATAATTCATTCATCTCACAGCGTGACAAGTCGCCCACCGATTTTACTAAGACACGACTACAGAGTTACTGAACGCTACCGACATTATGGACGAGAAGGTGTTTGTATACACATACACATGCACACACATACACAAATATACACCCACACACAAACACACACACACCCACACATACAATACAAATTGTATTTGATGTCGAATTGTGTATGTGGTCCGATATTGGATTACAGAACGAGGGTCCTGTATATTTTGTTATATATTCAGGGGACCTGTGAGGGCAAATAAATCATAGTCATTGGTGATTCTTATTCCCGTTCTTATTGCTTTCGTTTGTACAATTATAATTTTATTCAACTTTGACGAGTATGCACGCGTGTACAAAATACCAAGTGTGTCAATACTAAAGAGCAATAGACAGTTTTTAGGATTTAAGAATATCTATCTAGTGTTGAATCACATTGATTTTTTATCATTTTCGTTATTAACCACGTATATTGTCCGAGAGACGAAGGTATAGTTGGGAGGAAGTAAATCAGTGAAACCTTTTGCGACGGCTTTGTTCTTATCTAGTCAGCAGATGATATGACACGTCTCGTGCGTGGCTGAGTCGAAAGCAAATAAGTGAAGAAGAGCTTAATCCTCAAGTATCTGCGTGCATATGTGTGCGTGTGCGCGTGCGCGTGCGTGTATGGGTTTGCGTGTGCGCGAGTACGTGCGCATGCGCGAGTGCGTGTGTGCATATGCGTGTGCGCGTGTGGGGTTCTGCGTTTATAAGAAGGTAATGCCATTCCCTGTACAAAATTTGTATAAAGGCGTCAGCTCAACACTACGCTGAGCACTGTCTTCACGCGAATGGGCCAACCTGAAATATATACATATGCACATGAAAGTATAAGATTAAGGCTCGCACAATATATCGTCAGTTCCTTGTATATTGAGTTCTACTTGCATCCGTATATTATCGCCGGTTAGGTTACTTAGACACAAAACTATTCACCACTATGTTCATGATAGAAACGAATAGTCACATTGATTTCGGAGTATGATAAGTGACACGTTGTGGGAATTTGTGTCGAGCAATTAACTCCATTCTCCACTACATCGTGTGTTGCAGCTTCCTGTTGGCAGATCATGCGTTGTTCTGATGTTGTTGCTGGCGATCTTCTGGTGCCAGATTCCAAAGACGCGATGTAGCTCCTGGTCACCCAAACGTATCAAGTACTACCACTCGTGTCTCGAATCGTGTTCGGAGGAAGCACTAAAATGTGTCAAACACTGCCTAGAGAATAACACGTGTGCGGCCTCCCGCAAGTTCTGCAAGAGACTGTGTTTGAAAGCGGGGAACACATGCGAAAAGAAATGTGGCATTAAAGCAGCGAAGATGCGGTTCGTGGATCAGGAATAAACGTTACATAGTCACACAACACTGTATTTTCAGTCGCTAATCGCCATCGTACTAACGTCTCATGTTTGGTAAGATTTCGACACGAAATATTGTGATGGAATATTGATACAAATTGACTGATCTGTAATAAATAATCACGCAAGTTGACATTGACACTTGCTTGCCGCTTTCGTTATTTGCTGACATTTTGCGACGAAATGATTCCTGTATGCTGACTTATTTGATGTAAGCGCATAGGCCATATTGACCGAACCGGGAATTTGGCCACGTCCATCCCCAACAGAGGCGTCACTGAGCATGTGACCGCTGCAACAACTTGATTACAAAATAGGCAAAATGAACAGTTGAAGGAATTGTCTAATGAAATGGTTGGCTTGGCAACTCATTGTTGTTTACGAGTTATTACGTCATAGCAACAGGCGTTACTATGTTTCATGCAGTGTATGAAATATAAATTCAACCAACTGATACTTCCTATCCGAGCGACTATATTAGTTAACATACGAATATTCTTCTGAAACGTCAATGCATCATTTCCACACTGGACATGGGATGAAATAAAGTGATATGTTTTGTTTATGTTATGAATACAATGTTTTGCAATTCAATCATGCACGACAAGTGCTTCTTGGTATGTTACACAGTGATGTTATCCTTTAATAAATATGACAACATTGGTGGTTCGCATTGTCTTATTTTTCGATTAGTTATCACCGATAACTGTGGTAAAGCACTGTAGTTGCTGATTGTCACTGCACATTTAGATTGACATGTTCAGTACTCTGAACTCCTCGTTTGCAGGTGTAACGTGTTAGATCGGTAGATCCTCTTCTGTCTCGCTGCAAGCAAGTAGAATACGTTGTATCCATGTTGTGCCTCTGAAGTCGTGATTTCTTTTCTAAAAGAGACAGGGAGGTGGTTACAGTTGAGGTCCCGGTATTGCGTCGATTGTCCTTAGACTACTTAGACCCACCTATGGTTTTTTGAAGGTTAACCACCCTATGTAGGCCAATTTATTGATACGACTGTGACGTATAATTCTACAACTGTCGGGTGCAATTTGTGAAGCAGAACGCTATCAGAGACCGCCGCGACCGACAGGTGCTGCACTCGTTGTTATCTTTCGTCAAATCTTAAATCAGGATTAGTGCAGTTGCAGTATATGGACACGTCCCTCTATGCGCGTCGTCATGGGATGCCATGTCGTATGACAAAATCGGAAAAAAATTAAACAGATCTTTGCTACATTTTTAATTATACAAACAACATAATGGTAGGGTGTCTCGTATTATGTCATATTTTGAAATGTAATACGTTATCTGGGCCAGATGGAATAACTAATGGCCGTATCTTCCATATAGACAAATACTATTTGGACAAGATAGTCAGATATAAGCAAAACAACATTACATAAATGTATTATGTGTTACAAATTAGAAAATAAATGTTACATTTTGGGAAAGGTTTTCGATCTGTGAAAATTAAGAAAACATTTAGGATCTGGTTGTTTCCAGGAAGCACTTGGAAAGATGCATTATAAATAAGGCTGTTGGGATAGTATATCTTGACCGAGCCTGTACCAACGCACTTACGACCACACTAAGCAACTGAAGATCAGATGTAGCATACTCGAAAACGAGAAGACCGCCGAAGAAGAAGAAAATGTTTGTCACCTGTCAATTCAGTTGGTCAGTCCGTTGGACCTATTTGTATTGAATACGGGAAACAACAGACTATATCCCACCTTAACTGGGCTAATATGTAGCACAGTTGACTCTGTTCCCCGAGTACGAAGTCAAATCTTGCAAACACGATGATGGATGAGGCAATGGTTATCTTCCTCACAGTTCTGACTTTCTGGTTGATGGTCTCTGTCTGCTGAGGTCACTATATGGAACGAAAACAACTCAAACGAAGTCTAGTGGACAAACTAATACATTTAGCGTAATCAGGAATATCATTATACATAAGTTACGTAGTCCAGAAGCTGCAAGCCTCAAAGAGGGAAATTGGCCGATCAGACATTATACTAGTTGTAAATTATAATGTTGATTGTAACGAAGAAGGGTGGACGAATGAGAGGGATGACGGTATAGTTGGAGTTAATGTGAAAGGAAGGGAAATTGGACGGAGGAAAAACGACCGAATGATTGTATTCCTTCAGTCTATAAGATCACGATCGTCGCCAAAATCATGATCAATCACAAATTATATAACAGTGTCGTATATTGGCGAACCCAACGTACACGTAACTTACGTCTTCGCTGCCCGGTAGATTTCCTTGATGAGACGATACTCGAGATCCAACAGCGGCAAACATAAAGGCGTTGTATCAGCCAAGAGTGGGCGTGGTACAACCGCATTGCTCGAGACACAACGGCTCTTCGGGGCCATCGCCGCGAAAACTCTTTCGGACCATCCTTCCGTGGAGAGGCTGCAGCGGACGGTAGTTATCCTGCAGGCGCTGCACCGAAAGTCTTTCGCTCACGGCCTCTTCCTCGTCTGCCCGGCACGTTCTGAGCTTCCTGAACGATTCCAGCTGCAACAAAATGTATGCTCACATATCTATTTTGGCGAAAATGTTCATCCTGTTGGAATAATAGTGTAGATTTTCCTTTCAGCACAATTATTAAAATTTACCCAGTACAAGCAAACCAATAATGCAGCTTTTCTTGTTGGCATGGTCAGTGACGGGGAAACAGATTCAGCCACGTATGGGCAGCTGGTTTCCCATGCCATCTGTCCAGCAGAAGTAGAAGTCATCCCTGAATTCCAATAATAAAAAGGCAACCAATGGTTGCCGAAACGTAGGGTAGTAGTGAATAAACTTTAATAAGAAAATCATAAGAACATCTATTCAATGTTTCGTTGATGTTCAAATGTGTAGTGTATGAATAGTTGTAGTACTATGGGCAGTTAATTTAATAAAGGAAAGCGTACGTTTTGCGAAAATTATGATTTTGATAATTAGACCGGGTAACTTGCGAAAGTGAAAATAGCCATGTGTAATTTTATACAGAGCAGACCAGCAGACCCTCTTTTTGCCTTTTCTGATCGGAAAAGGTGAAAATAATTTAGTAGTTTATTTGATGATTTCACATAGACTAAAACAAAGTAATTGCTATCCTGTCGTATTGAGTACCAGACAAGTTCAATCTGTTGTACACTGAATCTGAAACGAGAAGCGCTATAACATGAAATAGATCAGGTTTCTCTAGGTCGCTAGACACCGTACCCGTTTACATAAGTGAGAAATATACAACTAGATTTTTCTTTACACAAACAAAACTACCTTCCGCCAACATATACGAGATGCAATCAAATATACATGTCTAAGGTATATATAAAATATAGTTGTTGTTAATGATTTGCATTCTGTGCAAGTATAATTGGAAAGGAGCGGGCTAAATTTGCCGAATCGATTGATTTTCCGAATCCAATGGAAGGTGCAATTATACTACTTAACAGGGAATGTACGACGATTTGCATTGGATGACGGATACAGAGCTAGTTGGGGGTTCTGTATAATTAAATTATTTTTTTTAACTAATGTGATCTAAGTTACCTTCAAATTAGCAATCTTCATGTTTTAATCTGCATTAATCTGTAGAAATATGAAAGACCACGATGATAGCATGTTTTGTACGGTTTTGCTGTTTACCCAAAAGATATTTTACAAATAGTAATGCATATCGTGTCGCAGTGTCCCGTAGCAGTCGTTCAGTTTAACAGTCAACCAATGAAAATCGTTGCGCATTCCCTTTAAATTCAAAGAATTTTGAACACTGCCTGTCTCTCGGAGATAGCGACTGATTCCCGGAAGATGTTCCAGATGACGACCTCGGAACAGGGAGGTGTGGTCAGACTACCTTCGTAGGTGTAATAATCGGTCAAGTTCGATGGCATCAAATGACGGAGAGGAAACGCCTTCAATGTAATGTCCTGCCCTGAAGTCGACGTAACGTTTCGTTATATATAACAAAAGCCACATTATTATTATCCAGCAAATGCATGTTTGTATGTATGTTAACAATATAGTGTTGTATGTATGTTAAACATGTATGTTTGTATGTATGTTAAAAATGTATGTTTGTATGTATGTTAAACATATATGTTTGTATGTATGTTATACAGGTATGTTTGTATGTATGTTAACAATGTATGTTTGCTTATCGGAAGCCAAACTTTCAGGGATTTGTCAGTGACCGCGTGGTCGGGTCGTCTCCGTAAATTTGTTTCGACATTCAGCTAGGAAGATGGGCATTGTTGTTAGTTATTATGATGACACTTATCACAATCTATATAATGTAAATATGGAGACAAGGATCAGTGCTTATGTAGGAATCAGAAAGCTGGAGATACGCACGAACAATTAATAATAACCTAAACATATTTGTGAACAAATGCCTTCAATAACAGATGCTGAGTTAGGATTGACAGGATACGTCATGTTTAGGAGAGATGGAATAGGAAGAAGGGGAGGGGAAGTTATTTTATATGTTAAATAATATATTCAGGCTTATGAAATAAAATTAGAAAGCGAAGCAGATTGCGATGAAGCTGCTTGGTGCAAAATAGTTTCAGGAAATTCAAAATCAACTATTGGATTAGGTTACCGAACTCCAAACATAAACGAAGAGGATAACACAAAAATACTATAAAGGAAGTTAGTAAAGGGGAATTATCATAATGGACGATTTTAACCATGGACACATACAGTGGAAATTTCTAGAGAGTACAGGGGGTAAGGACCAACAATTTATATTTTTAATTCAGTGTAGCTTCTTTATTCAGCAAGTGCTAGAACTAACCAGGGGACATAATGTATTATATATAGTTTTGTCACCACAAATAAAATTATTGGACAATGTAAAAATACATGAACCATTGGGTAATAATGAACACAATCAAATACATTTTTACATCAATGTAAAATCAGAAAGTAAAAATAAAAAAACGTATAGGAGAAACCTCCACAAAGGTAACTATAAAGTTATGAGAAAATACTTAGCAAAGATAGATTGGAATAAAATGCTGATGAATTAGACCGCAATTGAATGTTGTAATATTCTAAAATATGAAATTGAGAGTATCGTCGATACATTTGTTGCCTTGAAAAAAAAACAAGGAAAACGATCTACAAAGAAACACATGTGAAACGAAGCTATTAAAAATAGTGTTTAAGCAAACTGTGTGGAGGGTTTATTGGCGTACCAGAAAGGATGAAGACTATGCAAATTACAAACAGGCACTTAACCTAGCTACAACTAAATTATAAAATCTAAAAGAACCTTCGAAAAAAAAATATATATAACATAAAAAATTACACCAAGAGTTCCTATGCTTATGTAAGGAGTAAACAGAAAGTTCAAGATAAGTTTGGACCACTGGAAAACAACAGGGGAAACACAATTTCAGACGGGTTTCAAATGGCAGAGGTCTTGAATGAGTATTTCAGCTAATTTTTACCACAGAAGATATCAGCTCACTTCCAGTTCCAATTACTAAATTTGAGGGCAATAAATCAGAACATTTGGGGCAGTTATTTGTAACTCCTGAAATGATAGCAAAGAAAATTAAGAAGATGAAACATAATAAATCACCAGGAGTTGATGGAATACCACAACAACTGCTAAGGAAATTGTTCAGCAAATTAGTACACCACTTGCAAAATTGTCACTAAAAGAAGTAATAGTTCCTTCAGAATGGAAAGAAGCAAAGATTACGCCGCTATTTAAGAAGGAATCGAGGAACAAGCCAGAACATTACAGACCAGTGAGTTTAACATCAGTTGTATGTAAATTACTCGAAACATTAATTAGAGAGCACATGGCGGAATTCCTTGTAAAACATAAATTGATAAATACATTTCAACATGGGTGCCTAAAAGCAAGGTCATATCTAACCAATTTTTATGTTTTTTGAAAGAAATTACAAAGTGGGTAAATTACTGGCCAACAATGGATGTTGTCTACTTAGATTTTCAGAAAGCTTTCGATAAAGTTCAACATCAAAGATTTTTACTTAAACTAAAGCCCATGGCATAGGTAATGATGTAATCAACTGGATAGAAAAGTGGCTTACGCACAGAAGACGGAGAGTAATAGTAGATGGTGAGATTTCAAACTGGAAATCTGTTTTGAGTGGGGTACCACAGGGATCAGTATTAGGCCCTATACCGTTTTTAGTATATAAATGATCTGGAAGATGACATATCTAGCAAAGCACTGAAATGTGCTGATGACACAAAAGTACTCAGAAAGGTTACTAATGTTATAGATAAGCTACGTTTACAACATGATCTAGATAAATTAGTTAAATGGTCAGAACAATGGCAAATGTTATTACATTTTGGGAAGTGTAAATGCATACACATAGGACATGGTAACATGGACGAAGAATATGAAATGGGGGGTGCTGTACTAGGTAGAACTACACAAGAAAATGATTTAGTAGTAACATTTAGCGCTGACATAAAACATCAGAGCATTTTCGAATTGCTGCTTCGAAAGGAAATCAAATTATTGAGCTAATTAGTGGAACTATCACGTATAAGGAGAAACAGCTAATTGTAACCCTATGCAAAGCAATAGTTAGACCACATTTGGAATATTGAATTCAAACATGTAGGCCGCATCGTAAATATAACATATACAAGATAGAAAGAATACAACGAATAGCAACTAAAACGATTCCAGAATTGAGAGATCTTAGTTACGAAAGCCGCTTATTACAATGTGGTTTGACAACACTAGAGACCAGGAGACTAAGAGGATACCAAATAGAAGTTTTAAAACAGTGAACGGTTATGAGGATGTTGACAGGAATATGTTCTTCATACTTAAAGAAGGCAGTAGAACCAGAGGACACAAAGCAACATTAGTTAAGGAGCAGAGTAGGGTGGATATGAGAAAGTATTCTTTCTCACAGAGGGCGATAAATGGATGGAACAAACTGTCAAATGAGTGTGAATATGTTTTAAAATAGAATTCATAAATATCTCATATGGGCGGGCTACACATAGGTGAGCAAATTGTTGGACTCTCGATAAGCCAACGGCTTCCTTGTCCACTTGCCATCTGGAACTTGTTGTTTGGGATGGCAATCTTGTTAAATCTCGTTAAATGATAAGAGGAATCAAATTGTCGAGAATGCAAGACAAACAAAGACGTAAGAAAAGAGTGTCAATAGAAGCACCCACTATTAGAAAGAAAACATAGACATTCTTGGGTAACGTGCCACCAAAAAGAGCATTTCGAAAACTTAAACGCGGAAGGCCTAAAACGGTTAAAATAACCTGACCAAACTTCAACTTCACTAAGAAAATCGTTTATGTTATCAATGTGCATTGATTACTGGTGTGCGGATATGCCGACAGGTTCTAAGAGAGTGACGTTTGCTTCGTACCAGCGGGTGATTTTCCGTTCCTTTTTGCCATATATTGTGAGATTTTTCCGTTTTGTATTTCTGTTTGGTGTGGAAAAGCCGGGGTGCATTCTAACTATGGTAGACACCAGGGAGTGATCAATGTCACAGTTCGCGCTGTGGTAGCTGCGTGTGTTGAGAACTTTGTTGAGATAATCACGCTTTGTGATGATTAGGTCAAGTTGGTGCCAATGACATGACCTGGGATGTCTCCAGGACAATTTACGACATTTCCATTTTAATTCATGTTCCTCAAACAATTGTGTCCGAGACAGGTAGGCCAAGCCTCATGACTAGCACCACTCTTGCTTTGAAGTCTACCAACAGGTAGGGTTGTCATGTCTTGGGAATTCTGCTGATACCAGCTTCAAGCTCCTCATAGAACTGATATTTGGAATCAGAGTGTTGGAGCATAGATACTCATGAGGTTGACTGGTCCTGCTTGAGTTGAGAGCCGAATAGGATGCGTTCTGAACCATTTGCTGGGGGTTAAATCATTATGAATAGCGTGTTCTTCACCACAAAGCCAACGCCATGTTCATGTTTTTCCTTAGGACTCTTCCACTTGTCGACCGGGTCAGTCCTCACTGGCTGGGGGCTGTCCAGCTGGAGGCAACTCCACTCCGGATTTTCGTTTAGTGTTTACTCCCTTATATATTTGCCCATAGATGGGAGTTGGAATTTTGAGTGTCGGGACATGTACACGCCGGTGGGCCCTGCACACTGCACCTCGAGGGCTCCAACCTGCTCCCCGATCTCCAGCACATTAGCCTGACGCCGCAAGGTGCCCAGTATCCGGATTGTACCACGAGGAGGTTGTGCAAGAGTCTTGTCTATGGAGACCAGCATACGTATGCTATCTGCTCCTTTTTCCTACCCAGGAGCTATCTGGCTGCTGAAGCTATAAGCGAGAACTACATGCTACACGCAACATTACAACACTAGACGCATCACACATACGTGTGTTTTCACACCACACCAACTGAGCTGTAGATTATAGCTACTAAAAATTATTATTTTCGGGGATCATCAAATACGTTAAACAAATGTCCTCTCCAGAACATCGGTGTATGGCATATCAAAATATTGTTATTTCACTATTTTCTATTTTGTGAGACAAATTATTCAATCGTTGGAAGTAAACTATATATTTGATGGTCGATCAACATTATCAATTAATCAGAATATATACATGACTAGAATTACCAAATATGTATATTTATTACAAATTACCATGTTTTAATGGGACCGTATTTTATCTTTTCAACTTCAACTCATCTTTTTTTCATTGTACAATGAGAGTTGAAATGACCTGGTCCCTAAGAGATGACTTTTGAAATAATGCGTATTAATTTAAACAATTTTACCTATTCACATATTTATTGACAGCCATTTTGTACTGTAGAATTTAGTTCATACAACTATTACGTGTGCATTTTTGTAAATGCATTTGAAAAAAGAAGTAGATGATGTTGTGTTGTGCGTGACACGGAGGAATATTTTACCGGTGGATATCACATGTATAACGGTGTTTAAAGTAAACAATGGAAAACATCAAAGCAACAACTTTACATAGTATTCTACACTATAATCATTATCATGTAATATATAACAATTAATTAATTATAGTATAATATTCATATCATAATCAGTTTAATCGTATAATAAAACGAAGCGTTCTGTAAAGAATATTTACATTATTTGATGTAACACATCACTGCAGTTGCTAAACGTTCGTTTGAGTGAATTACGTGAGCAAAAAATAGTGAATGTGACTATTATGCCTACCTTTGTAGAGGATTTTACCTAGATTATCCGTAATTTCTCGGAATGCGTCATTGTCGGTATGTCCGACCTGTAATGTAATGTAATATACTCCATCACAAACAAACAAACACGCATGCATCCGTACATACATACATACATACATACATACATACATACA
>SDWI01000163.1:172587-187146 GCA_009193005.1 Lamellibrachia luymesi
ATATACATATACATATACATATACATATATACATATACACATATACACATATACACATATACATATATATATATATATATAAAGTAGACAATTATAATTGGACACATGCAGTTAGTGCCAAAACTGTATGACTTAATATAATATTGTTGACAAAGCAGCTTGTCTTTGCCGCGATTATGTAAATAGGTGATACAGTACAAAACTAATACATGCATATTTGTGGTGCCATATGTCCTAAGAACATTATCACACATCCATGTTGCATGTACCATCATTGTTCTCACACATCAAAATACTTATAAGTACTAGTCGTGTTCTACAGATGGATTGTAACCAAGACTTAAAAGAAGCATCTTTAGTTACTCTATTATGAACGAGCATGTCAATGGCGCCCCTGTTAAAGTGGTAAACAAGGGGTCATGTGACTGGGCTACCATATCATTCCTTGTCTGCAGCAGGGCCATCATAGTCTGGAAAGGGCAAATGTTCTGTTCTGTTGCAAAATATTTAAGAGTTACTCCTTTGCGAAATGGATATGTCTTGGAACTTTTCAATTTAAGTGTGAAATACCTTTGATGAAGATGCAACTGTGTGTCACCTATACTCAAATCTGTTAGAGGGTGAAAAGTGTTAGACCGATTTGTAAAGTCTCCACATCTAAAAAGATCCAAAGAAAGCCAGACAGAATGCTGTCTATAGGACTAAGTCTTCATACGGCGTAAGAAACCGGATCTTAGAACATTACACATTTTACTTTAAAATCTCTGCTGTAATAGCTAGGTGGCATGCGTTGAACTACATTATCCTGTGATTTCTTTACTTTCTTTTCTTAGAATAGTTTGCAAACGCAGGAATGGCTGGCCATTTACAAAACAGCATGGATAGAAAGTGTAAGAAACTAATACAGTATGCCACAAAGTAGATGAGAATTTCCCAGATGCAGCACACCATGTTAAGCACCTCGTTACCTCATAATGGGTTGAACTTTAGGTCTACCCTTGTTAACCATATGGACAGTAGCTTCATTATCACAGTAGAAGAGAATTTTCTTGCTCTTCTACTCCTATCCCCATAGTATAGCTGACACTACAATAGGGCAGAGCTTCAAAAAATGCCATAGACAGCTGCTCATTATCTTTGAACATCAACTCTGGAGGCCATCTGCCCTGAAACCACCTGATCCTACAGAAACCACCATATCCAACAGTGGCAGTAACATCTGTGTACAGTGTAAAGTCAACTGATTTAATAATTTCTTGATCTAGAAAGAGGGCCACCCCATTCCACTCAGTGATAAATCTATGCCACATAGCTGAATCTAGTGGGCATTCTTTCTTTGAGTCTCACATAGTGATATAATTGTTTCACTACAAAGCTTAGACCCTTTGGAATTACTCTGGAAGCAAACATTTTTGGTGACCCAATAAGCTCAACAGCTCCCTGTATGAAATATTGTGCTTATTTTTGAAAATATCCATTATAGTGATTATCCTGCTAAGTTTGTCATCAGGCAACCAGGTTTCCATTCTATCAGTGTCTAGGAATATCCCTAAATATTGCAACTGTACAGTAGGTCCCGCAGTCTTATGCCGGACTATTGGGACACGTAGCGTATTAAATACCAAGGTAATACTAGCCACTGTTATCTCTGCCGTGGCATCCGGTGGATATACTGTTTATAATGAAGCTACTGTCCACATCACTAACAAGGGTAGATATAAAGTTCAACCCATTATGAGGTTAATGAGGTGCTTAATATGGTGTTCTGCATCTGAGAACTTTATAATTATTGCTAAAGGTATGAATAATGACATTGCTGATGCATTATCTCACTTCCAAGCCAACAGATTCAGACAGCTCGCACCCGGGGCGGCACTCAAACCTTGCCAGTGTCCATTCCCTCGGATGTGATATGATATTAGGTAGGGTATTTAGAGCATTGAGAAGATTTTCATATATGTCTCCAATGGATGCATAAGTCCTACACACCCAACTCTATCAGAAGAAATTCCCGCCTACTTTGTGGCACACACTGTTTTAGTGTCTTACAGTTAAAGTATTCTACCATAAAGACATATCTAGTAGGCATTTGTTTTGTAAATCGCCAGCCTTTCCTGTGTTTGCAAACTATTCTAAAAGCAGTAAAGAAATCACAGGATAATGTAGTTTAAACCCAGAGGCTACCTATTACAGCAGAGATTTTAAGTAAAATGTGTAATGTTCTAAGATCAGGTTTCTTAGGCCATATGAAGACTTAGTCCTAAAGACAGCATTCTGTCTGGCTTTATGAAAGGTATTTCACACTTCAGTTGAAAAGATCAAGACAGGGCAGAACTTTTGCCCTTTGCAGACTATGATGGCCCTGCTGCAGACAAGGATTGATATGGTAGCAGTCACATGACCCCTTGTTTACCACTAACAGGGGTGCCATTGACATGCTCGTTCATAATAGAGTAACTAAAGATGCTTCTTTTAAATGTTGGTTACAACCCATCTTTGTATAGCGGTCACTCATTCCGGATAGGCGCAGCTACCACAGCAGTAGCTGTACACATTCCAGATCACATGACATGAACACTGGGCAGATGGAACTCTGATTGTTACTGCAGGTATATTTAAATATCTTACAAATCATTGCAAGAAGCCCAACAAGCCATGTGCAGTAACGTGTGAATAATTTGCTAACCAATAATTTATTTAGTATCACTTCAGTTAAGAGGTGTGATAAGTGTGCAGTAATATATTTATATACATACATGTATATGGACAATGTAGTTACATATTTGTGACAACCATGATTTAGTAATGTAGTATACAACTGGTACTGATCAGTATTTTGATATATGCATGTATTCGTTATGTACTGTATCACCTATTTACATAGTCATGGCCAAGACAAGCCGCTTTGTCAACAGTATACATGTATGTATATTAAGTCATACAGTCTTGGCACTAACTGAGTGGGTACAATTATAAATGTCTTCTTTACTTATACATATTTATATACTTCCTACATGAGAAGCTACTATATATTTCAATATGTTGATAGTACCAACTATAATTACTTCACAGGCAAGATTATGAGTAACAATTGTCTTTATTATGCTACAACAGGTTGGTTGTTGATTAACAACCGTTCAGTATCATACAATTTCCACCCCGTCCTTATATCTTGGGGCATTCGGTTTAAACACCTCTTTTTGGGCTGGCTGGACACCCAGAGGGATGCAGACCCCAGGATTCTCTGGTCATGTGATCGCAGTCACATGATCATGATCAAGTAGCTGGCCCAGGACGGCAGTCGGGTCTCGTGAAATATCCAGGTCTCACATCCAATTCTCAGGGTGTCACAGCTGGCCCCAGAGAGATCTGGCCAGAATGTCCCATTTTATTGGTAAGATGAATAACAAATATGAAGGTTTTATTACATGAGTCATTGTGTTGTTCTGTCATAAATATATATATATATATATATATATATATATATATATTTATATATATATATATATATATATGGCTTCTCAGGGCGATATTCTGCTTTTCACAGAGAAAACGTCTTTACTATGGACTGCAGCTTAAGACGAGTGTCTCTTGCATTGGTGTTCTAGCTTGACAACAGCAGTTGCAATTCACTATAAAAATGGGGAGTTTGATTGTTCCTTGGTTAGTCATCTTCCATTTTGTTTGACATGCTCGTCGTGACATGTCGTTTCGCCAGCTTCGCTGGCGTGGCTCTAGCAACAAATTCAAAATAGACATTTACCATTGTTGAAATAAATATGTGCATAATATGCACGTGAAATGTACATTGTAGCACGAGTGATATGTTAAATTTCCACGTATGCGCGGGTGTTGACAGAATTATTCAGCAAAAGGACAAGCTCCCCACCACTGATGTGTCGAGTGGCGTCACTGTGTGGCAGAAGGAATGCGTGACGATGAATGTTGTATTATTTTTTCCACCAGAGGCGCCACGGGTTATTTCTCGTAGCCTATGATTTGCGGTGGAAATTCCAAATGTCCTGCGTTGGCTACTGAGTGGCCAGAAAGAATGTTCGGCGGTATTTGCCATCACGCGATTTTTTAATGTCGTGAAATTTTCTGATTTTATTTCAAAAGGCAAAATGTGTATTTTTATTATTTGTAACCAACCAAAATGTTATAAATAGTATATATAATATGTCCAATGTCATGTAAACAGGCGTTGGTCAAACTAAGCAAAGCTGGGAAATGTCGGATAGTCATGCTAGTTTTTTCGAAATTTCCGTTTTATAATATTTCTTACTGTAATTGTACTACAACAATGCAGATTAAGACATGTGAAAAGTAGAATATCGACGTGATAAGCCACAGCCGTGATGCCACCCATCTCGACACTCTTGATAATAACGGCGATGTGGTTCTGGAGAAGCCTTAAGCGACACAGAATAACAACGACCTGAATATAATGCAGAAAGAAATTACTGATATTATCAAGGAGCAGATTCAGAAGTTCATGTCCGAAATGATGAGAACAATTTAATAATAATAATGATATTCGAAATAATACGAAAGTTGTTTTTAATTGTATATTAAAATAAGAGTTAAGCTTTTTCATGAACGATGAAAAACAGAAAAGCCCGTATCACAAGAGAGCTACCCCTCACCAGAGGCAACCCTACCATGCTGGAAGTAAATCTTTCCCATGATAACTGCCCTCACGAGAAGCCACTGTTTTTTATAAGACCATTGTACCTTTTCAGAAGGAACGGCCTTATAAGAGGGGACTACTGAGTGGGGGGCGTGCATGCGTGCGTGCGTGCGTGCGTGCGTGCGTGCGTACGTGCATGCGTGCGTACGTACATGTGTCTATATCTTGTAGAAATTATGATAACTAGAAGTTCTGCCACCTGGTGTATTTTGGGGGAAACTGCCCCCCCCCCCCAGTATCTGGATCCACCCGTGAGTTATGAGAATTAAAGCATTTTAGTTATACGAAACACCCAACTAGCTGCGTATGAGATATTGGTCCCTCTTCAATTCGATTTGTATTCGCTCGTCTGTTTTGAAATCAACGGACAATGGATTATGACATTTTTACCGGGTTCGATCAAAAATCGGCGACAAAATTGCAAACGTGGACTGACTCAATTGTATAGCATAATATTATGAACTCACACTTTCGGAAGTTACCCTGTCGTGGAAATGTTTTAACTCCCAAATCTAAATCCTCGAGGGACCCTCGTTGTTACGATAGCTTCCAGACGTACATTTTCATGATACCATACTTAACGAATCTAGTTTGCTGCGCTTCTGAATAAAGTTTAACATTACTGTGATTAGTACTACTATTTTATTTATCACGATTGCCATCTAAAGAAAAGGCCCAGATGGCAAGTGGAAAATGAAGATGGCAAGTGGAAAATGAAGATGGCAAGTGGACAATGAAGATGGAAAGTGGAAAATGAAGATGGCAAGTGGACAATGAAGATGGCAAGTGGACAATGAAGATGGCAAGTGGACAATGAAGATAGAAAGTGGAAAATGATGATGGCAAGTGGACAATGAAGATGGCAAGTGGACAATGAAGATGGCTAGTGGACAATGAAGATGGCAAGTGGACAATGAAGATGGAAAGTCGAAAATGATGATGGCAAGTGAACAATGAAGATGGCAAGTGGACAATGAAGCAATTGTCTTATCGAGAGTCCTATTAAACCGCCTTCGGATATTACATAATCTATTCCCATACTACAACTTTGAAGATTAACGAACCTGTTTCGTGGTGCGCTAAATCATTCAACGATAGGGTTTGAATCATTGTTGTACGTTCCCTGTAATGACACTGATTGGCTACGGGTGCTTCACGGGAACGCCTACACAAAATGGGATGATCACAGAGGGCAACAACGAGACCGTGCCTCTGAGGCCAGACTCTCTTCTCGGCGAATTCACGAATGCGAGCGAGAGTCGGCATTTTAATACACGCAGACGTTTGTGGCCCAATCAACCCGGTTTCTTTAGGCGGCAAATGTTATTCCGTAACTTTTACGGATGATTGTTCAAGATTTGTCTGGGTGCGCTTCATCCGTTACAAGAGTGAGGTGTTCCAGAAGTTTCGCGATCTCATCAAGGAACTTGAGAAAGGCACAGGGCGCAAGCTTAAGGCGCTCAGATCGGATCGCGGTGGTGAATTCTTCTTAAAGAAGTTCTGGGTTGAAGCCATTGCGAAGGCAGCTTACGTCCGGAACCGCAGTCCAACGTCCGCGAAACATGACACCGTTCGAGGCCTGGTGGGGACACAAGCCCTCAGTGAATCATTTGCGCACGTTTGGATGTCCTGCCTATGCATATATTTCCAAGGCAAAACGGCACAAGCTGGACAGCAACATCGAAAAGTGCATGTTTCTCGGCTACAGCACGTGCTCGACAGCATATCGTATCTACAACATCGCTCAGAAGAAGATGTTATTTCGACGTAATGTCACCTTCAACGAGTCTGCTCTTGGTCGAGAAGGAGAATTTCAGTTACAGCGACCAACAGAGACTGTAGAGCTGGAGCTGGGCGCTGGCGCAGTCGTTGATGAAGCAGTCGTTGATGAAGCAGAAGAGAATCTGCCTGACAAAACGTATAACTCAGCCACAAACAGTGAAGCTAGCGACGCATCAGGCGCAGAGGATACAGAAGGAGACGCAGTTGCACTTCGCAGAACGACTAGAGCAAATGCGGGTGTTCTTCCCGTAAGATACAGTGACGCGGGACTTTTGGCTCAAGCTCTAGAGGCAGACGGTCAAGTTCAAGAGCCTAGCAGCTGGAAAGAGGCAATAAAGTCGCAGCAAGCTGGCGATTGGAAGGCGGCTGCACAGATTGAGTACAAGTCACTCATGGACCAGGGCACCTGGGAGTTAGTGCCACTCCCTCCGGATAAGAAGCTGGTTGGAAGCCGGTGGGTGTTCAAAGCAAAGCACGACGAGTCGGGCGCAGTCGAGAGGTACAAGGCGCGGTTCGTGGCTCAAGGCTTCACACAAGTCTTTGGTGAGGATTGTAACCAAACATTCTCGCCAGTCGTCCGATGGGAATCAGTCCGCACTGTCATCAGTCTGGCTGCGCAATACGACATGGAAATCCACCAAATGGACGTTGATACCGTATTCCTCAATGGCTGGCTGGATGAGGAAATATACATGAAGCAGCCAGAAGGCTTCGCGTCTCCCGGTCAGCAACACCTCGTGTGTAAACTCAAGCGCTCTCTGTACGGCCTGAAACAGTCTTCACGTTGCTGGAATGAAGTGCTACATGAGCAGCTGGTCGACATGCAGTTTGTTCAGTCTGCTGTTGATCAGTGTCTCTACATTGGTAAAATATGTGGGAGTTTGGTTTTTGTGGCGATCTACGTCGACGACATTCTCACAGAATCCAAAGAGATCCAAGTTATCCAGAAAACCAAGGAGCTCTTTGCAAAGAAATTCAAGGTGAAAGACATGGGCAAACTCCACTACTTCCTCGGGGTGGTGCGCATTCGTCAGTCTGATGGTGCATTCTGGTTGGGACAGGAAAAGTACGCCGAGAACATTCTGACCAAATTCAAAATGGAGACGTGGTCCCCTGTCAGCACACCCATGGAGACCAATGCGCGTCCTGTGAAAGCAACAGGATATTCGACCCCGTTCGATGCCAAGCTCTATCAGTCGGCGATCGGAAGCCTATTGTTCTTAGCCAATGTGACCAGACCAGACATTTCACAATCTGTCCACAAGATGGTTCAGTTCAGTGCCCAACCAACAGTCGAACACTGGAAGTTAGTGAAGCGCATTCCTCGTTACGTGCAGAGAACGAAGGGCATTGGGCTACTGTACACGACAGGACAAGACTCGTCACTTGTTGCTTATTCTGACGCGGATTATGCTGGTGACGTCAATGACCGGAAATCGACTTCTGGTTTTGTGTTTTTGAAGAACGGAACAACGATATGTTGGCGCAGTAAAAAACAGTCGGTGGTCGCACAGTCAACTGCTGAAGCTGAGTACGTCGCTCTGTTTTATACTGCTCAACAGTGCGTATGGTTCCTGCTAAGCCTGAAGCAAGGAAAACCCGAGACAATGGTCATCTACGAGGACAACCAATCGGCCATCCATATTTCCCAGAATGCAGTGCATCATCCGAGGACAAAATTCATCGGTGTCAAGTACCATTTCACGCGAGAGAAAGTACTCAACGGCGTCATCAAGTTGGAGTATTGTAACACTGCTGACATGGTGGCTGACATTCTAACTAAACCATTGGCTCGCAACCGATTAAACTGTTACGTGCTAAAATGGGACTTGACACTCAGCCACAAAATTGAGAAGGAGTGTTGAAATATGCATTTTTGCACCTGAGTTTATTGAGAGTGCAACAGCACTACTGATAAGTACATCAGTGTCTGCTGTTGTTTACCTGGTTATGCTCAGTCATGCGTACTGCTTAGTGACGTAATGCTTAGTGAAGTGCTGTAGCCTTTGTGTTCTTACGTTGCATTGCTGTGTTTCGTGTAGAGCAGTCTTCTGTTCTAATACATTTGTTTCTATTGACATCTCGGTCTACTGTGATGTTTTACTTCTGCGTGAATGTGGTGTAAACGTCGATACTTTCAACAGGTGTAACTGTGCCGAAGGTCGGAACGAGTCAGACCGTTCCCTTCGTCCTGCCACATCTTACCGGTCGACCTGAACAGTTTGAGGTAACTCCTCACGAAGAGGTTGTTGCCGAAATCCGGTTAGAGAGGTTTGGCGGGTACCTGTCGTCCGTCGACGTACACGGCGAAGAAGTTGATGTCGTTGTTTTTGGCGTGGAACGGATTCTTAACATACAAACCGTTGTACACGTCGTTGTCGATGCAGCACAACACCAGGCGTTTCGGCAGGGTACCGAGGAACAGGATTTCGTACGTGTGCGAGTTGGCTCCTGCGGGTATGGAATAGAGACTGCAGTCGACGGAACGCATCGGATAATTGACCGTGCTTTCCTCCAGAGCCTTGATGTGCGCCATCTGTACGGTCGGGTTCTGGGTATCTTTCTTCGCGAACAGGGTGCTGTCGACAATACAGATCCTGTATTGAGGATTCAGACCACCAGCCATGAGGGCGAACGCGTCCTTGTTTCGCACCAGTCTTATCTTGACATCGACACCGTTGATCAGGAAACGATCTTGCAGGAACATGTCCACGTGTAGTCGGCCAACCATCTCGACCACGTGACTATGGGTGACGTGAGTTCGTCGAGTCACGAACCCTAGATTTGCAGTGTTTCCAGCGGCGATCTCGACGGCATCCATGTGAGTGCACGTGTCCTTGTACCACTGTTGACTCGACAGCTGCGTCTCCTTGGCCTCGTTGCCGTAACTCAGGTGCGTTTCTATATAGGCACGATAGGCATAGGTATTGGTCGAAGGGGTCACGAGCGTGTCGTTCAGGTATACGTCGACCTGACTGAACAGCGAATGCAGCCAGTTGTTTACCGGACATTGCTTCCGTCGCCGTTGACCACTTTAGGAAATTATTATTAGCCATATCCAGATAATCATCACCCGATCCATGAAGTAGGAATTCGTTCGGTCCACCCGAATCGAGAGAGGCAATCGGCTGATTTTCCAAGAAATGGCTGTGGACGATGCTAATCTGAGTCGGTGGCAAGGCGAAGAGACCGAGTTCGCTCTTGACCCCCTCGCACGATTGTTTACTAACGATAGCCATCGTCGAACATGTCGAGGTTGCGCGCCTTTTTTTACGTCTCGATCCGGCACTGACTTGTCGCGATGTCGTCGTGCGTTTTATAACCTTCCGCGGTCGCACACCGGGTGTTGCCAACAGTCCTCTCAACATATCTTTACCGGCGTCCGTGACACGTCTTTTGGCTGCCGTTTTTATGTTCTCTCCGGATATGACGTCAGCGGCGATGCGCACGCCAGTGTTCAACGCACGCTTTCCCAAAGCCATGGCTCCTCGCTTGATGAGTGGCATGGCGATCCGTATCAGACCTCTGAACAGACTACCCAGCCCGTGTCCTCGCTGGACTCGCGAGCCAACGAAGTAGAGCAGAACACCTCCCGCCTGTCGAACGTAATAATAGTTGTAATTCATACCGTTTAAAACAGACCGGTCCTGCGACGTCGAAAATGAAGCGTCACTGTCGCTTTACCACGTTCGAATTGCACGGCATTTCCGGTGCCGTCTCTTATAGCGATCTCGATCGATCCAAATTCCTTGACCAACAAGGCCAAGTACTAAACGTGATCGAAATGTTTCGATACCGTCTGTCCGTGCTGCCTTGTATCGGAACGATCCTCAACAGCGGCACGAGACCGTCGCCGACGACGCGCGACTCCACGACGTCTGTGTACACGTAGAACGCATCGAGCCCCCGTGACATGTTCGTCAACGTGATTCTTGAACGACTGTCCGAACTGACGACTGACGAAGAAGCGAAACCAAGCATGATTGCCATCGAATCCTGCATTGTTAATTTGGTATTCGCAGTCATGTGCACGGTCGCTTTTTGAGTGACATCGTTGTAGGCAAATTTCGCTTTATAGAACATCGAAAGACCCTTTATCGTGTGGTTGATGGCTCGAACGAGCGTAGAAGGTTTATCGTAATGTCCGGTCGCTATCGTAGCTCGAAAACGCATATCGCTATCAACGTGCGAGATGGACGTTGTACCAACTGTGCGGGTACTGTATCTCCACCAACCCCATTCCCACTCGCCAGACAGACTTATGCGATGAGGTAAGACCGTCTCGTATCGAGTCAACGTGTTGTCTGGATGTATGCGCATGGAAGCGTTGCTAGGTAACGTCAGATAGAAATCAGCCGTCATGACGTTTCAACGTCGGATTGGGCAGCGGTAACCCAACGAACTACTCAACAAACTCGTCCACAGAGTAGAATTGTCGTGACCGGTTGTCAAGTTGTAGATGCTGGTCACGACGATCGTGTACAAGACGATGACCTGACACAGAAAGACGATTTCCTCTTTGGGAAACGCGCTACCGAAGAGTTGCCAATGATCGCTCTGAGCGTCCGTGAAATCTTCGTCTACGACAGTGGACTCCTCTGTCGTCTCATCGGTCGTCATTGGAATGAAGCGACGACAGACGCGAGACTACTCTTTATATCGCATGAGGGCCGTGGCATCGATCCAGCTGTTGAACTTTGAAGGGTACCCGTACCATTTCACCAGAGCCACCGTTCGTTTGCCCACTTTGCGTCGCTACAGCACCGATTCCACGCGGTACAGTTTATCGGTCGGTACCGATACTTTCTGTAGCTCCGGTTCGTAGAAGGTTCCGTCCAGCACCTCGCCGAGATCGTCGAACAAGCGGTACACAGGCGGATCGGAGGGATGAACCTCGTGGATGCTGAACACTTCTTCGCTCCAATTGGCCATGTAACCTTTTTTGAACTGTCGCTTAGCCTTACTGATGCACACGCGAACGTCCTTCCGGAATTTGGGCACGCCTTTGCCGTTGTGACCGTACAAGCGTTGCCACACTTCCTCCTGATTGACGGCATTCACCTGCGACGGAGCCATTCCTATGTTGCGGTGGTGGGTGTCGTTGTACGATCGCACAAATTCCTGCAGTGCGTCGATGTAGCGCGTCGTCTGATGTTTCGTCATGGATCGCCACATGCGCGTCTTCAACGTTCGATTGAACCTTTCGACGATGCTCGCCTTTGTCTCCTCGTTGTGAGTGGAAAATTGATGGATGCCGTGCTTCTTCAACAGACTCTGCACGGATCGGTTCAGAAACTCAAGTCCTTTATCGGTCTGCAACGTCGTTGGTCGGTGGTCGGCGAACAGCCTTTCTAGTGCCGCTACCAACGAAGATGCCGACTTGTTCTTGAGCGGAACGCACCAGGTCTGCTTGGAGAAGACATCGATCACCGTCAGAAGAAACGTGATGCCGTCGTTGTCTCTTTTCAGTTTCCCCAAGACGAGATGGCCTGCTAGTGCTGGTTTCGACCTCCCACGACGACGCAGCGTCTCTTGAATCGAGTTCTAAAAGGTTTGTGTATGATGTAAGCGTCCTGTTCTGACAACCATCACTGAACGACTTTTTTGGGCGCCCGCGTCGACTCCGCCGTAACTTCCCACTTTTTTGGCATCGACGTAGATGTTTTTGAGGTGATTGACGAGTGACGACACCATGCTCACGAGGGTATAAGTATCTGTCGTAGACGACTATCTGATAATAGAGTTCCTTGTCGGTGAGTGGTCGCGACAACGACATCTAACGAAAGACGCCCCTCGTGACGTTGGTAACTCCGATGTCTGACGACGAGTGGCGACTACGCAGACGTACACAAGAATACACACCGTCACGGCAACGGCGATGACCGTAGAGCGACAGTCGACTAGAATCATAACGCAAATGGGTAGCGCAAATTAACGCGACGACGTGTCCCGTGCATAGGTCATAACGAACTGTACCGTTCACTCGAATCATGTCTCTTTTAATACAACTCCCAACCACTCAATGACAGAGAAGATCTACGACGTTGCGATGACCTTTTCGACGGTTCCACTCTTCGATGACCGAGAGGGGTCCAACGAGGTATCCTCGATTGCTTGAGTGGAGTAGCGGTAGCCGTCGTCCGGCGTAGGTAGTGTCGCCTATCGACGTTACCAATCAACTCATATTGTTCACGAGATCTGTCACATTGATTCCGGGTACCGTCGTGCATCTACTCACCTCGATCGGACCACGCTACGTCTTTTTTGAGACGCTCCATCAACCGTCTGATTTTGTACTGCATGGTCTTGAGAACGGTGGCGACGAGGTCGTCGACGTCTTTCGGAACATCTTCTGATGCAGTCGCTTTAGTAGGAATCGGTTCGTCCTCGTTCGACCACGCGAGTCGGTGCTTTGACGCGTCTATCCGCCAGATCGTTGTACAGCTGCAAGATCTGATTGTACAACGGGACCTTGTCCACATCGTTGAGGTCTTTTCGATGGACGATGGAGCTCATCTCGGCATCGAGTCCTTGCATGACTTTACCGACGGTGTCTGTCGGCGGCGATCGAAGAGTTTCTAGCAACCTTGGGTCTACCAAGGCCATTTTACGCGTGTGGTCCATCTATCCGCCGAGCACTTGTTTGAGTAAGGGAACGATCACCGAACTCGCCAACGGTGCTAGTAAGGCGGACAGGAAGCCGCCGGTCTGTAGTATATCTTTCTTTTTCTTGACCGACGTCTTCTTCTTCGACAATTTACGCAGGTACGTCCTGTACTTCTGCAGGTTCCTCTTGTGCACCGCAGACAACGGAACGTTCCCTTTTATGATATTGTAGGCGCACTCGGCGAGACAGCAGAGGAAATCGGAAGGCGTTGGCAATGATAGTCTTGCGTAGTGTTATGTTTTTGTGTCTACTCAGCATCTGCAGACATAAGATGTGTATTTTCACGCGTTCGGACATCTTGCTAATGAAGACTAGCGCATCCCCAACGCGTGTGACGGAGGGTGCTTCCATCTGGGGCAAAAAGGCAACCTGTGTGTCGAGATGCATTTCGACAACCCGCTACACGAAACCGTGAACGTCGTCGTGTACGCCGAGTTCGAATCCGTGCTGGAAATCGACAAGAACAGGAACGTCATCTACGACTACTAGGATGGACACCCAGCAGATCGCCAGACTCCTAGCAAAAACTCTACGAACTAAGTCGATCTTTCGTGGTGTCGTACCCAAAGAAGGACTGCCTACAACGATCGACGCTCGCCCGGTTGCCTTCGTGTGCAACACCGACGAACATTGTATAGCTCTGTACGTGGATGCCGACGGACACGGCGATTACTTTTGCTTGTACGAGCTATTACCGCGGCGTGCGGCATTCCGCATCTTCATGAACAATCATTGCACTGACTGGACTCCTAATTTCAAGAGACTTCAGAGTCCTCTGTCTAACGTTTGTGGACATTATTGCGTAGCTTATCTATTGCTTCGTTGTATCGCTGTTCCGATGAGAACTTTTGTCAATATATTCGGCACCGATTTAGTCGGTAACGATCGCCGCGTGTTCGATTGGGTTAAACCAATGATACAGAGAAAGTAGATTGTAATATCACTCATCGATCGAGTCCCTGGAGCGGTGGTAAACACCCCTAAACTCGATACCTCTGCAGGGTGGTAAACACCCGCAAGTCACGTCATCATATCGTATTATTACACTCTACTATCCTCTCGTATCCTGCTTAATGTTGTTTTTACTCAATAAAACACGTGTGAACACTGTCTACTGCGTTTGTTCATTTTATATCGTTGAGACGACCCCTTACACTCGTTCTTTAATAACCCGTTAATAAGGTCACTAAATGTTTTAATTTCGAGACGAACCCTTACATTCACGAAGTGCCGGCCTCCGCGCGGGAAATCGGGATTCGAATTCGAATAACGGTAAGGGATTGGCTAGAAGTTCGGGGACCATCTCATATATTATGAATAATTAATTTAGTTTAATACGGGGAAGATAGACCTTGCTCTTGCTCCTTCTCCTCCTCAGTGATGTTCATAAAGATCCAACTTACTACTTATGGACTATCGC
>SDWI01000163.1:208150-219368 GCA_009193005.1 Lamellibrachia luymesi
CTCTCATAATTACCTGACTCTCTGAGATCTTCACCGTTTCCTGAAAGATGTTCCAGACGACGACCTCTGAGCAGGGAGGCGTGGTGAGACTGCCGTCGTAGTTGAAGTAGTCAGACAGGTTGGTCGGCATCAGCGAGCGTAGACTAAACAGTGGCAATGTCACATTTTCTCCTAAAAATGATATAACACGTGTGAAAGTCAAAATGTATAACCGTGCAAACAAATTATCTGCCAACAGGAACTATGGTTCGGTTATGCGAAGGCCATTTATTAACCATTGGGTTGGTCCGACACTTCTTTGTCAATATATCAAGCATAAACATTATTGGGATGAGACGTGAGAAACATGTTTCGTTTGTAACGAAGTTTCGATCCTCGTAGAAAGTTCGGGGTGAAGAAAAAAATCGATAAATAATAACCAAGACATTGTGTTCAATAATACATATGTAATAGTATGAAATACTGTTTCGGTGAACATGTTTCACGTGTATGCAAACAATCAGTTAAATCATTCTTTAGTAGGTTACCTGCTCACTGTGTGGCGCCACTGTTGTTGCGAAGGCGCCCATTGGCGTCACCGTGTTAAATACGTTCGACATTAGGGGATAACGCTTCCGTCACTGGTAACACTAAGCATATGGAATTACACGTGGCACGCACGTCATATCTTTTAATATGTTAATTCAACGTCTTATATTCGTCCACAGTGACGCCATTTTAATAATTGACTTGAGACAAGGCGATGCCGTGAGCCAGTCATCACCACGTTTACAATACAATAGGCGCTCCCTGCTCTAAGACTGTAGCATCGTTTTTCCGGCTCTCGCTCGCCTTCATGAACTCGTCGATAATAGAGTATGGTTCCGAACACGTGGTTTCACTATTGTCCACTCCGTGTTGTGTAGGCGTTGCCTACATAATCTGGATTCATACATAATTTCCGTCACAATGAAGACTACGGTTTGGATACAGGCGATAATGTGTTCGACAAACGGTGGTGCCACAGCACGGAGCATGGATAATCGAGGCTACTAATACTGGGGCTCGCTACATGACCAGGAAACCACGCGGAAACGTCTTGGCACATTTTGATGACCGAAGGCCGTGGCTATCACAAAAAGATCGCAATATGCTCGCACAAAGACATGGATGAAAATGAAGGTAATAATTATTTTGAACTAACCTTCGTGTGTGACATTATTAAGACCGTCGGTGAGTTTCTTGAACGCAGCATTGTCCTCTGTCCCGACCTGAAACCAGTCAGCCCAGTATTAAAATGCAGTTAAAAATGTGGAATATTCACACAGAATAACCCTTGCAAATTATGTAGAATTGTTATGGAGTATTCTATAGGATTTTTGCGTAGACAATTATGTACATTTCAGAAAATACTCTACATACATTTTTTATAGAATATTAAACTTGTTGTATTATATAGCGTCCTATGCACTATTCTACAATGTTCTGTGTCATTCTATGAAATTATATATAAATTTATAGAAAGTTAGACGTAAACTAAGTTTGTGGAATATGTAACATTATGTAGTTTTATATGCACAATTCAACTATGCGCTGTATAGTTATACAGATTTTTATAGAATAGTAAAGAAATGTTTAGAATCTTTATAGAATTTATATAGAATTTGTATAGAAATATTTATATTTCTATAAAACAAATGTATTCCTGTAACGTGCACCGCGTGTCAGAGTATGGAACCTAAATAACTATACACACAGCTTGCACTAATATGACAAGGATTTATAGCAAACGGAACAGCGACAGCGAAACACGAATCGACGCTGTTACATAACATTTTGTGTACTGAGATAGTAATTGCAATGCCATATAATTTATAAATATATTGGCAGGCTTCGATTACATCAGCGTGTTTATTCTTCTCTGATAGATTAACCTGTGGGATTGGTTTATTGGTAACTGAAACGAGATTGAAGTGAGAGCGACATGTAGTGGCGCCACCTAGCGAGTTATGTTTACTCGAGATAGTTGTTTTCATCAGGTGTTATAGAGTTAACTTGTGTCTTACGGAACAACGCGGGCTCAATCAGTTTACTGCGAATATGATACGCCGCCACAATGACCGAATCTATTGTCCTACTGCATCCGCAGAAGTAAACCTGCGTCAGTGTGAATATATTAACGAAATACTTCGCTGCATATACTTGTCAATGCGAATTCAAGTGTCAAGTTGCGTTCGTTAGTCGAGGAGTTTCAGTGTGTCTGCTGTTGCTACTTGTGCAGCTGTTAATGTATTAATCATTAGCCATCGCGTCTACGGGAGACACATCAAATTTCAACCACAGAGAGAGTCGAAATCGAACAATGTGGCTATGATATATAGATTAACACGATCAACTCCGGTTCCGAACCAGTCGCTGACATTTGACGGCTGGTTATCTTGTTACGGGTGGTTATCCGTGGCGTGGTTGAACATATTCAATAAGGGGCGACCTGTATGCCATGTGAAGGGGCCGGGGTTCTTTCTTCAGTGAAATATTCTGGGCTAAGCATCTGAACAACAGCGTTGTGTAAAGATAATGCCCGGTGTCCTATAAATGTTTGATAAGTGCCGTGAGAAAATATTGTTAGAAACAGGGGGCAAATAAAATGTATTTCTCTAGATATTTAACTATCCTTACCCAACACAAAACCTAATCGCTCATCGGTTGACGACAATGTGATATGATTACAGATAACGCAGTTAGCACTGCAAAAATGATGCATTCTAAAGAAATACCTTACCTCGAACATCACTGCCAAGACCGCCAAACTTTTGTCTTTCTCAATAGCCACCGAAAAGTCATCGTTGTACTTCGTTGACATGTGCACCATATGCATCTGTACAAAACGTATTGATTCTACAGATATATTTGACAATGAAACTAATTGTATAATTCAAATCAGTCAACTTTTATTGCTGCCAATTCCGCCGCCACCACCAACCATTGATACTGGTATATGTACTTATTATTATAACTATTAGTATAATAATAATAATAATTATTATTATTATTATTAATGGCATAACTATTGTAGATTCACAATTGGATGTTTGTTCTGTTATCTTTGTGAACTCATTTAGCCAGCTCCCGTCCATTCATACTCGGTCACAGGTGGCGAGTCAATTTCTTCTCAACATTCGCTCAAAGTATGCATAAATTCTGGGAGGTGAATCTTAAACAATACAATCAACATTAGCTCAGCAAATGTTATTATGGGGTATCCACACCTCACCTGCTCCCATTTCGCCTACTGATATGTTTCCCACATCGCTTACTCTACATAGTGCTACATTAGGATGACTTATTTGTCTCTGTATGTGTAAAGATAGTGTTTATCAAAATCACAAATATATTTAGTATTTTTTAACTTCTAAAAAATACAATGAGCTTTGCATAAATCAGAGTTTTTCTTGACTTAAATCTTAGTTATTTTAATTATTACTTATAATATTATACAACATTTACTAAATCCAAAAAGAACGTAGATTTTTCTCCAACTCAGATTTATCTCAAACTCATATTAAATTAACTGGTGACCAAGTTGTAGACAAACCAGTATATGAAGCCAGTAGACCACGTGATCTAAGAGTGGGCAACATGGTTGTAGTCATTAAGGGTCTATCCGATAACGAACTATATAACCACAGTATTGGGAGTATGCGTAGGGGGAGAGTAATCCTACTATAGAGTAGGCGATTTGGTCATAATAGCAAGCGAAGTGGAGACGTCTCCTTCAAAACATCACTAGGCGCCATGTATGAAATTGGATAAGACGCATTAAATGATCCATTCTAAGTTATGCATTCTTGACGAACCCTGTATGACAAAGACTGACCTCTAGCGGGTATTGCTTTGAGTTGAGCGTGTGCTCGGAGCCGGTTTTTTTGTCGCTGCCCCAGTGGAAATGGAATTGTAGCAGTCGGTACGTGTCTTTCAGGCTGCCGCCTGTCACAGTCCAATTGGCGTGGAGTGTATCGACTTGGGCTGCGAGAAAGAGATTAGTTATTGTCGTTGATAATCGGAAATGTAATCGGTGTGCTGTAGCTCCGGCTGTGACCAGGGTTGGAGTCATTATCACTACAAGGAAAGTGAAATGGACGGAATAATGGCGTAATTGTAATGTTAGTGATAATGAAAATGTTTAACTCTCCGTTATTGATCATTATTGAATAATTGATTATCATAACACTTATCTAATACAGGCCTTGATAAGCCACTTTCACTAACACCATCAATGGGCGATACACTCTTTCACAACGAATACATGCTCACCAAACAAAGCACAGTAACTTGGAAACAATTCGTACTTACCAAACACAGCGGCGTTGTGATTGTTTACATATAAGACATAATGTGACGTATGGCTCGACACACCATAATTAATAATTAAAATATTAATTGGCTTTTGCATAATTATTTCATGCATGTTAATAACTCACCCGTGTGGCCGTTGTTCTTCAGTAGCAACACCCCCTGTTTTTGGTCGTAGCCAATCATGTCGAATTCGTTCAGCTCCTCCTTGTAGACGACGTCATCCGTGTCTATGTTGATGGGAGACTGTTTGTCCTTCCCACATGACTTGTATTTTTCTTCCAAATTGGCCCAATGCTCGGCTGTCAATTCATAGTCAAACTTATGAAAACGTTCTTTCTAACTAGATGCTTTTGCTAATTTCATACGCCACATTTCAGTAGTTCCCAATCAAAGCGTTTGATAAGTCCGTTTGTGTGTAGAGTCTGCTGTGTTGTTAACTCAGCTTACTTGTTACGAGTGTTGGTCGTGACACGGTAAACTTGTTTTCGTTTACAATGAGTGGCAGAGGAGAAGATACTCAACACCAAACAACGGAGTGTAAGAGGAGAAGATAATCAACACCAAACAACGGAGTGGAAGAGGAGAAGATACTCAACACCAAACAACGGAGTGGAAGAGGAGAAGATACTCAACACCAAACAACCGAGTGGCAGAGGAGAAGATACTCAACACCAAACAATGGACTGAAAGAGGAGAAGATGCTCAATGTTAAACAACGGAGTGGCAGAAGAGACGATGCTCAATGCAGGGGTGAGATTTAGCAAGTCATGGAAGGTAGCCAGTCGGGCTACCAACCTTGCTAAATGAAGTAGCCCGACAGCTTCTTAGGTAGCCCACTTGCTACTCAATACTTTGATGATAGAACGTAAATACTTTGAAGATAAAAATGTATGAACAATATCAACGACAAATAAAAAACATCAAAAACAAACAGTTTTGAAACATTTATTTTTAAGGCAGGTTCAGTAGAATGTGATACATAATACTGAATAAAATACAGTATACAATTATACACAGGTTTTTTTTTTCATAGGATGGTACATCAACAGTCTTCGCGAAAAGTCTCCAAGCGTCACAGGACATAAGGTCCTGTGAACTGAACTGTTTTGCTGATTTTTACGGGAACTGATTTTACCCTAGCCTAGAGAAACTTTAACCAGTCTCACGATTAATTCACCAGAAGCGCTCCGCGCACCATGGAGATAATTAAATCTAACTATAATCGAGATAGCGTATATTTTATGTATGTACGTTTATATTTGGCTATAAATAAACACGTTCACGTTTTTCTTCTAGACGGCTTGCACCTCGGGCGCCAAACTATCAGGGATTGATCTACGACCCCACTAATGAAACGTAACGCCCTTATTTTTTCGAAATGCCCCACATATCAAGGATTCTTAGTGGTTTTTATGGTAAATCAAATGTTCACTGTGTAAAACGTTAACTTCCAACAATCGCATAAACCACGCGCGCCGCGGCGAATACTTCGGTACGTAAATCGTTTGAGATTACGTAGCGCCATATAGGCGGTTTATATTATTATAGTAGAAAGCACGCACCCACGTATTGGCCCGAGGTCGCAGACCAATACACAATAAAAAGACAGTAGAAAGCAGATATTCTACTATTCATCAACCAACACAAGTATCCACGCGATCTTCTATATGTTGAACATTCAACGAGTATTGCACCACGTGTGTGACGCGGTTGTTTCGGTAATACGTTTGAGCGTATTGATGGCATATTGCCTGAGGCATTTGGTAAACATTGCTACCATGACTGTCACGTATAAACTAACACGTAATCCCGTCCTGGGGACGGGCATTTTTCTTGTATATATAAAAGTGGCGCCACGCGGCACCAATACTATTAACATGACCGGTTATTATTTCAATGTAGAATGACCGTTCAGTTACACGTTGAGCGTCGATTTGGTTGATTAAAAATACAATGAATGCTCCCTATTGATATCGCTTCGGCTACGGTTTGGCAACATTTCTTGCAATGTCAAACGTGTCACAAACACACGATTTATGGTTAACATATATACAGGACTACACTTCTGAGATGTTTATTGACATTCCGTTTATTTTTGCTGGGTCAAAAATATTGCAGCTCCGTAAATATTTCGAGTCGACATGCGGGCTACTGTAGTCAAAAATTGAAGTCGCCCGAAGCCAGTTTTGGGCGCCATTGGCGACAGGGCGACCGCTAAATCTCACCCCTGCAATGTTAGACAACGGATTGGCAGAGGAGACGATACCTAACACTGACCAATGGAGTGGCAGAGGAGACGATGATAAACATTCAGCAAAGGAGTGGCATGGATATGATGCTCAACTTTAAACAGCGGAGTGGCAGAAGTGACAATGCTCAATGTTGCACAATGGATTAGCAGAGGAGATGATACTAAACACTGAATAAAGGAGTGGCATGGAGACGATGATACTCAACATGAAAGAGTGGATTTCCAGAGAAGACGCTACTAAAAACAACGGATTAGCGCAAGAGACAATATTCAACATTAAACAAAGACGTGGGATAGGAGACGATGCTCAATATTAAAGTAAAACAATGGATTAGTAAATGAGACGATACTCAACATTAAACAATGGAGTGGCAGAAGAGACAATATTCAACAATAAACAGTTAAGTGGCAGAGGAGACGATTTTCAACAGTATTTACACTCACTACTCTTACTACTTGACATATTTGCTCACCAAACTGCAATATATTTGACTGGAGTAGCCTCTCATACTAAGCCTTAAAACGCATGCTCTTTCGTTGACACTAGCCCCACCCGTCTGGTCTGTTCAGGCTAAATATGACTGCGTAAAAAAGAGAATCCTGATGTATGATCTGGAATTGAATAAATTATTTGTGCGAGGTGGCGCCATCGAATGTCACTATTGTTATCTTTGGGACTCTCTTGTATATTGACGTTCCTACGTCAGTCATGTTTACTGGAATGTTATCATCAACCAATCAGTTTGGCTCGCATGTTAACCTTCCAAAGAACAGTAATGCGTTTTTGTCAGTATTTTCCTGGTATCCGACTCGTATTTAACTTCGCCGGAATTGACATATCACATAAACAGAGTTAGACATTCTTAGTATGTAGAGTTTTTTAAGTAAGACGGCGTGAACAACATTACGAAATTACACCACAGAGCGAAGCCAAGTTAGTGTGGTGGCTCAATGTTGCGATCGGCTATCGTCGTTTTGGTGACTAATGCGAAACCGGTTGAGACATGTTTACCTTTAATTATTATGACAGTTGTTAAAGTTCATGATGCCAAATATATAATTTAATATTACAATTTTCCACACATAACATTAACAACTAAGCACATAAAATGCGCCGGGAATGCCTATCTGTTCTATAATTACAATATGGAGACAGTGGCGTCACCAACGCAAACAGCGGACACGTTCAACGAGGCACGACTTAATTTGTTTACATGTTTACGGACAACTAGAGTAATGATCCACCATTTACCTGCCAGGCTTAAGTACCTATGGAATTCCCTCAGTTAATTGAAGCTGTATATTTTATAGCTCTGTCAAACTAGTAGTGGCTCGATAATGTCTAATGGAACGGTAGGTTTGTCTTTGTTTGTGTGAAATCAATGCATTTGCGCAGCGCAGAAATATATTAGGAACAGCTATGTAGCAATAACGGTTCAGTAGAGCTTATTTATACAAAAGACTAGCGCTGTTGACGGCTTCGTTGGCCCACTGCTCAGTTTAACGGTCTACAGGTATGTTGCAACGTGTTCATTTGGGGGCAGTAAGTCTACCGGCTCGACTCCTATTGTGCTTTTCAGTGGGCGTCGTGTTGACTACGTCAATGGAAAGCAAGCGACGTGTCACTGTCGCCGCTCGTGAACTAATTATCTCAGTTGACCGACCATTGGCATTGTCAAATGTCGTGTGCTGACAGAATGAATACGCGTTTGTTGCAGGTGACTGTATGACACTAGCGCAAATGTTGTTCGTCCTGTGTAAATCACACAGGTGAGTATTTGTATCGCGTTGACAGTATGCTGTAGATGCTTTTTATATAAAAGCCATCACTGAATCAGATGAACACAATATTCATACAAAATTCAATTAAAAACATTGCATGCACAATATTAGATTATTTACAATTCCTGACAGGAATTAGCGGGCCCCTTTATACCTAGTCGCACATTCCCATGTGTGGTTCGTGTATAGACTTATAAGTTTATATTATATACATATAACTCTTAATATAAAACGTCATTATGGTTATATACTATATAATCATCATGACGTTTTTAATAAGATAGCAATGGAATATAATAATATATAATAATTATTATAATCATAATAATTAATAATAATAATTATTATTATTAATATAATTAATAATAACGTAATGATACTTATTATAATAATTAATGATAATTAATAATAATAAGATAATAATAATGATAAAATATAATAATAAGAGAGCTACGAAAATGAACAACTTAATTTCCAGAACAAATGAATCACGCAAATCCCAAAGTAATGCGAACGCAACGATAATAAATGTAAAATGGAAATACTCTTAAAGGGTAACACAGGATGGAGATCAACACACTTGTGCCACGTTGTTAACAAACACTGTTTACCGAGCTTCAAATGGCCCAAGGCAGTCGTTTTCTAAGACGTGGACGCTGACTGATTGATAGCCTTCTAGCTTCTACACCGTGAAAACTGAAGTGAACATTACCACCTGTTTGTTGGTAATGTAGGCTCTCAGCGGTTATGTTTCAGCCGCAGTGCATCAAAATCAGTCTTCTTCTTTGAGATCAGTGGGCAGACCTCACCTTCGCTACAAAGATGTTTTGAAACGTGATTTGAAAAATGTCGATATCCCACCTAAAACAAGTACTGCTGCTCTCATGGATCGGCCACGCTGGCGGGCCGTGCTACTCACAGGCCGTGACCGAGAAACACCATAACGTACTAGACTACTGCGTCAACGGTGCCGCAGCCCCGACAAGTAGAAGACGTCGTCTCCCGTGACATAAGTCAGCCACAGAGAGAACGTAGCATCCACAGACACAAACACACACTAAAATCTCACTTAAATCTCACTTGGTGAGTGGGAACTCTTCAGAATGAAGTAGCTCATTCCAGGGTAGGCAATTCCCAACTTTGTCTGGGTGATCAGCTTGATGTGTGTCCCACCACCACGAAGTACGAGTTAATTCCTAACGTAAGAGGCAAACTGTTCCGGGACATGAATGCAGTTATATCCACCGCTTTGTAACAAATATGTAGCGTGATGGTCAATGTTTGCAGTTTTACAGTCGAGTAAATAAATAAGTGCAGTTGCGTCACAATCGGCAGACATTGTACAAAATAGAAAGTTTAAATGTCTTTTCACTATACTATCGAAAACACACTTCCCTAACTACATTCGCTTGACACACAAATGGCATATAACGTTCAAAGACACTGCGTAGAAACTGTGCAAGAGACACACACAACATATTGGATCAGGGGTTGTGAAGACTCGCCAAAGGTGGATAGGCAAAAACGCGATAATAATGCATGCAGTCATTTAATGCCATGTTGTAAAGAATCATATTTAGTAATAATGCATGCAGTCATTTAATTGTTTTCGTGTCCCAACATAAGTGCAAGTTCGTCTGTTTCCATTTTACTTATCGTGATACAAAATAACGATGGGATGGGTCCGTCAACCTTCCTTTGCTGCTAGTTAAGAAAAACGCATCAACCATCACAACGAACCTAATCATAACCAGCAAATAACCTTAATTTAATCAATAAATAATCTTTCCCACCATCGTTGCGATGCGAAAGTTATGCTGATTAAACATAATCAAAATCAGCAGATAAACTTTATATATATATATATATATATATGATGAACGATAAAAACCTGTTCCACCTTCCTTGTAACATAAATAAGTGTTGATTAACATAATCAAAACCTGCAAAAAACTTAATCTCAGTTTAAAAAAACGGTTTCCCTACCTTCATTGGCCAAAGCTCCATCGAGAAGGTGCAGAGCTAGAAGCAAAGCTACGACCACGGAGAGACGTCCCATTCTTGTTCGCTCGTCGATGTTGAAACCAAATGTGAACTCAAGCGCCGCTCAGCAATTGTGAGTGGCTATGTTAACGAACTCTTGAACTCTCGAGCAGCGTAAGTCAAGTGGGGACGTTCTCGTGCTATGCGTAACATCCAGAGGTGACAATGACGGACCGATTGCTTATTCGCCAGGGTCGTAACAGCACCACCGCGGCAGACACGCGCAGTAGAGTCATTGTTCAGTGAGTTGCGACGGAAGTAGATTCTAAAATAGATTCAAGCGAAAGTTATGTAACGGGAAAGGGTTCCACACATTAACGTGTATTCATACACGTTATTTCGCTTTGTGGATTCACTGCAAGACGAGAGAACCTGGTGGTCCAGTGATTCTGTATTGATGCATACAAAGACGTGAAATTCGGTTTTAGATATAGGGTCTCAGGTACTTTTAAGTATAAGTTTATCTTTCAAGAAATAAAGAACTGTCTTCACCGCTAAAACTATACCTCATACAGAAGGTGTTCCTATGTCCTTTAATACATTCGTCATTTTCTGTATACAATATTAATTGATTTGGTATGTCATATTTCGTCACACATCCACAATAATGCTGATCGTTGGTCACGATAATCTCAACGATCCCAAGCGTATTGTTTACATTTGAAACCATTTTCACTGTCATAATAGCCATGGACATAGAAGTTTAGTAGCTTTGAAATGGACACCAAATGGAAAAGGAGAAGAGGCTGACCACTGGGCAGCTGGAGAAGAACTGTGGAAGAAGAAATTAAGCTGGCTGGGAAGACG
>SDWI01000163.1:220161-236673 GCA_009193005.1 Lamellibrachia luymesi
GCGGGCCAGTGGCATCAACTATGCTGTCATCGTTACCCTGCTGAATTCTACGGTTGGTATGGCTGCAGATCATTATTTTTTCTCCCACTAGTGTCGAAGTTAACTTATATTCAATGTATTTGCAGAACTTCATTAACATTTCATACAGAAAAATGGAAATGTTGATATTTCAAATATGGCCAACTCCTTGTTAAAAGGTATTAGTTTAGGCCAAAAATAGCCCCGATTGTGTTTGTCCTTTTTAGAATCATCGGTATTTGATGTGTGCACGACTAAAATTGTGGTCGGTCTCCTAGAGATACAGCATGACGTGGATGATTGGTGATTTGTCGTGCGATCTAGAACCACGAAACGTTGTCGCTGATCGTGACGCAAATTTCTTGGCTGGTGACATTTCTTCTAGCGCTTCTTCTAGATAGAGCTTTTGACCGGTAACCGGAATGATAAGATGTGCAACGAGAGTTACACTTTCATGGAACTTTGAACGTGACATTTTGGTTAATTTTCAAATAGTTGTGCAATCGTCCTAATAACCGTTTTGCATAAGCAGTCGCTATTTGTATATTTTTCCATACAGAGACTCTAAGCGAGTTTTACTCGAAAAAACGAGCGTCAAAAACCACTACGTGGGCAATACAACCGTGTGAATAGCATGGTTGCTGTGTGACCTTTTAAACGCCCACTAAGCCTGCCAACCATGTTGTCAGGGTAAGTTAATGTGTCACGCAAGTGTACGTGCGTCCGCTGCACACAATGCCGACGCAAAAAAAACCCGGACAATATTGATTTATTATGGGAGTCTTTCGCCGGATTGGTCCGTCCGTGCTCAGCCGGACGCCACTGCACCACTGGCTGTCCTGCTGATACACACGTGAACGGCAGTCAACCATGGCTTTTTGTTAATGCAACTTTTCTTCAGTACTGTTTTCACTGGGCATCGTTTATTAAACAATTGCATAAATATGTGCAGGAACGTATCATAAGCATGATTTACATGCTTATGATACGATTAGCGAAGAATTTGTTCTCTTTTCAGTTGTCTAGCAAAACGGAACAGTTCACTATTATAGGACGACAGGTGGTCGCTTGTGTGTGTGTCTCTACCTTTAAGCACACGTACTTTCGCCATCAATTCAGTATTTTTTTCATGCAGAATGTAGCTGAACGATGACCAACGTTTTCCGTCACGTCGGGCGTCAGATCATGAATCGCCAATGTGTCGTACGGTTCGAGATGCACGTTTAGTTTCTGACGAGCGAATTTGGCGAATTTTGTTGACGTTGCCGAACTCTCTGTGATTGACGGTGGCTCGTCGTCTGTTGCTGGCGAGGAACGCACGTTCTGTTGTGGCGGCGTAACTGTGTATGTTCTCTCCCGTAATGATGCTGTTCTTTTTTTCATGCTTTGTTCGAGTTTGTTAACCTGAGCTTCGGATTTGTTAGTGCGATCGTCGTTTGTTTTGATGATGTCAATAAACTCACATATGCGTTTATCCGTGGTCTTGTTTCGTTTTTTGTTATTTCTTCGAATGATTCGCACAAGAAATCCAGAGATCGTCTGATTTCAGCTAGTTGTGACTTGTCAGTGGTACTGACAGTGCGTTTTCCCACTTTAGGCACGGTTGGCGTTATTGTGTTTGCGCGACTTTGTGGATTGCCTGTGGCTAATTGTCAGTGCATTCTACTTAGTTTTGTCTTGCACACAGCTGCAACCAATGTCATGGCTCACTTCAGTTGCTATTGTTTGTCGTCAGAGCGTTCAGGTGAATCTAAGGATGTCGGGTCAGCGGGGATGAATTTTCCCGCGGTATACTGTGCAGAAGTTCGACATTCCCAGTAGAGTAGGACAGCATTCAATATAAAGAAACGTTTTTGGCACGTGTTTGGCGGTGGAATTCGCGAATTTCTTCGTTGACGTGACGGTCCACTTACTCGTTCTAACCGAAGAACATGCCAACATATTACATTGCTTGAATACGCCAACGTTTTAAAGATTGTCATGAAAGGGGAAAGCATTTCATAAGTATTACACTTCTGCTTTCTCCATTTTCACAAACAAAAACACATACTAGTGTATGTATGATGTACTACAATGTTATTGTGGAAATAAAATATATTTAATTTGAAATCAGTTTAGTTGATCGAGCGCATAATAATAATAATATTTTGTTTTTGATGCGCCAGTTTCTAGCTTACGTTAATCACTGAGCGTACAAATTAAAAGTCCATTAAAAATATATATAAATCAATTAATTAATTAAAACGTCATCACAGAAAAGAACATAAACCCTCCACAACAATCGTTATCGTCCATAAAAATATTAATTAATTAATTAATTAAAACAATACATAAATTAATAATAATAATCGTTATAGTCCATAAAAATATAAATCAATTAATTAATTAAAACGTCATCACAGAAAAGAATATAAACCCTCCACAACAATCGTTATCGTCCATAAAAATATTAATTAATTAATTAATTAAAACAATACATAAATTAATAATAATAATCGTTATAGTCCATAAAAATATTAATAAATTAATTAATTAAAACGTCATTACAGAAAAACATATAAAGTCCTCCATGACAGTTATTATAGTCCACAAAAAAACAGTATTTTTTCATGCAGGTACCACTTTGTAAAGACGGCTGGATATGAACATTATGCGTTGCTACAGAACGAAGGACGAGAACATGGTAAAGGATATCCACAGGTGAGTGCCATTTAAGTTTAATGTAGAACTTTAATGTTGGGGGATATCGGTTGTGTTGGTAGATCATATTTAACCTTTAACCCACCTATCTACGATGCTGAAAAATTTTCCCTTTATACATTATCTGAAAAGTAGTAATCGATGTGCCGTAGTCTGGCACAAACGTATTTGTGGGGGGCCTTTACCGAGTGCGTCAAAGACGAAGATCAAGACGCGTTTTATTGATGTGGAGATAACCCCTTACCTTAGCGTTTATTCAACTATGTTTGAGCATAAGCAATTACAGATTGTTGTCGACGACACCATACACGAAAACATAGACGAGAAAATATAGCGTATGATTACTAACAACAATTACAGCTTGCAATTACATACCAGAAAATAATTCAAGAACATACAGCGTAAAGTAGAGACCTACAAGTTCTCCTGAGCAAACAAAGCGTGAAATATAAGTGGCTAATAGGATGGACTATGATATATTTTGTCTGGTAAGAATGTACCACTTGTTAATCCAGCACTCTAGAGGAAGAATGCCATTGGTCTCCTTCAGCATCACATGTTTTGAGATAACCCCTTAATGAATACTGTAAATGAACTGTCAACTACCGAGTCTTCATGTCATCGACAAAGTTGCGACAAACTGACAAACAGTGACGCGTGAGCATGTTATTTAGATAGCAAACAATAGCGACACATGCACTTGAATTACTTTAGCATAATCCTGCAAGTTTGACTAAATTATTGAACCAAATGATATACTAACTGACCTCATAAATACGGTCGGAGTAAACATGTTTACAGGATTTATTGGCGGGCGCCTGATGGTATCTAGTCACGATACAGTCTTACGTGTCACCGTGATTGTCGTTGCTACTTTTAGACATGTTTACTGCGATTGTGGTGATGATGGTGCTGAAGGTGATGATGGTGATTATCGTGATGATGGTGATGATTATGATTATGGTGATGATGGTGATGTTGGTAAAGATGGCGATGATGGTGATGATTTTGACGATGGTGGTGATGGTGCTGATGGTGATGATGGCGATGATGGTGATTATTATGATGATGATGATGATGATGGTGATAATGGTGATGATGGCGATGATGGTGATGATTAAGACGATGGTGATGATGGTGACAAGCTTTTGTGAAGCTGACGTAACGGATGTGTAATACCAATTTCATAGGCCTATTCGTGCGACAGACGTTTGTCTGGGAGCAACTGCGCTACATTAGATACATTTAATAATCCTTTACATATACTAATACTTCTCACTAGAGAATACAACACGTATTTACATCGTAAAATCTTAATTTTTTATTTGACCCCAGAATCTAGTCTCAAAGACCTGTTCGGTTTATCGGAGAGAAAATGAAGCAGGAAAGGTAACCGATTTAATTAGTTGACTGAATTATAAACAACTGTCACCAGATTTTTATTTCTCAGAAATGTGGACAAATTACCTGTGTGGAAGTTTCTCCTGTATTTTTTTACTTTCTGATTTTACTTTGTGGTCAAAATGTATTTGATTATGATCACTCTTACCCAATGAAGAAAATATATCTGATACATTATCTCCACTGGTTGGTTCTTGAACGTGTTGAGTAAGGAAATATAATTTATGTCGGAAGCCTGAATAGATTCTTTAACATATAAAATAACTCCCCCTCCCCTTCTTCTTATTCGATCTCTCTTAAACTTTACATGTCATGTCAGTCCTAATTCAGCATATGCTATGTCTGTGTTGGCCCATGATTCGGTTAAGCCAATTTTATGAGGGTCAATATTTTCTACCATAATGTTTTATTCGTTTTTCTTATTTACTGTGCTCCTTGCATTTAAACAAACGCATTGATAACCAGCTTAACAAATTTCTTCCGGACATTTTATTACTGGATTGTGTGTACTAGTGACCTTTTGTCCTGTTTCAGGCACCTCTAAGTAACCCCCTGCGGTTCTAGTTTAAACAATGTTTGCTACCAAAAATATTTTTGATGCTACCCATGCCACAGCCGACTGCTCCTTTGAGTTCATCCGCAAACATTGATGCTCCTTCATAGATGATACCCATCCCCCATGAACATGTCAGCCCTCCCAACAAAGCATCCCACGTAAATCCACAAATCCAACTCTCTCTTCCCTTATTAATTGCACCCTCCAGCAATGTCAATAACCATGACCCCTGCTTCCCATTTCTGGTAAAATCAAAAACCTGAATTACTTGCTCAACCCTTGTCTGCCTGTGTGTTCTGATTAACTGCGTGTATTTCTTAATCATGGCAGTTGTACACTCCCTCTCTGAGTTACTAGTCCCTACGTTTACTGAAGATAGATCTTCTCTTGCCAGGACTCCACCCTCTCTGTGGTAACCTCTATTTTTTTATTCTGGAAGGCACACCACCACGTCGTCCCCCTTGTCGAATCCACCACAAACACCCTCGCTCTCCTCCTCACCCCCTCTATTATCTCAGAGTAGCTCCTTCAGTCGTGTCACCTGGCAGTCCATATCCCTCTCGCCCATCAACGTGTCACCTTTCCCTCCCGTCTCCTGGCTATCTTGCGCTCCTGTCGCCTTCACTCCTGACACCTTCGCTCCCTTCGCGTCAGTCACCTCCCCTCCGTCTCCCTCGCATTGCCTCCCGTCTCCCTCACTCCCGTCTTCTTCCTCCCACGTGAGAAATAAGCGAAGTCCGGGTGGATCGCTCCGCCGGCAGCGACCCAACTGCGACGTCCGGATAGGAAGTTTGAATGTGGGAACGATGGGGGGAATCACTAGAAGTGACAAACATGATGGATAGAAAGAAATTAGTTGTTGTGCGTCCAAGAGACCAAGTGGAAGGGAGACAGAGTGAGGGCACTGGTGTGTGGGTATAAGATGCTACACGCGGGAGGAGATGGAAAGAGCAATGGTGTCGGTATTATTGTATCAGAGAAAATCAGTAAGGACGTGGTGAGAGAGGAGAGATGGCAAGGGAGGATAATTACTGCATGGATGATGGTGAAAAAGCAACTTGTGTGCATTATGTCTGTGTATGGGCCTCAAGCAGGAAGACAGAGAAAAGGGCATTGAGGGAAGAGCTGGAGCGAACGTTGGGATAGGTGGAAGGGCATGTGGTGATGTGCACAGCTGGCGATTTTAATGGACAAATGTGTACAGCAGGACGGGAGAAAAAGAGTCGGAGGATTCGGATGTGGAACAAGGAATCGAGAGAGACGAGAGCTGGTAGAACCGGTTATGAGAAATGCGCTGACCGTGGCAGGAAATTTTTTCTAGAAGCGGGAAAACCAAAGATATCGTATAGAAGTGGCCAGCATAAAACAGAACTCGCCCTGTTGTTAGTAAGGAGGCAGCATACGTGGAGAGTGAATGACTGCAAGATCATTGCTGGTGAGCATGTGGTCTCACAGCACAAGCCCCTGGTTTTTTGTTGTGCGCATGCAGAAGAGGAGAGGGGAGAAGGTACTGATGCGAAAGACCATCAAATGGTGGAAACGCTATAGGGATACAGCCATTGTATACAAAGAGAGATTGACATTAGACTACGAGAAACATGGAACAGAAATAGGAACATTGATAGAACAATGGACATCTTTCAAAGATGCTTTTGTTGACGTAAGAGAGGAGCTGTGTAGCAGAACGTGTGAAAAGGGGATCATCATCTAGAAGGAAAAACAAACTTGGTGGACTGAAGAAGTAGAAAATGCAATCGAGAAAGAAAAGAGAGAGATAGTAAGTAAAACCTGGATCAGTAATCAAAGAAAAGAATGGGAATCTAGACACTGACGTGACATATGTACTAAGGTCTGGGAGGATTATTTCAAGGAGCTGCTGAACCAAAAGGAAAACAGCGAATTGAAACGCCAAATGCAGTAGAAGGACAATTTAAGCTGAAGGAAATTGGAGATGCAGAGGTAGAGAGAGAGAAAGAGCAATGAAGAAGATGAAGAGAGGACGAGCGACAAGTATTGATGAAGTGTGAGTGGAGATGTTGGTAATGGCTGAATATGTTAGGGTTAGGTGGACAAGGCGATTGTTATGTACTTGCATGAGAGAGGGGAAGATTCCAGAGGAGTGGCGGATGGGGTTGATAGTCCCTGTATGGAAAACGTAGGGAGATGTTCACGACCCTTGAAAATACCGAGGTATCACGTTGCTGAGCCATGTCTTGAAGGTGTCAGAAAGGATTTTGTATGGAAGGATAAGGTGATTAGTGGAGTATGAAATGGGAGAAAAACAACAAGGTTTCAGAATAGGGAGATGTGCGGCGGTCGGGTTGTTAACTCTGAGACAACTGGGGGAAAAGAAACTGGAGAGACAGGCGAATATGGCTATGGGATTCATAGACCTTGAAAAGGCATACGATACAGTTCCGAGAAACATGCCCAAGGCCACGTTGAGGCGGATGGGTGTCCAAGAGGCGGAGGTGAGGATGGTCGAAGGCATATATATATATATATATATATAAAGATGCACAAGTAGACTAGTGTGCGGACCGGGAATATCGGAAGAATTCAGTGTGTACATCGGTCTGATAAAGGGGAGTGCCCTAAGCCCACTGTTCTTCTTTGCCATAGTGGAAGTGATCAGCTGGAAAGCGAGTACAAGAGACATTCTCCACAAGTTGCTAAACGCCGATGACCTGGCATCAGTAGCGGACAGTGAGGCAGACCTTCAAGAGCAGTTGGTAGATTGAAAGGAAATCTTTATTAAACATGGACCGAGAGTAAGTCTATATAAGATGAAGGAGCTTTGGGTTGGGAAGCAGAAAAAATATCTTGATATAAGACTGGATGGGAAGAAAGTGAACCAACGAGACAGCTTTGTATATCTGGGTGGAGCGGTTTACGTTAACGTCAGCACCGAGACGGAACTTCGCAGAAGAGTACAAGCTGGGGCGTGTGCGTGGGAGAAAGTGGAAGGGGTGGTGGAAAATAGACACATATATCGAATGCTAAAATGAAAGGTTCTTAACTCATGCATAACATCAGCATACATATACGGCCTAGAGACCATGGCGATGACAGAAAAACAACGAGAGAGACTGCAAGTTTGTGAGAATAACTGGGTGAGAAGAATTGAGGGAGTGAAAAGAATCGACAAACAAAGAATGGAGGAAGTTGGTGTGAAAGAGAGTTTCACAAGGAAGTTGGTGAGGAGCCGGCTAAGTTGGGCTGGTCGAAATAATGGAAGGTGTAGGATTGACGAAGAGAGCGGATGCGCTTGGAGTGGAGGGTAGAAGGAGTAGGGGAAGACCGAGACTGAGATAGGAGGATTGCGTGAAGAGAGATTTAGTGGGAGTGGGAAGGGAATGGAGAATGAGTGCGAGGGATAGAGGGGAGTGGAGACGATTGGTTGATACGGTAGTAAAACGGAAGTAGTTATGAACAAAAAGGGATACATAAATCGATGAGCGGTATCGGTGCCAGCCTCACCCCGGATTACAAGGAAAAGGAGGACTGCAACAACATATAATATCAACTGAATCTATCCCCTTATAGGGCCTCCCTGCCCCACCCAATCCTACACTATTCCTTCACTAACGCCTGTTTGTATCCTCTACATATTTTATCTCACTTAAATGAGAAAACAAATCAAATCAATATTTTCATAGCCATTGATTATATTAAACACTATTCTATTATATTTTATCTTCTATTATCACTATCTTCTTTCAACTGTGTTATTCTCTATCAGGCGGATCTTAGTATTAGATGAAGATTAGGAGATATCCCTGTAACGCGGGATCTCCTAATCTTAATATAATCCTAAGATCCGTCGGCCATTGTTCGCGTAAAGTCATGACATAACGAGAATCTTTGTGTGACGCGCAGTTACTTCGTTGCGTTACGTTTCGCAGAAACACGGTGGGTAGTTTTCCTTATAGCAATATCATATTAACATAGACACTCACGTGAATGTATCTGGTTATCAGACATAGGTACCTCCACCACTCTCAGCTGTGGCTTTGTTGGTCGCTTCAGGATGAAATACGAAGTATTCCTAATTAGTTATTCAGCTCTACCTCTAGTGCGTCTGAATTGGTGGCACAGCTCCAACTCCAGAACTGACACATTCCTACACTCCTTCTCCCCATCACCAACCCGACTCTGGAACAATGTACCTGTAAATGCGTCTGCTACATCCCTACCTTCATTCAGGTCTTCACTGAAGGGATGGATGTGGCACCACATATAATCATCAAATAGATGATTGACATTGTCTTTTTATCAGTTCTTATTTATGATTATCGTTTTTTATTTTGTTTTTAACTTTTAACATGACTTTTAATCCTGCTGCATTTTAATCACTGGAAAAGTGCTCGTTCCGCATGTTATTCCACATGTAGAATATGTGCATCGATATTCGATGCATCTACAGTAATACAAAGAAAGAAAGAAAGAAAGAAGGAAGGAAAGAAATAAAGAAATAAAGAAAGAAAGAAAGAAAGAAAGAAAGAAATAAAGATAAAGAAAGAAAGAAAGAAAGAAAGAAAGAAAGAAAGAAAGAAGGAAAGAAAGAAAGAAAGAAAAAAAGAAAAAAGAAAGAAAAAAGTAAAGAAAGAAATAAAGAAATAAAGAAAGAAAGAAAGAACGAAAGAAAAAAGAAAGAAAGAAAGAAAGAAAGAAAAAAAAAAGAAAGAAAGAAAGAAAGAAAGAAGGAAGGAAAGAAAGAGAGAAAGCTAAACTAAATGAATTTCCGCAAGGATTTGGTTCTGGAATGAGTGATAGTTGTGTGGAGAAGGTAGGCCATCTACAAAATTAAATTGTTCTCATAATTTCGGATATGATCATCTGCTTGATCTGCTTCCTGACCGTAGAAATAATTTCGTTATGCATTATCTTCAGGTGTTTATTGTTTTTTGTCGCCAGAGGCTTCTCCACAGCAACATCGCATTGAGTGTCATCAGTGTCGATATGGGTTGCATCACGACTTGGCTTCTCAGTGCGATATTCTGCTTTTCACAGAGAAAACATCTTTACTATAGACTGCAGCTTAAGGCGATTGTTTCTCGCATAGGTGTGCAAGCCTGACAACAGCAGTTGAAATTCACTATAAAAATGCACTGACAACAATATTCCATTTGAGTTTAATAATGCGTACTACGAGGATAAGGCAGGATAGGGGAGCAAATCAGAACGAATGGGGAACACGCGGCAGCTCAGGTGGCAATGCCCCTAGTTTGTACGTTACAAATATCCTCACCTGAGGAACAAGTATGGGAGGGCGCCACCTCACGTTGTGTCTCGACAGCTAATTGTGACTTGATGAAAAAAATCATTCCAAAATATAACGGGTGTCCGGGCACCTGATGAACACTCCCAAAGGATTTGCGTGTAGTAATGTATATGCCCATGTAACTGTTCCATCTAAAAGTATATCCAAATAAAAAAATATTTGTTATGGCTTAGTCGGTATTATTGTAGTATATTTTTAGTCACAAATGTATATTTACTTTACTTGGTAAACTCCTAATCTTTGCCAAGAAATATATCAGTTTCAGTTGCATGAATTACAGATAGCGTTTGTGTTGAACATGTGCTTAGAAACACAATAACATTCATTTTGGCTTGAAACTATGTTATGCTACTAAAGCACACAGTTGTTACAATGACGTAACACTTCGTAAACAACAATGACGTTGTCCAGTCAACCTATCGTTTATACCCCTGCATTTCTAATTGAGTTGTGGCAGTGGTGATATGCTGAGTGGCGCCACTGTTGGGGAGTTTTATTGTTCCTTGGTTGGTCATCTTCCATTTTGTTTGACATGCTCGTAGTGGCGTGGCTCTCGCAACAAATTCAATTCATTTGATTGGCGGATCTTGACTTGGTGCAGAAGCGATTTGAAATTGGTGAAGAGAATTTATAGAAAAGCGTCGAATATCGAATAGAATAAGTATTACTATTGCATATATATTATACATAAACATATTGTAGACATATATTAGGGAACAGGTTTTGTTAATTATTAGTCACAGGCAGTATTTTAGCGTAAGTTAGTTTCGGACTCAAGGAAGTCAGCGAGCGTTAATAGGGTTCTTTTCCATTCGAAAATAGATAGCATAGTAAATAGTCAGTAACATTGGAATATTTGTTAGAATAAGTATTACTATTATACATATATTGTTCATAAACTTCTTGTAGACATAAATTAAGAAACGGTTTTTGGTTAAGAGATGTATTATTTTTCCCGGATTCAAACTCAACGAGTGATAAAAGGGAGTTTGCTTTCAGGTAGTGAACTCAACTGGTGCATCGAACTATCGTTTACATTGGTTAATATATATATATATATATATATATATATATATATATAAGATAAAGTGATATATTTACTTAAATTACATACATAAGGTAATATCTGACATAGTGGTAGTAAACGTTTTCGGTAAAAGGAACTAACAGCAGGATTTTACCGTAAATTAGTTCACACTAATTTCGTTGTTTTGTTACACAGTGTTCTTCGTATTCGCTAGGTGGCAGGCTTTTTTTGCTCATGCGAGCTTAATAAAAGACATAGTTAGCAAGTATATTAGCCTAAAGTGTTCTTTTGATAAAAAAAAACACCCTTATTCAAGGCTAACGTAGAAAACTAATTAAAACTAAATTGTATGATGGCGCCGTGCAAACGGCAGTTAAAGGCCACAATGCACTTAATTTGTGGCAATTGCAGTAACTGGGTGGACTTCGTCAAGTCTGGGTGCGAGAAGTCCTGGGCTGAGGTCCAGGCAGATAGTTTTAGTTTTGAGTGTAGGGGATGTACGAAGATGAAGGAACTAGAGGTGGAGTTGGAAGAGCTGAGGCTGTTCCTTGTGGCAATGGTGGGAAGGGAACAGGGGGGTTGTGCCAGTAGTTCCAATTGGGTAACAGTAGATGATAAAGTGGGGAAAGACACGAGAGATGCTAGGGAGAGCCCACCTCAGCTTGGGAGGAAGCTGAGAGGAGGGAAGGTGACAAGTCGTAGGGAGACAGGACGTAAGGAGACCGGAAAGAAAGGAACAGGGGGAAGACAACCGGAGTGAAGGAGAGGGGAGTAGAGGAGACAGAAGGGAAGGAGATTGGAGTGGGGGAGACTGGCAAAAAAACAACCGGAGTGAAGGAGAGAGGAGTGGGGGAGACAAGAGCGAAGGAGAGGGAAGTGGGGGGAGACAGGAGCGAAGGAGACAGGAGGGAAGGGGTCAGGACAGAATGTGATGGAAGGGATCGAACGGAAGAGCTATACTGCAGCTGTGATAGAGGGGGTGAGGAAGAGAGCGAGGGTGTTTGTGGGTGATTTGATAGTTAGGAAGACCGACAGAGTCTTAAACAAGGGAGATGACGTGGTGGTCTCTTTGCCTGGGGCCAAAATAGAGGCGATAACTGAGAGGGTAGAAAACATCGTAGGTTCGGGTAAGGGTGGATCTGTTTTAGTACACGTAGGGACAAATAACGTAGAGAGGGAGGGTACAACTGCCATAGTTAGGAAATATAGGCAGTTGGTCAGAACACTAAAACAGACGCGGGTTGAGCAGGTAATACTGTCAGGGATTTTACCTGTAATGGGCAGGAGGGGTCACAAATATCGAAATTGTCGGGGGATGGCAATTAACATGTTAGTCCAGAAGTTATGTAGGGAAGAGGAAGTTGGATTTGTGGATTTATGGGGAAGTTTTGTTGGGAGGGCTGATATGTACATGAAGGATGGGCTTCATTTAAGTGGAAAGGGGGCGGCAGTATTCGCGGACAAACTTTCAGCAGCAGTAGATAGTGACTTGGGTACAATGACAAATATTTTTGGAAGTAAACATTCTTTAAACTAGAAGTGCAGGGGGGTTACCTAGAGGTGTCTCAAGCAGAACAAGAGGCCACTAGCACAGATAAACCAATATCAAATCATCCGAAAAACATCTCTGAAAAAGGTTATAGATGCGTATGTTTAAATGCAAGGAGCATAGTAAATAAGAAAAACGAATTAAACATTATGGTAGAAGATATTGACCCTCACATAATTGGTATAACTGAATCATGGGCCAACATAGATATAACAGATGCTGAATTAGGACTGACAGGATATGTAATGTTTAGGAAAGATCGAATAGGAAGAAGGGGCGGGGGAGTTATTTTATATGTTAAAGAATCTATTCAGGCTTATGAAATAAAACTAGAAAGGGAAGCAGATTGCGATGAAGCTGTTTGGTGCAAAATTGTTTCAGGAAATTCAAAATTAACTATTGGATTAGTTTACCGAAGTCCAAACATAAACGAAGAGGACAACACAAAAATAAAAAACGCTATAAAGGAAGTTAGTAAAGGGGAATGTATCATAATGGGAGATTTTAACCATGGACACATACAATGGAATTCTCTAGAGAGCACAGGGATTGAGGACCAACAATTTCTATTTTTAATCCAGGATAGCTTTCTTACTCAGCACGTACTAGAACCAACCAGGGGAGAAAATGTATTAGATATAGTTTTGTCATCACAAAAAGAATTAGTGGACAATGTAAAAATATTTGAACCATTGGGTAATAGTGACCATAATCAAATACATTTTGACATCAATGTAAAATCAGAAAGTAAAAATAAGAAAACGTACAAGAGAAACTTCCACAAAGGTAACTACAAAGATATGAGAAAATACTTAGCAAAGCTAGATTGGAATAACATGCTGATGAATAAGACCGCAATTGAATGTTGGAATATTCTAAAATATGAAATTGAGAGTATCATCGATAAATTTGTTCCCTTCCAAAAACAAGGAAAACGGTGTAGAAAGAAACACTTGTCAAAAGAGGCTATTAGAAAAATAATGCTAAAACAAACTATGTGGAGGGTTTATAGGCGTACCAGAAAGGACGAAGACTATGCAAAATACAAAGAGGCACTTAATGCAGCTACAACTGAAATCAGACAATCTAAAAGAAGCTATGAGCAAAAACTAGCATGTAACATAAAAAATGACAGCAAGAGTTTTTATGCATATGTCAGGAGTAAACAAAACGTACAAGACAAGGTTGGACCTCTAGAAGACAGTGCTGGAAATATAATATCACAGGGGTTTTTAATGGCGGAAGACCTAAATGGTTACTTCAGTTCAGTGTTTACCAAAGAAGATATTAGTTCATTACCAGTTGCTGATGCTAAATTTCAGGGGGCTAAATCTGACTATTTAGGTCCGTTAGTTGTAACTCCAGAATTGGTAGCTAAGAAAATAAAGGCAATGAAGGATAACAAATCACCGGGAGTGGATGGGATTCCTCCAAAATTACTAATGGAAACAGTAGAACAAATCAGTATACCACTTGCAAGAGTATTCAACTTGTCATTAAAAGAGGGAGTTGTTCCGTTTGAATGGAAAGAAGCAAACATCATACCATTATTTAAAAAGGGTTCGAGAAATAAGTCAGAGAATTACAGACCAGTGAGTTTAACGTCAGTGATTTGTAAATTATTAGAAAGGTTAATTAAAGACCATATGGTGGACTTCCTCGTTAAGCATAAATTATTAAATTCATCTCAACATGGATTCCTTAAAGCGAGGTCATGCTTAACAAATATGTTATGTTTTTTGGAAGAAATCACTAAGTGGATAGACGTGGGATCGCCAGTAGATATTATCTACTTAGATTTTCAGAAAGCTTTTGACAAAGTGCCACATCAAAGATTACTACTTAAATTAAAAGCCCATGGTATCGGGGATAGCATAACTGACTGGATAGAACAATGGCTGACTGACAGAAGACAACGAGTTGTAGTAGATGGAGAAGTTTCAAATTGGAAATCGGTTTTGAGTGGGGTACCTCAAGGATCAGTATTAGGACCTATATTATTCTTAATTTATATCAATGACTTGGACGACAGTATAACAAGTAACGTACTGAAATTTGCGGATGACACAAAACTGTTTAGAAAGGTTAATACTGATGGTGATAAACAACATTTACAAAACGATCTAGACAGATTAGTGAAATGGTCTGAGAAATGGCAGATGTTGTTCAATTTTGGGAAATGTAAATGCCTACATACAGGACATGGGAACTTGAATGTAAACTATAAAATGGGAGATACTGTTCTGGGTACTACTGTAAAAGAAAAGGACTTAGGAGTTACAATAAGCGCTGATATGAAAGTTTCAGAGCAGTGTGGTATTGCAGCTTCAAAGGGTAATCAAATTCTTGGATTGATTAGAAGAAACATAACATACAAGGGAAAAAAGTTAATTATACCTCTTTATAAAGCAATAGTTAGACCTCATTTAGAATACTGTATACAAGCATGGAGACCATATCGTAAGAAGGATATAGATACGCTTGAACGCATACAAAGGAGAGCAACTAAAATGATTCCAGAACTGAGAGACCTTAGTTATGAAGAACGCCTGAAAGAATGTGGTTTAACAACTCTAGAGACAAGGAGGTTAAGAGGAGATCAGATTGAAGTTTTTAAGATATTGAATGGGTATGAAAATATTGATAGAAATATGTTTTTCTCACTCAAGAAGGATAGCAGAACTAGAGGACATGAGGTAAAATTAGTAAAGGATCAATGTAGATTGGACATCAGGAAGCACTCGTTCTCACAGAGGACAATAAATGAATGGAACAAATTGTCTACAGATTGTGTAACTGCTAGCAGCGTGAATATGTTTAAAAACAAGGTTGACACATATCTCAGGAGGGCTGGTTATAAGTAGATGAACATTGTTGGACTCTCGAAAAGCCAATGGCTACCTTGTCCACTTGCCATCTGGGCCTTTGGGTTGGATGGCAAATCTTGTTAAATCTTGTTAAAATAGACAGTTGCCATTTTTGATATAAAGATGTGCATAATCTGCACGTCAAACGTACATTGTAGCACGAGTGATATGTTAAATTTCCACGTATGCGCGGGTGTTGACACAATTATTCAGCAAAAGGGCAAACTCCTCACCAGTGATGTTTCGAGTGGCGCCACAGTGTGGCAGAAGGAGTGCGCGTCGATGAATGTGGTGTTATATTATCCACCAGAGGCGCCACGGGTTATTTCGAGTAGCTTCTGATTTCCGGTGGAAAATTCAAATGTCCTACCTTGTTGAGTATCCAGAAAGAATGTTCGGCGGTATTTGGAGGGCTCAGAACGGTGAGTGTTCAATGCACGCGTTGCCATCACGCGATTTTTTAATGTCGTGAAATTTTCTGATTTTATTTCGAAAGGCAAATTGTGAATTTTCGAAAATATTAAGAGATAATCGATCGCGAAAGTAACACGTGTTGCATGATTATTATTTTTAACCAACCAAACTATTATAAATAGTATATATATAATATGTCCAATGTCTTGTAAACAGTCGTCGCTCAAACTAAGCATAGCTGGGAAATGTCGGATAGTAATGCTAGTTTTTTTCGAAATTTCCGTTTTATAATATTTCTGACTATAAATATACTGCAACAATGCCGATTAAGACATGGAAAATAACATTGTTAATTTGAATATACTTTGAGATGGAACAGTTACATGGACGGATCCAGGGGGTGTTCATCAGGTGCCCGGGTACCCCATTTATTTTGGCCAATTGTTTGTAATCAAGTCCCAATGAGCTGTCGATACACACCGGGAGGTGGCGCCCTCCTGCTTACGATGGTAAGTGGAAAATGAAGATGGCAAGTGGAAAATGAAGATGGCAAGTGGACAATGAAGATGGCTAGTGGAAAATGAAGATGGCAAGTGCAAAATGAAGATGGCAAGTGGACAATGAAGATGGCAAGTGGAAAATGAAGATGGCAAGTGGACAATGAAGATGGCAAGTGGAAAATGAAGATGGCAAGTG
>SDWI01000163.1:237243-284966 GCA_009193005.1 Lamellibrachia luymesi
CCCACCACTGATGTGTCGACTGGCGCCACTGTGTGGCAGAAGGAGTGCGTGTCGATGAATGTGGTATTATATTATCCACCAGAGGCGCCACGGGTTATTTCGGGTAGGCCTTGTTGACCAGTCGAAACTCCAATATACTGTTTTTAATTGTATATAAAGCGAAAATTTAACCTTTTTCATGAACTATACAAACAGAAAATATGTGAGGAATTCTTGGAATTTCTTTTGTGTTACTCCGGAATAACATGCGCAGCCGTCGCCGAAAAGGCAACTCGCTTACCCTTTATAAGGCCCGTATCACAAGAGGGTGCCCCCTCACCAAAGGCAACCCTACCATTCAGTAAGTTAGGCTTTCCCATGATAATTGCGCCCACCAGAAGCCATTCCTTCTGAAAAGGTACAATGGCCTTATAAGAGCGGGGCTACTGTGTGTGTGGGGGGGTGGCGTGCGTGTGTAAGCGCGTGCGTGATTGCGTGCGTGCTTGCGATCGTACGTGCGGGCGGTGCTTGAGTGCGTGCGTGTGTCTATATCCTGTACAAATTTGGATAACTAGAAGTTCTGCCACCTGGTGTATTATTGGGGAAACTGCACTCCCCCCATTTTCAGAGTCTGGATCCGCCCATGAGTTCTGAGAATTGAGGTATTTAATTACAGGAAACGCCCAACTAGCTGCGTAAGATATATTGGTCCCTCCACAATTCGATTTGTAATCGCTCGTCTCCTTTTAAAATCAACGGACAATGCATTATGACATTTTATACCGGGTTTGGTCAAAAATCGGCGACAAAATTGCAAACGTAGGCTGACTCAATTTGATGGCATAAGATTATGAATTCACACTTTCGCAAGTCACCTGATCGTGGTAAAGTTTTAAATGACTTGAACAAATAAATTTATGCAAAATTACATCCTAACCCCAAATCTTCGGCGGATAATCGTTGTTACGATAACTTCCAGACGTCCCGTTTCTTGATGTCATGCTTAACGAATCTGGTTTGCTGCGCATCTGCACGCCTCTGAGGGCTTAGACGCTTAAGCTTAATATTATTGTGATTATTTTTACAATTGTATTTAACAAGATTGCCATCCAAGGCAAAGGCCTAGATGGCAAGTGGACAAGGTAGCTACTGAATTATCGACAGTCCCATTAAACAGCGTTCGGGTATCACTTGATTACCAGGGTTGCAACAAGTACACAATTGTTCTACTTGAGTAAAAGTAGAAGTGGATCCTGACAAATCTACTCAAGTAGAAGTAAGCGTATTCCAACAAAAAATATACTTGAGTAAAAGTAGAAAATAAAAATTTCTACTTGAAGTAGAAACAAAAGTAGACCACGACTCTCGAGCCCACGAGCATGAGAACGAAAATAGTACTTCTTAAGTTTAACACATGCACAAAAACACACACTTCCACACACTTGTAAGACAGCAAAAGATCGTAAGGCACACGAGGTTACACGAACGCTTTATTCCCCGATGCACGCAGGCAGTGGCTTAAAGATGAAGCCTTCTGCACTAAACTGACGCTCGCTACGGGTGCTGTGTCGGCGTCGTCATGACAATAGCATAGAACGCTCTCGCAAACGAAATAAAGTGTAGAAAAACAGGTCGCGCAAACAGAAAATCAAAAGAGAAATGGCGACTATCGGCTACACTCGATTATATAAGTCAGCGATCCTACTCCGCAGTCGATTTTGAATTAGGGAATCAGAAAACAGATTAAGGATTTACGATCGATGATTCCACGCGTAGTGTGTATGCAGTTTCTGTATGCAGCGGAATAAGTATGCAGCGGTGTCGGTACTTCGTTACGTTTACCAAAGTAACACGTAATTCTACTTCGTTTCAAGTAGAAGTAGATCCATAAAAATATACCTCGTTACAAGTAGAACGTAAACACTACTAAAGTAAAGTAACGAAGTAGATCTACTTCGTCACTTACCGGCTCTGCTTATTACTTAACTATTCACGCATTACAAGTTTTTAAAATCAACTAACCTGATTCAAGATGGGCTAAATCAATTAAACTTAGGTTTTGAATCATTGCTGTACGTTCCCCATAATGACGCTGATTGGCTGCTGGCGCTTCACGGAAATGCCTACAAAAAAGGACAAACTCCCCACCACTGATGTGTCGAGTGGCGCCACAGAGTTATTGCCCGTATTACATCGTAATTGGCTCAGTATGCGTGCGCCCAGAATCTGGGCTCATACATAATGTCGGTCAAAATGAAAACCCCACTCTGCATCCAGCCGAAGATGTGTACGACAAACGGTGGCGCCACAGCGCGGATCCTGGATAAGCGAGACTAGCGACGTATACGCAAGAAGCTACGACGTCACTGCAATGCGTGTACACATGCTTTACCGCCGATGTGTTTTAGCGCGCTAGAATGTTGTGGTGTCAGATCACTATTTTACGAATACAGTGCCAGTGATTTTGAGACGGTCCCTTTTTGACGCTTTGATGTACCCTGAAAAAAAATTAAAAGGCGGAGGGTATATTGGCGGACTACGACACCACTGCTGCCAACTGGCTTAAAGAATAAAGCGCTGGCTAAATATGCATGTATCTGTGATGGAAGCATCCCCAATGTACGAAAAGAGAATTTAATTTGTTTAGGCGACACATGATCGGTATCATTGTCCATGTAGACTTTCTCGATAACAACCGTTTAGGATTTTGCAGAAAGTCCACTGCAAGTGTAGTTTACAATTTTTATTTGGCTGAATAATAATTTTGGTCACAGTACTATATTTCCTGACTGACTTTTACCATTGTTTTTAGTGGGAAATAGTGAGCTGTGACCCTTTTGCACTATGTGGGCAACATTTACAAGTTGGGCGCAGACTGGGAAACCTTTCGCTGAGATTCGGCATGAACTCTGAACTCTGACCTACAGAGATCACCGAAGCTAATGTCACAGCGGTTTTTCTTCAGTGAGGAAAATGTCCTTTATTTGGAGGAAAATATTGTGCTTTGACCAACTTGTGGCAGGACACAATATCCCGAGGTTAAGATCAGTCTCACCACTGTGAGACTGATCATAGCAGATCCGTGATAAGTTGACCAAGTTGTATACGTCAAATATCAGGATATATAAAGAAGTTGGAAATATTTCCAACCTGTTTGGCATTTAATAATAATCACACAAGTCATTATAGTTTAATAGTTTATTTGTGGCAATTTTCAGCCGATTACTCGCAGGCTTCATGTAGCACCATTCATAATGATATGTTAATAAAATATATTAATAAAATACAAATATAGTTAATCTATTCTAGTAACAATCTCATCCACATTGCATAAATAGAAATTGTGAAGATATATACTTTAACCAAAGGACAAACAATCAACAGGTGAAATCATTTCACTGATTGCAAATGTGCGTTTTGAACCTTAATTTTCTGTGTGTGAACTTACTGTAGTTGCTAACTAAATCACAAGCATAATATATTCAATAAGACAGAAATTAAGTTAGTAACAATATCTCACAATAAAAAAACAATATACAAAACAATATCGCTGTGAAGCTGACATAACATATTACGTACATATAACAACATAATCTCACAATGTGCAGTATTTGTAAAATTTACAAAGTTTAAGAAGAACACGCCGCGTTATTTACACCACAAGATGCCCTGCCATCGGCTAGTTTCTGTACCTGCTTGCAAAACAGCCAACCAAACAAGTCAGTACAAAACTAAATGAAAGTTGTCAACACGGGAACCGGAAATAGCGCTTACTCAAAGCAAATTGGTTATTATAAAATCGGTACATTTGTTGCACTTGAGGAGGTTCTAGGCACATGTTATTTATCTGGTTTCTGTTTAATTTCACATCTTGTTGTGCATGCGTTCACCCCGAATGACAGCGGCCAATCAAAATGGCGACGGATAAAAAAACAATACATGTGCGTCCGCTAAGAAACGAAGTAATTGAGTATATGGGTATGTTACCCGCTTTTCCTTGCAGATATGTTTACACCTACGAAATACGTAGAATAAATTTTCTTTGAAATACTATTTGCTTTGTTCTAACATTATTTGCAAATATATAAGGAAGGGGCTAGATGATTCTCGCCACAAACGTTTTTCTTCAATTACACATGTTGTGTAGGTAAATTCACACACTCAGGTACTCGTAACATATAAACACCGACGTAAATGCATACCTAAACGCTGTCGATTAAGTGAAACTGTTAATTTTACCAAGAACTGACCACACTTTTACACTTTTGATGAACATTCTTTGTTTTAGATAAAACTGCCAACACAATTACCCACATTTAAGGCAAACGCAACATTCCTGTAGTAATAACATTGCCATTTGCTTTAACTAATATTGACAAATAAATTGTCCATCACACATTGCATCGTATACAATGATCGAATATTGGATGTATTTCATCGATGTTCAACGTAGAAATGTCATTTCATTAAGCTGTGTTTTGCTGTCGTTTCATGGCATTGCTAAGCAATTGAATTGCCTCCGAAATGCCAGAATATAATCAACAGAAACAAAGACACACTCGTTCCATCACAACAAATGCGCAATCGATCCCAAGAACGACGCTAGCAAAACTGCCAGACAAGCTCCGACAACGTTGGCGTTGTTAGAGTGCTGTTTCTGTATCTTCTCATCATCGAAGTTCTTCCGTACAACCCTTCCATTGAGTGGTTGCACAGGACGATAATTGCCATACGTGAAACCCTCCACCAGTTCATTTCCTCCCGTCACTTCATCCACCTGTCGAAAGCTCTTTAGGCTCCTGAACGCCTTCAGCTGCAACATAAAGCGGACGTTTAGACTAATTTAGTATAGAAATTCGCCGGCGATTGGGATGGCAGTCGTAATAAAAGGAACAATACTCATTAGCAGACGTGCCAGGTTGATAAAAACTTATTATTGAAATATAAAATGATACAATAATTAATATAGTTTGATCAACAACGCATTTAGCTGGAGCACAAAAACATGTCGCGGTAGTTTCATGCGATGTTTGTATCCACTGGCTTAGGCTGAGCAAGAACGAACGTCAGCCAACCGAGAGTAATGTTGTCATCCTTACCTGTCTCTCGGAGATCTTCACCGTCTCCCGGAAGATGTTCCAGATGACGACCTCGGAACAGGGCGGTGTGGTCAGACTGCCTTCGTAGGTGTAATAGTCGGCCAGTTTGCTCGGCATCAGGCTGCGGATTGCACACGTCGACAGGGTGACATTCTTTCCTGGAAAAAAAAGCTTCATGTGTATACAATCATACATGAGCATGCATTGCTGTGACGACCAATAACACAATAATTTCTGTGCGAGGCGCTACCACAATATAAACATAGTTTAGTCTATAATTTCAATATAGGTTTGATACTTTGCTGTATGACGCGCAATAGCGTCGTAGCCAGCATTGAGCTATGGCGACAGTTCATTTCCCCACATGTAAGCAATAATGTATTGCTAATGAAATACTTTGAGCATTTTCCGGGATAGGTTACATAAACATAGGTATAACAATGTTCCGTTCTGACTGTCATACATTCCCCGTCATATTACATAAAACCCACAAGATATGCATATCTAATTTAACAACATAGTAAACGCAAAAAACCAACGTGTCGCCTTTCCCGATATTACAATATACTGTGTTATGGTTACAGTTGTCGAAACGACGGATCAGAGGCACTAAGATTTGAACACATACCTGACATTTTCATGATACTATCTTAGTCATAAAAAACATCCATGTACACATACACACATTGTACATAAAACCTGCTCAAGACGCAATGTGTAATAATGGTTTAACCCGGAAATGGGAGAACACTCAATACATTTCCAGTATGCCATTCTTGAGAATTATTTTTACCTGATCCTCCAAACCAGTTTGAAACATATGTTAAAATATACCTTTCTCGGGTTGTGCTGATTGACGTCTACACCCTTGATTTTGGACTAGAGTCAAGGTCAAATTCCACTAGTGATGCAAAATAATACCCTTCTCAAACATTTGGATTGTTATATGATATGTGATACAGGTTAATTCATTACCATATTTTATTTGTAAATTAACACTTCAACTAAAGCTACATTAAGTTGAACTGAAATTAAATCACAGTTCTTGTTTTAAATATATACACTAAATTATCCAATCAGTTTGATTTTATACGCCAACGTTGCGTGCTTTAACGCGCATTTTCACAAAAAAAACATACTGCAAAACGTGGAATTCGTCTCATTGGTGGTATAATGACAACGTATTGAGTGAACTCCTGCGTGTTTAGCACTTACCCTTATACGTAACTGTGCGAAGCTGATCCGTAAGTTCCTGGAATGCACCATTGTCAGCACTCCCCACCTTCAACATTGTAAACCATAATAGTCTAACCACCAAGAAATGTGCATTCTTGGGAATCATTTTTAAATTACAAATAACACCGATCATTGCAAATTGCTTAATGCTGTATTGGTTTTACATTTACAGTGCACTTTGTTCCGTTTAAAGGGAAAATAAAGTTTCAAAATAACTTTATCCAGGAATTTATTTTAATGTGTTGGTTAATTTTAAAACTGGAACTTTAAATATTGCAGATATTGTACAGTTACAGAATAATACACTGTTTGTTGATGTCACGGGATTGTTGCCAGCCAGATAGGATCACGGAGTGTTGGAGGCACGAGTGCTCTTATCTGGCTGCTAACAGGCGAGCGAAATTAACATTTCAACATAATGTTCGCTTCATATATTTGCAAACATGGAAATGGGCGGGCTCTCAGACGTGGAGAGTAACCAAGACAACGAGCTGAACACTCCCCAAATAAACAAAAACAAAACCAAGACAGAATCAGGCAATATGTTGAAAAAAGAAAATGGGCCGAAAACCAAGCACAAATATCACTAGATAGGCCCTAGACTGGAATCCCTACGGAAAAAGAAAACCAGGCAGATAGAAAATTGTTGGAGGGGTCACTAGGAGATGAGATAAAGAAGCATGGAACTAACTTGAATGAAATTAAGAAAGCTGCAAACAATAGAGTTCGTTGGAGACGTAACGTTTCGGCCCATTGATCTACCTTGAGCGAAGAGGACTAAGTAAGTAAGTGGGGTCGATGCGAACGTCGGTTCGAAATGATTTTTACGTCAGGTGGATTCTCAGAACGAGGTAACCTTGTGTTATCTGGATGAATATGTTACGATGAAATGCTCTAGACCAATCTGATATATCCATCCAGATAACACTCACCTGCCTCGTTCTGAGAATCGTATGTCAAGCATACGTTTGTGAACGTCGAGTATATATCAGCACGAATAGCCGTATAATAACATTATTATTATGTGTAATAACATTATATAATTTTAATACATGTTTCTAGTCTTTACCTCAAACATGATTCCCAACACTGTCAGACTGTACTTCTCCTCTAGCACGCTGTTGTCGAGGTTGTTGTACTTTGTAGACATGTGAACCATGTGCATCTGCATGAAATAAATATTATGTGAATAGCCGAATGAAAACTGATAATATTTACATAGTAGTCTAACATTGGATATAAATTACAAACATATCACAAGTAGGATATCATAATAACAGTGAAGTGGGTATCATGAGCGTGTGTTCGGAGACGTACATGCAACTATGACAGAAATAGTACGTGTGCGTCAATTAATAGATAACACCACATTCGATTGGTGAAGATGTTTTACATACAATCTTCAACCCGTACACAATAAACAAATATGAATTGTCAAGTTGTCATATGACACTGCAGAATGTTGCATATATATGTAGGCCCCATAGGCCATTTATAATATTAGTAAATGTGTACGTTTTTTTTGAAATTCGACAACAGTATAGTTATCGGCTACCCCGCTTGACAGTGGAATTCTCAGAAGCACAACTGCGAGTGAAAACAGTTTCACCCCCTACAGGTTTATGTAGGCGTGACTGCTAACAGTTCTGACCTCTAGCGGATACTGCTTTGAGTCGATCGTGTGCTCGGAGCCGGTTTTGCTGTCGCTGCCCCAGTGGAAGTGGAATTGTAGCAGTCGATACGTGTCCGTCAGGCTGCCGCCCGACACTGTCCAGTGGGCGTCTAGCGTATGGACTTGGACTACGGTCACAGAGACAACGTGTGTTAGCAGTGTGTCAACGGGACACACCAGCATCATACTGACAGGTCTGTCGTAGCACTGACGGCAATTCCTAGCTTTCTCTTTGCAATACGGCTTTCGACTGGGGTTTTTCGACAAGGGGCTTCTTATTGGTGTCAGTCGTAACATTAAACGCATGCCTATTTTGGCAAGTTGGTGTAGCAAACATATGTGATTATTATATATTAAGTTTTCGCCAGATTATTCAAACTCCCGTTAGGTACCATTTCTGACGGTAAATATACTACACTTATACATAACATATAATACTGTTAATGTATATGTACCTTGAGACCGAGATCGAAACATTCAGAGAATTTTTGTATTTCAATATTACGCTAGCTCAATATCACTTAACCAATGGAAATCGTTGTACATTCTCTTTCACAAACGTTCGGTGCCTTGAAAAACAGCAACTACGTTCACGACGTACTTATTCAAGCGGAACCCAACGATCGATGCTTTGAAACAATAACTACGTTCACGACGTACTTGTTCAAACGGGACCCAACGATCGATGGTTTGAAACAACAACTACATAAATGACGTCCTTATTCAAACGGGACCCAACGATCGATTCTTTGAAACAACAACTACGTTCATGACGTACTTATTCAAACGGGACCCAACGGTCGATGCTTTGAAACAACAACTACGTTTATGACGTCCTTATTCAAACGGGACCCAACGATCGATGCTTTGAAACAACAACTACGTTCAAGACATACTTATTCAAACGGGACCCAACGATCGATGCTTTGAAACAACAACTACGTTCACGACGTACTTATTCAAACGGGACCCAACGATCGATGCTTTGAAACAACAACTACGTTCACGACGTACTTATTCAAACGGCACCAAACGATCGATGCTTTGAAACAAGAACTACGTTCGTGACGTCCTTATTCAAACGGGACCCAACGACCGATGCTTTGAAACAACAACTACGTTCATGACATACTTATTCAAGCGGGACCCAACGATCGATGCTTTGAAACAACAACTACGTTCATGACGTACTTATTCAAGCGGGACCCAACGATCGATGCTTTGAAACAACGACTACGTTCATGACGTACTTATTCAAACGGGACACAACGATCGATGCTTTGAAACAACTACTACGTTCATGACGTACTTATTCAAACGGGACCCAACAATCGATGCTTTGAAACAACAACTACGGAGAAAAAGAAAGGTGACGGCTAACTCACCCGAGTGGCCATTGTTCTCCAGGAATAAGCTGCCCTGCTTCTTGTCGTACCCGTCCATGGTGAAAGCTCCAAGCGACCCGTCGTGTTTTGCCTTTGACACTTCGATGTTGATGGGCGACTGACGATATTGAAGGCAAGCCTCGTTACGGTTCAGTTTAAGCCACTTAGCAGCGCCTGCATATGTGTTAGTTATATACTGAAGTAGACCATGGTTCCGTGAGTAAAGAACTTAATTCACGTTGTTTACGCAAAGCCACTTATAATCAAGTACGATGTCGAGATACTAGCTGTGATTTCCCTTTCTGCACATAAGTGCAAATACAGAAATGAAAATCCGCTTATATACTCGAGCTACACTCTCACGCACTTGGTCAAGGTGTAAGATGTGAATGATCTATTCGAAACGAGGATCCCATTTGATTAACATAATTTGTTTGATCAGCCGCGACTGGTTGATTAACGGCCACCAATAAGATACCCGGATGTTGGCGACAGAATTTCTGACAGACAGATGCATTGGTTGGTGCGACAATTGGGATCGAAGGGCACTGTGCGATATATATATATGTCCACTGAAGTTGTAACAAGTAATATAACTTACCATTGTGAGCGTAATGCCAATGGTGCTTCCCGTCTGTAAATAAAAATAAACTTTCAATGTGCCACAAAAATCACCAGATTAGTGGTTAAAGTGGTAAACAGTATATTCGTTCAACAAGAAATGTTTGATCATAGGCATCAGTTTCTTTACTTCATTTCATAAGAAACCCGTGATTGCGTGATATGTGATCGGTATCAATTAGACAAGCAAACTACATCAGATCATGACATTTTTTTTTTTAAATTAGTATATCGTTTTGGAGGATTGTTTGATACACTTTTCGTAAATACGTTAATTACAATAAAATCTCAAAAATAAGCGCCTCCAATAACAAGTCCTGGATCACCCAATTATTAATTAAAGATATATAACTATGATGCCGCCTTACCCTCACTTGGTTTATAACCTACAACAAAGAAAATATGTCACTTTGATTATGCCAACTAGCGCATTAAGCTATTGTGAACTTCATATGTCTTGGCTCTATTATCCGTGCATATTACAGCACATTACTAAGCAAAACTTGTGCAAACGTTAAACATTTAAATCGGGCGATTGCTTATTGCCTCTTGTCCCGTCAGAGCGGTTTCCAATAGTAGCCGAACGATATTCCCCATTAGAATTAGGCAATGTTCGCGTCTACTTTCGGTCACCCACACTATTTCGTCAAACATGTCAAAGCGGAGGATATTAAAAGATGACATTTGTCGTTTTCTTCATATTGCAATGACCTAAGAACTGGAGTAGCGAAACTGATGTGGCTAAGATGCTAATGGCTCATTTATAATCACTTGTGGCATATAGCATAAACATAACAATTATGTTTACAGACAAACTGCATTTCATCATAGCAGCTGTTTTGGAAATGTATATAGTTTATTAAAAGAAAGACGGTATGACTGATTTCCTTTGTTCTGATTTTGCAATGGCTTGCAAAAAGTTATGCAGCGCTTGATAAAACCCTTACCCCTTTATTACGTCGCCCATAGCATGTTTTTATGTCAACTGTCGATCGATATGTGTTTGTAGAGACGTATTTTGCTTTTGATATCCTAGTGTACGATGAGTATCATGCAATAGTAATGTATGTGTGTGTGTTCTCACCGTGTTTAACGCTTGCGTAGATGGTTCGGCCGTTTAATTTCTTCACAGGTCGGAAGTTACCAGCCAGCAATCTGTTGCCTCCGCCATGGGCCACTTCGGCTGCCTTGTAGTTCACCAGAGCCCGGAACTGCGCCAACTGTGAGAACATAACATACGCTGTAACGAGGTACCAAATAGCAAGTTCGTTCTACCTGCTAGGCACATGCTGACGTATTGGGAATACGATACTTCAACATAGGCAATCATGGCGGATGACTTCTAGGCTCGCACCCTTAGGAAAATGGACTTTCCATATTGTCATAAAATTGTGTGGTCGGTCAGATTATTTCATAATTATGTTTTATTCACATATTTGCCAGCCTATTGACACGATGTCATTACTGTATAATCCAAACTTTTAAATCAGCCAAGTGGATTGTCGCTTATTGGACACATTCTGTTAATTCCTCTCATAATTACCTGACTCTCTGAGATCTTCACCGTTTCCTGAAAGATGTTCCAGACGACGACCTCTGAGCAGGGAGGCGTGGTGAGACTGCCGTCGTAGTTGAAGTAGTCAGACAGGTTGGTCGGCATCAGCGAGCGTAGACTAAACAGTGGCAATGTCACATTTTCTCCTAAAAATTATATAACACGTGTGAAAGTCAAAATATATAACCGTGCAAACAAATTATCTGCCAACAGGAACTATGGTTCGGTTATGCGAAGGCCATTTATTAACCATTGGGTTGGTCCGACACTTCTTTGTCAATATATCAAGCATAAATATTATTGGGATGAAACTTGGATGAGACGTGAGAAACACGTTTCGTTTCTAACGAAGTTTCGATCCTCGTAGAAAGTTCGGGGTGAAGAAAGAAATCGATAAATAATAACCAAGACATTGTGTTCAATAATACATATGTAATAGTATGAAATACTGTTTCAGTGAACATGTTTCAAGTGTATGCAAACAATCAGTCCAATCATTATTTGGTTGATTACCGGCTCACTGTGTGGCGCCACTGTTGCTGCGAAGGCGCCCATTGGCGTCACCGTGTTAAATACGTTCGACATTAGGGGATAACCCTTCCGTCACTCGTAACACTAAGCATATGGAATTACACGTGGCACGCACGTCATATATTTTAATATGTTAATTCAACGTCTTATATTCGTCCACAGTGACGCCATTTTAATAACTGATTTGAGACAAGGCGATGCCGTGAGCCAGTCATCACCACGTTTACAAAATACAATAGGCGCTCCCTGCTCTAAGACTGTAGCATCGTTTATCCGGCTCTCGCTCGCCTTCATGAACTCGTCGATAAAAGAGAATGGTTCCGAACACGTGGTTTCACTATTGTCCACTCCGTGTTGTGTAGGCGTTGCCTACAGAATCTGGGTTCATACATCATTTCCGTCACAATGAAGACTACGGTTTGGATACAGGCGATAATGTGTTCGACAAACGGTGGTGCCACAGAACGGAGCATGGATAATCGAGGCTACTAACACTGGGGCTCGCTACATGACCAGGAAACCACGCGGAAACGTCTTGGCACATTTTGATGACCGAAGGCCGTGGCTATCACACAAAGATCGCAATATGCTCGCACAAAGACATGGATGAAAATGAAGGTAATAATTATTTTGAACTAACCTTCGTGTGTGACATTATTAAGACCGTCGGTGAGTTTCTTGAACGCAGCATTGTCCTCTGTCCCGACCTGAAACCAGTCAGCCCAGTATTAAAATGCAGTTAAAAATGTTGAATATTCACACGGAATAACCCTTGCAAATTCTGTAGAATTGTTATGGAGTATTCTATAGGATTTTTGAGTAGACAATTATGTACAATTCAGAAAATACTCTACATACTTTTTTATAGAATATTAAACTTGTTGTATTATATAGCGTCCTATGCACTATTCTACAATGTTCTGTGTCATTCTATGAAATTATATCTAAATTTATAGAAAGTTAGACGTAAACTAAGTTTGTGGAATATGTAACATTATGTAGTTTTCTATGCAAAATTCTACTATGCGCTGTATAGTTATATAGATTTGTATAGAATAGTAAATAATTGTTTATAGAATTTATATAGAATTTGTATAGAAATATTTATATTTATATAAAAACAATGTATTCCTGTAATTATGCATCGCGTGTCAGAGTATGGGACCTAAATAACTATACACACAGCTTGCACTAATATGACAAGGATTTATAGCAAACGGAACAGCGACAGCGAAACACGAATCGACGCAGTTACATAACATTTTGTTTTACTTTGTGTACTGAGTTAGTAAATGCAATGTTATATAATTTATAAACAAATTGGCAGGCTTCGATTACATCAGCGTGTCTATTCTTCTGTGATAGATTAACCTGTGGGATTGGTTTATTGGTAACTGAAACGAGATTGAAGTGAGAGCGACATGTAGTGGCGCCACCTAGCGAGTTATGTTTACCCGAGATTGTTGTTTTCATGTTGTTTTTCAGGTGTTATAGAGTTAACTTGTGTCTGACGGAACAACGCGGGCTCAATCAGTTGATTGCGAATATGATACGCCGCCACAGTGACCGAATCTATTGTCCTACTGCATCCGCAGAAGTAAACATGCGTCAGTGTGAATATATTAACGAAATACTTCGCTGCATATACTTGTCAATGCGAATTCAAGTATCAAGTTGCGTTCGTTAGTCGAGGAGTTTCAGAGTGTCTGCTGTTGCTATTTGTGCAGCTGTTAATGTAATAATCATTAGCAATCGCGTCTACGGGAGACACATCAAATTTCAACCGCAGAGAGAGTCGAAATCGAACAATGTGGCTATGATATATAGATTAACACGATCAACTCCGGTTCCGAACCAGTCGCTGATATTTAACGGCTGGTTATCTTGTTACGGGTGGTTATCCGTGGCGTGGTTAAACATATTCACTAAGGGGGCGACCTTTGTATGCCACGGGAAGGGGCCGGGGTTCTTTCCGTGGCGTGGTTGAACATATTCACTAAGGCGGCGACCGTTCTATGCTACGGGAAGGGGCCGGGGTTCTTTCCGTGGCGTGGTTGAACATATTCACTAAGGGGGCGACCGTTCTATGCCACGGGAAGGGGCCGGGGTTCTTTCGTGGCGTGTTTGAACATATTCACTAAGGCGGCGACCGTTCTATGCCACGTGAAGGGGCCGGGGTTCTTTCCGTGGCGTGGTTGAACATATTCACTAAGGGGGCGACCGTTCTATGCCATGGGAAGGGGCCGGGGTTCTTTCCGTGGCGTGGTTGAACGTATTCACTAAGGGGGCGACAGTTCTATGCCACGGGAAGGGGCCAGGGTTATTTTTGTGGCGTGGTTGAACATATTCATTAAGGCGGCGACCGTTCTATGCCACTGGAAGGGGCCGGGGTTCTTTCTGTGGCGTGGTTGAACATATTCACTAAGGGGGCGACCGTTGTATGCCACGGGAAGAGGCCGGGGTTCTTTCCGTGGCGTGGTTCAACATATTCACTAAGGGGGCGACCGTTCTATGCCACTGGAAGGGGCCGGGGTTCTTTCCGTGGCTTGGTTGAACATATTCACCAAGGGGGCGACCGTTGTATGCCACGGGAAGAGGCCGGGGTTCTTTCTGTGGCGTGGTTGAACATATTCACTAAGGGGGCGACCGTTCAATGCCACGGGAAGGGGCCGGGGTTCTTTCCGTGGCGTGGTTCAACATATTCACTAAGGGGGCGACCGTTCTATGCCACGGGAAGAGGCCGGGGTTCTTTCCGTGGCGTGGTTGAACATATTCACTAAGGCGGCGACCGTTCTATGCCACGGGAAGTTGCCTGGGTTCTTTCTTCAGTGAAGTATTCTGGGCTAAGCATCTGAACAACAGCGTTATGTAAAGATAATGATCGGTGTCCTCTAAATGTTTGACAAGTGCCGTGAGAAAATATTGTTAGAAACAGGGGGCAAATAAAACGTCTTTCTCTATATATTTAACTATCCTTACCCAACACAAAACCTAATCGCTCATCGGTTCATGACAATGTGATATGATTACAGATAACGCAGTTAGCACTGCAAAAATAGATGCATTCTAAAGAATTACCTTACCTCGAACATCACTGCCAAGACCGCCAAACTTTTGTCTTTCTCAATAGCCACCGAGAAGTCATCGTTGTACTTCGTTGACATGTGCACCATATGCATATGTACAAAACGTAATGATTCTACATATATATTTGACAATGAAACTAATTGTATCATTAAAATCAGTCACCTTTTATTGCTGCCATTTCCGCCGCCAACACCAACCATTGATACTGGTATATGTACTTATTATTATAATTATTAGTATAATAATAATAATTATTATTATTATTATTGGCATAACTATTGTAGAGTCACATTTGGATGTTGGTTCTGTTATCTTTGTGAACTAATTTAGCCAGCTCCCGTAAATTCATACTCGGTCACAGGTGGCGAGTCAATTTCTTCTCAACATTCGCTCAAAGTATGCATAAATTCTGGGAGGTGAATCTTAAACGATACAATCAACATTAGCTCAGCAAATGTTATTATGGGGTACACAAATCACCTGCTCCCATTTCGCCTACTGATATGTTTCCCATATCGCTTACTATATATAGAGCTACATTAGGATTACTTATTTGTATCTGTATGTGTAAAGATAGTGTTTATCAAAATCACAATTATATTTAGTATTTTTAAACTTCTAAAAAATACAATGAGCTTTGCATAAATCCGAGTTTTTCTTGATTTAAATCTTAGTTCTTTTAATTATTACTTATAATATTATACGACATTTACTAAATCCAAAAAGAACGTAGATTTTTCTCCAACTCAGATTTATGTCAAACTCATATTAAATTAACAGTTGACCAAGTTGTAGACAAACCAGTATATGAAGCCAGTAGACCACGTGATCTAAGAGTAGGCAACGTGGTTGTAGTCATTAAGGGTCTATCCGATAACGAACTACATAACCACAATATTGGGAGTATGCGTAGTGGGAGAGTTATACTACTATAGAGTAGGCGAAATGGACATAATAGCAAGCGAAGTAGAAACGTCTCCTTCAAAACATCACTAGGCGCCATGTATGAAATTGGGAGGATTAGACGCATTAAATGATCCATTCTAAGTTATGCATTCTTGACGAACCCTGTATGACGAAGACTGACCTCTAGCGGGTATTGCTTTGAGTCGATCGTGTGCTCGGAGCCGGTTTTTTTGTCGCTGCCCCAGTGGAAGTGGAATTGTAGGAGTCGGTACGTGTCTGTCAGGCTGCCGCCTGTCACGGTCCAATTGGCGTGGAGCGTATCGACTTGGGCTTCGATAAAGAGATTCGTTATTGTGGCTGATAACCGGAAATGTCATCGGTGTGCTGTAGCTACGGCTGTGACCAGGGTTGGAGTCATTATCACTACAAGGAAAGTGTAATGATAATGGTCGGAATAATGGCGTAATTGTAATGTTAGTGATAATGAAAAATGTTAACTCTCCGTTATTGATCATTATTGAATAACTGATTATCATAACACTTATCTAATACAGGCCTTTATAAGCCACTTTCACTACCACCATCAATGGGCGATACACTCTTTCACAACGAATACATGCTCACCAAACAAAGCACAGTAATTTGGAAACAACTCGTACTTACCAAACTCAGTGGCGTTGTGATTGTTTACATATAAGACATAATGTGACGTATGGCTCGACACACCATAATTAATAATTAAAATATTAATTGGCTTTTGCATAACTATTTCCTAACAGGTTAGTTCAGGATCCTTTTGGTGCACTAGTGTCGATATTCATGTTAGCCGTAACTCACCCGTGTGGCCGTTGTTCTTCAGCAGCAACACCCCCTGTTTTTGGTCGTAGCCAGTCATGTCGAATTCGTTCAGCTCCTCCCTGTAGACGACGTCATCCGTGTCTATGTTGATGGGAGACTGTTTGTCCTTCCAACATGACTTGTATATTTCTTCCAAATTGGCCCAATGCTCGGCTGTCAATTCATAGTCAAACTTATGAAAACGTTCTTTCTATCTACACGCTTTTGCTAATTTCATACGCCACATTTCAGTAGTTCCCAATCAAAGCGTTTGATAAGACCGTTTGTTTGTACAGTCTGCTGGGTTGTTAACTCAGCTTACTTGTTATGAGTGTTGGTCGTGACACGGTAAACTTGTTTTCGTTTACAATGAGTGGCAGAGGAGAAGATACTCAACACCAAACAACGGAGTGGCAGAGGAGAAGATACTCAACACCAAACAACGGAGTGTAAGAGGAGAAGATGCTCAATGTTAAACAACGGAGTGGCAGAAGAGTCGATGCTCAATGTTAAACAATGGAGTGGCAGAGGAGACGATGCTCAATATTAAACAATGGATTGGCAGAGGAGACGATACCTAACATTGAACAATGGAGTGGCAGAGGAGACGATGATAAACATTCAACAAAGGAGTGGCATGGATATGATGCTCAACGTTAAACAACGGAGTGGCAGAGGTGACGACGCTCAATGTTGCACAATGGATTAGCAGAAGAGATGATACTTAACACTGAACAAAGGAGTTTCATGGAGACGATGATACTGAACACGAAAGAGTGGATTTCCAGAGGAGACGATACCAAAAACAACGGATTAGCACAAGAGACAATACTCAACATTAGACAAAGGCGTGGGATAGGAGACGATGCTCAATATTAAAGTAAAACAATGGATAATGAGAATGAGACGATACTCAACATTAAACAATGGAGTGGCAGAGGAGACAATATTCAACATTAAACAGTTCAGTGGCAAAGGAGACGATTTTCAACAGTATTTACACTCACTACTCTTACTACTTGACATATTTGCTCACCGGACTGCAATATATGTGACTGAAGTAGCCTGTCATACTAAGCCTCAAAACGCATGCTCTTACGATGACACTAGCCCCAACCGTCTGGTCTGTTCAGGCTAAATATGACTGCGTAAAAAGAGAATCCTGATGTATGATCTGGAATTGAATAAATTATTTGTGCGAGGTGGCGCCATCGAATGCCACTATTGTTATCTTTGGGATTCTCTTATATATTGACGTTCCTACGTCAGTCATGTTTATCGGAATGTTATCATCAACCAATCAGTTTGGCTCGCATGTTAACCTTCCAAAGAAACGTAATGCGTTTTTGACAGTGTTTTCCTGGTATCCGACTCGTATTAAACTTCGCCGGTATTGACATATCACATAAACAGACTAAGACATTTTTAGTATGTAGAGTTTTTTTAAGTAAGACGGCGTGAACAACATTACGAAATTACACCACAGAGCGAAGCCAAGTTAGTGTGGTGGCTCAATGTTGCGATCGGCTATCGTCGTTTTGGTGACTATTGCGAAACCGTTTGAGACATGTTTGCCTTTAATTATTATGACAGTTCTTAAAGTTCATGATGCCAAATATAAAATTTAATATTACAATTTTCCACACATAACATTAAAAACTAAGCACATAAAATGCACCGGGAATGCCTATCCGTTCTATAATTACAATATGGAGACAGTGGCGTCACCAACGCAACCAGCAGACACGTTCAACGAGGCACGACTTAATTTGTTTACATGTTTACGGACAACTAGAGTAATGATCCATTATTTACCTGCCAGGTTTAAGTACCTGTGGAATTCCCTCAGTTAATTGAGGCTGTGTATTTTATAGCTCTGTCAAACTAGTAGTGGTTCGATAATGTCTAACGGGACGGTAGGTTTGTCTTTGTTTGTGTGAAATCAATGCATTTGCGCAGCGCAGAAATGTATTAGGAACAGCTCTGTAGCAATAACGGTTCAGTAGAGCTTATTTATACAAAAGACTAGCGCGGTTGACGGCTTCGTTGGCCCACTGTTCAGTTGAACGGTTTACAGGTATGTTGAAACGTGTTAATTTGGGAGCAGTAAGTCTACCGGCTCGACTCCTATTGTGCTTTCCACTGGGCGTCGGGTTGATTACGTCAATGGAAAGCAAGCGACGTGTCACTGTCGCCGCTCGTGAACTAATTATCTCAGTTGATCGACCATTGGCATTGTCAAATGTCGTGTGCTGACAGAATGAATAAGCGTTTGTTACAGGTGACTTTGTGACACTAGCGCAAATGTTGTTCGTCCTGTGTAAATCACACAGGTGAGTATTGGTATCGCGTTGACATAATGATTGCGTCCAGCAATATGCTGTAGATGCTTTTCTATAAAAGCCATCACTGCATCAGATGAACACAATATTCATACAAAATTCAATTAAAAGCATTGCATGCATAATATTAGATTATTTACAATTGCTGACAGGAATTATCGGGTCCCTTTATACATAGTCGCACATTCCCATGTGTGGTTCGTGTATAGACTTATAAGTTTATATTATATACATATAACTCTTAATATAAAACATCATTATGGTTATATACTATATAATCATAATGACGTTTATAATAAGATAACAATGGAATATAATAATATATAATAATTATTATAATCATAATAATTAATAATATTATTATTATTATTATAATTAATAATAACGTAATAATACTTATTATAATAATTAATGATAACTAATAATAATCAGATAATAATAATGACAAGATATAATAATAAGAGAGCTACGAAAATGAACAACTTAGTTTCCAGAACAAATGAATCACGCAAATCCCAAAGTAATGCGAACGCAACGATAATAAATGTAAAATGGAAATACTCTTAAAGGGTAACACAGGTTGGAGATCAACACACTTGTGCCACGTTGTTAACAAACACTGCTATTACCGAGCTTCAAATGGCCCAAGGCAGTCGTTTTCTAAGACGTGGACGCTGACTGTTTGAGAGCCTTCTAGCTTCTACACCGGTGTTTTAGTAACAAGACAGTGAACTCAATACCTCAGCCGAGTGAAAACTGAAGTGAACATTACCACCTGTTTGTTGGTAATGTAGGCTATCAGCGGTTATGTTTCAGTCGCAGTGCATCAAAATCAGTCTTCTTCTTTGAGATCAGTGGGCAGACCTCACCTTCGCTACAAAGATGTTTTGAAACGTGATTTCAAAAATTTCGATATCCCGCCTAAAACAAGTACTGCTGCTCTCATGGATCGGCCACGCTGGCGGGCCGTGCTACTCACAGGCCGTGACCGAGAAACACCATAACGTACTAGACTACTGCGTCAACGGTGCCGCAGCCCCGACAAGNGTTCATTTCTCGTCTTCCCAGCCAGCTTAATTTCTTCTTCCACAGTTCTTCTCCAGCTGCCCAGTGGTCAGCCTCTTCTCCTTTTCCATTTGGTGTCCATTTCAAAGCTACTAAACTTCTATGTCCATGGCTATTATGACAGTGAAAATGGTTTCAAATGTAAACAATACGCTTGGGATCGTTGAGATTATCGTGACCAACGATCAGCATTATTGTGGATGTGTGACGAAATATGACATACCAAATCAATTAATATTGTATACAGAAAATGACGAATGTATTAAAGGACATAGGAACACCTTCTGTATGAGGTATAGTTTTAGCGGTGAAGACAGTTCTTTATTTCTTGAAAGATAAACTTATACTTAAAAGTACCTGAGACCCTATATCTAAAACCGAATTTCACGTCTTTGTATGCATCAATACAGAATCACTGGACCACCAGGTTCTCTCGTCTTGCAGTGAATCCACAAAGCGAAATAACGTGTATGAATACACGTTAATGTGTGGAACCCTTTCCCGTTACATAACTTTCGCTTGAATCTATTTTAGAATCTACTTCCGTCGCAACTCACTGAACAATGACTCTACTGCGCGTGTCTGCCGCGGTGGTGCTGTTACGACCCTGGCGAATAAGCAATCGGTCCGTCATTGTCACCTCTGGATGTTACGCATAGCACGAGAACGTCCCCACTTGACTTACGCTGCTCGAGAGTTCAAGAGTTCGTTAACATAGCCACTCACAATTGCTGAGCGGCGCTTGAGTTCACATTTGGTTTCAACATCGACGAGCGAACAAGAATGGGACGTCTCTCCGTGGTCGTAGCTTTGCTTCTAGCTCTGCACCTTCTCGATGGAGCTTTGGCCAATGAAGGTAGGGAAACCGTTTTTTTAAACTGAGATTAAGTTTTTTGCAGGTTTTGATTATGTTAATCAACACTTCTTTATGTTACAAGGAAGGTGGAACAGTTTTTTATATATATATATAAAGTTTATCTGCTGATTTTGATTATGTTTAATCAGCATAACTTTCGCATCGCAACGATGGTGGGAAAGATTATGTATTGATTAAATTAAGGTTATTTGCTGGTTATGATTAGGTTCGTTGTGATGGTTGATGCGTTTTTCTTAACTAGCAGCAAAGGAAGGTTGACGGACCCATCCCATCGATATTTTGTATCACGATAAGTAAAATGGAAACAGACGAACCTGCATGTTGGGACACGAAAACAATTAAATGACTGCATGCATTATTACTAAATATGATTCTTTACAACATGGTATTAAATGACTGCATGCATTTTTACTAAATATGATTCTTTACAACATGGCATTAAATGACTGCATGCATTATTATCGCGTTTTTGCCTATCCATCTTTGGCGAGTCTTCACAACCCCTGACCCAATTTGCTATGTTTGTCTCTTGCACAGTTTCTACGCAGTGTCTTTGAACGTTATATGTCATTTGTGTGTCAAGCGAATGTAGTTAGGAAAGTGTGCTTTCGATAGTATAGTGAAAAGACATTTAAACTTTCTATTTTGTACAATATTTGCCGATTGTGACGCAACTGCACTTATTTATTTACTCGACTGTAAAACTGCAAACATTGACCATCACGCTACATATTTGTTACAAAGCGGTGGATATAACTGCATTCATGTTCCGGAACAGTTTGCCTCTTACGTTAGGAATTAACTCGTACTTCGTGGTGGTGGGACAAACATCAAGCTGATCACCCAGACAAAGTTGGGAATTGCCTACCCTGGAATGAGCTACTTCATTCTGAAGAGTTCCCACTCACCAAGTGAGATTTAAGTGAGATTTTAGTGTGTGTTTGTGTCTGTGGATGCTACGTTCTCTCTGTGGCTGACTTATGTCACGGGAGACGACGTCTTCTACTTGTCGGGGCTGCGGCACCGTTGACGCAGTAGTCTAGTACGTTATGGTGTTTCTCGGTCACGGCCTGTGAGTAGCACGGCCCGCCAGCGTGGCCGATCCATGAAAGCAGCAGTACTTGTTTTAGGCGGGACATCGACCTTTTTGAAATCACGTTTCAAAACATCTTTGTAGCGAAGGTGAGGTCTGCCCACTGATCTCAAAGAAGAAGACTGATTTTGATGCACTGCGACTGAAACATAACCGCTGATAGCCTGCATTACCAACAAACAGGTGGTAATGTTCACTTCAGTTTTCACTCGACTGAGGTATTGAGTTCACTCTCTTGTTATTAAAACACCGGTGTAGAAGCTAGAAGGCTCTCAACCAGTCAGCGTCCACGTCTTAGAAAACGACTGCCTTGGGCCATTTGAAGCTCGGTAATAACAGTGTTTGTTAACAACGTGGCACAAGTGTGTTGATCTCCATCCTGTGTTACCCTTTAAGAGTATTTCCATTTTACATTTATTATCGTTGCGTTCGCATTACTTTGGAATTTGCGTGATTCATTTGTTCTGGAAACTAAGTTGTTAATTTTCGTAGCTCTCTTATTATTATATCTTATCATTATTATTATCTGATTATTATTAGTTATCATTAATTATTATAATAAGTATTATTACGTTATTATTAATTATAATAATAATAATAATAATAATATTATTAATTATTATGATTATAATAATTATTATATATTATTATATTCCATTGCTATATTATTATAAACGTCATTATGATTATATAGTATATAACCATAACGATGTTTTATATTAAGAGTTATATGTATATAATATAAACTTATAAGTCTATACACGAACCACACATGGGAATGTGCGACTATGTATAAAGGGACCCGATAATTCCTGTCAGCAATTGTAAATAATCTAATATTATGCATGCAATGCTTTTAATTGAATGTTGTATGAATATTGTGTTCATCTAATGCAGTGATGGCTTTTATATAAAAGCATCTACAGCATATTGCTGGACGCAATCATTATGTCAACGCGATACCAATACTCACCTGTGTGATTTACACAGGACGAACAACATTTGCGCTAGTGTCACAAAGTCACCTGTAACAAACGCGTATTCATTCTGTCAGCACACGACATTTGACAATGCCAATGGTCGATCTACTGAGATAATTAGTTCACGAGCGGCGACAGTGACACGTCGCTTGCTTTCCATTGACGTAATCAACCCGACGCCCAGTGGAAAGCACAATAGGAGTCGAGCCGGTAGACTTACTGCTCCCAAATTAACACGTTTCAACATACCTGTAAACCGTTCAACTGAACAGTGGGCCAACGAAGCCGTCAACCGCGCTAGTCTTTTGTATAAATAAGCTCTAGAACTTTAACAACTGTCGTAATAATTAAAGGCAAACATGTCTCAACCGGTTTCGCATTAGTCACCGAAACGACGATAGCCGATCGCAACATTGAGCCACCACACTAACTTGGCTTCGCTCTGTGGTGTAATTTCGTAATGTTGTTCACGCCGTCTTACTTAAAAAAACTCTACGTACTAAGAATGTCTTACTCTGTTTATGTGATAGGTCAATTCCGGCAAAGTTAAATACGAGTTAGATACCAGGAAAATACTGAAAAAAACGCATTACTGTTCTTTGGAAGGTTAACATGCGAGCCAAACTGATTGGTTGATAATAACATTCCAGTAGACATGACTGACGTAGGAACGCCAATATACAAGAGAGTCCCAAAGATAACAATATATTGTCAAATATATTGCAGTTTGGTGAGCAGATATGTCAAGTAGTCAGAGTAGTGAGTGTAAATACTGTTGAAAATCGTCTCCTCTGCCACTGAACTGTTTATTGTTGAATATTGTCTCTTCTGCCACTCCATTGTTTAATATTGAGTATCGTCTCATTTACTAATCCATTGTTTTACTTTAATATTGAGCATCGTCTCCTATACCACGCCTTTGTTTAATGCGGAATATTGTATGTTGCGCTAATCCTATTTTTCTAGTAGCGTCTCCTCTGGAAATCCACTCTTTCATGTTGAGTATCATCGTCTCCATGCCACTCCTTTGTTCAGTGTTTAGTATCATCTCCTCTGCTAATCCATTGTGCAACATTGAGCATTGTCACTTATGCCACTCCGCTGTTTAAAGTTGAGCATCATATCCATGCCACTCCTTTGTTGAATGTTTATCATCGTCTCCTATGTCACTCCATTTGTCAGTGTTAGGTATCGTCTCCTCTGCCAATCCATTGTTTAACATTGAGCATCTTCTCCTCTTACACTCCGTTGTTTGGTGTTGAGTATCTTCTCCTCTGCCACTCATTGTAAACGAAAACAAGTTTACCGTGTCACGACCAACACTCGTAACAAGTAATCTGAGTTAACAACACAGCAGACTCTACATACAAACGGACTTATCAAACGCTTTGATTGGGAACCACTGAAATGTGGCGTATGAAATTAGCAAAAGCGTGTAGAGAGAAAGAACGTTTTCATAAGTTTGACTATGAATTGACAGCCGAGCATTGGGCCAATTTGGAAGAAAAATACAAATCATGTGGGAAGGACAAACAGTCTCCAATCAACATAGACACGGATGACGTCGTCTACAGGGAGGAGCTGAACGAATTCGACATGACTGGCTACGACCAAAAACAGGGGGTGTTGCTGCTGAAGAACAACGGCCACACGGGTGAGTTACGGCTAACATGAATATCGACACTAGTGCACCAAAAGGATCCTGAACTAACCTGTTAGGAAATAGTTATGAAAAAGCCAATTAATATTGTAATTATTAATTATGGTGTGTCGAGCCATACGTCACATTATGTCTTATATGTAAACAATCACAACGCCACTGTGTTTGGTAAGTACGAGTTGTTTCCAAGTTACTGTGCTTTGTTTGGTGAGCATGTATTCGTTGTGAAAGGGTGTATCGCCCATTGATGGTGTTAGTGAAAGTGGCTTATAAAGACCTGTATTAGATAAGTGTTATGATAATCAGTTATTCAATAATGATCAATAACGGAGAGTTAAAATTTTTCATTATCACTAACATTACAATTACGCCATTATTCCGTCCATTATCAATACACTTTCCTTGTAGTGATAATGACTCCAACCCTGGTCACAGCCGTAGCTACAGCACACCGATGACATTTCCGATTATCAGCCACAATAACGAATCTCTTTCTCGCAGCCCAAGTCGATACACTCGACGCCAACTGGACGGTGACAGGCGGCAGCCTAACAGACACGTACCGACTCCTACAATTCCACTTCCACTGGGGCAGCGACAAAAAAACCGGCTCCGAGCACACGCTCGACTCAAAGCAATACCCGCTAGAGGTCAGTCTTCGTCATACAGGGTTCGTCAAGAATGCATAACTTAGAATGGATCATTTAATGCGTCTAATCCAATTTCATACATGGCGCCTAGTGATGTTTTGAAGGAGACGTTTCTACTTCGCTTGCTATTATGTCCATTTCGCCTACTCCATAGTAGTATAACTCTCCCACTACGCATACTCCCAATTCCTTCAGAATGGAAAGAAGCAAACATTACGCCACTATTTAAGAAGGGATCGAGGAAGAAGCCAGAAAATTACAGACCAGTGAGTTTAACATCAGTTGTATGTAAATTACTCGAAACATTAATTAGAGACCACATGGTGAAATTCCTCGTAAAACATAAATTAATAANGCAATCTTGTTAAATCTTGTTAAATACTGTGGTTATGCAGTTCGTTATCGGATATACCCTTAACGACTACAACCACGTTGTCTACTCTTAGATCACGTGGTCTACTGGCTTCATATACTGGTTTGTCTACAACTTGGTCAACTGTTAATTTAATATGAGTTTGACATAAATCTGAGTTGGAGAAAAATCTACGTTATTTTTGGATTTAGTAAATGTTGTATAATATTATAAGTAATAATTAAAATAACTAATATTTAAATCAAGAAAAACTCGGATTTATGCAAAGCTCACTGTATTTTTTAGAAGTTTAAAAATACTAAATATAATTGTGATTTTGATAAACACTATCTTTACACATACAGAGACAAATAAGTCATCATAATGTAGCACTATATAGAGTAAGCGATGTGGGAAACATATCAGTAGGCGAAATGGGAGCAGGTGAGGTGTGGATACCCCATAATAACATTTGCTGAGCTAATGTTGATTGTATCGTTTAAGAATCACCTCCCAGAATTTATGCGTACTTTGAGCGAATGTTGAGAAGAAATTGACTCGCCACCTGTGACCGAGTATGAATGGGCGGGAGCTGGTTAAATTAGTTCACAAAGATAACAGAACCAACATCCAAATGTGACTCTACAATAGTTATGCCAATAATAATAATAATAATTATTATTATTATACTAATAATTATAATAATAAGTACATATACCAGTATCAATGGTTGGTGTTGGCGGCGGAAATGGTAGCAATAAAAGGTGATTGATTTTAATTATATAATTAGTTTCATTGTCAAATATATATGTAGAATCATTATGTTTTGTACAGATGCATATGGTGCACATGTCAACGAAGTACAACGATGACTTCTCAGTGGCTATTGAGAAAGACAAAAGTTTGGCGGTCTTGGCAGTGATGTTCGAGGTAAGGTATTTCTTTAGTATGCATCTATTTTTGCAGTGCTAACTGCGTTATCTGTAATCATATCACATTGTCGTGAACAGATGAGCGATTAGGTTTTGTGTTGGGTAAGGATAGTTAAATATCTAGAGAAAGACGTTTTATTTGCCCCCTGTTTCTAACAATATTTTCTCACGGCACTTGTAAAACATTTAGAGGACCCAGGGCATTATCTTTACATAACGCTGTTGTTCAGATGCTTAGCCCAGAATACTTCACTGAAGAAAGAACCCCGGCCCCTTCCCGTGGCATACAACGGCCGCCCCCTTAGTGAATGTGTTCAATCACGCCACGGAAAAAACCCAGGCCCCTTCCCGTGGCATAGAACGGCCGCCGCCTTAGTGAATATGTTTAACCACGCCACGGAAAGAACCCCGGCCCCTTCCCGTGGCATAGAACGGCCGCCGCCTTAGTGAATATGTTCAACCACGCCACGGAAAGAACCCCGGCCCCTTCCCGTGGCATAGAACGGTCGCCGCCTTAGTGAATATGTTCAACCACGCCACGGAAAGAACCCCGGCCCCTTCACGTGGCATACAAAGGTCGCCCCCTTAGTGAATATGTTCAACCACTCCATGGATAACCACCCGTAACAAGATAACCAGCCGTCAAATGTCAGCGACTGGTTCGGAACCGGAGTTGATCGTGTTAATCTATATAGCATAGCCACATTGTTCGATTTCGACCGTCTCTGCGGTTGAAACTTGATGTGTCTCCCGTAGACGCGATTGCTAATGATTAATACATTAACAGCTGCACAAGTAGCAACAGCAGACACATTGAAACTCCTCGACTAACGAACGCAAATTGACACTTGAATTCGCATTGACAAGTATATGCAGCGAAGTATTTCGTTAATATATTCTCACTGACGCAGGGTTACTTCTGCGGATGCAGTAGGACAATAGATTCGGTCACTGTGGCGGCGTATCATATTCGCAATCAACTGATTGAGCCCGCGTTGTTTCATCAGACACAAGTTAACTCTTTAACACCCGACGAAAACAACAATCTCGAGTAAACATTACTCGCTAGGTGGCGCCACTACATGTCGCTCTCACTTCAATCTCGTTTCAGTTACCAATAAACCAATCCCATAGGTTAATCTATCACAGAAGAATAAACAGGCTGATGTAGTCGAAGCCTGCCAATATGTTTATAAATTATATGGCATTGTAATTACTATCTCAGTACACAAAGTAAAACAAAATGTTATGTAACTGCGTCGATTCGTGTTTCGCTGTCGCTGTTCCGTTTGCTATAAATCCTTGTCATATTAGTGCAAGCTGTGTGTATAGTTATTTAGGTCCCATACTCTGACACGCGATGCATAATTACAGGAATACATTTTTTTATAGAAATATAAATATTTCTATACAAATTCTATATAAATTCTATAAAGATTCTAAACAATTCTTTACTATTCTATACAAATCTATATAACTACACAGCGCATAGTTGAATTGTGCATAGAAAACTACATAATGTTACATATTCCACAAACTTAGTTTACGTCTAACTTTCTATAAATTTATATATAATTTCATAGAATGACACAGAACATTGTAGAATAGTGCATAGGACGCTATATAATACAACAAGTTTAATATTCTATAAAAAAAGTATGTAGAGTATTGTCTGAATTGTACATAATTGTCTTCGCAAAAATCCTATAGAATACTCCATAACAATTCTACAGAATTTGCAAAGGTTATTCCGTGTGAATATTCAACATTTTTAACTGCATTTTAATACTGGGCTGACTGGTTTCAGGTCGGGACACAGGACAATGCTGCGTTCAAGAAACTCACCGACGGTCTTAATAATGTCACACACGAAGGTTAGTTCAAAATAATTATTACCTTCATTTTCATCCATGTCTTTGTGCGAGCATATTGCGATCTTTGTGTGATAGCCACGGCCTTCGGTCATCAAAATGTGCCAAGACGTTTCCGCGTGGTTTCCTGGTCATGTAGCGAGCCCCAGTATTAGTAGCCTCGATTATCCATGCTCCATGCTGTGACACCACCGTTTGTCGAACACATTATCGCCTGTATCCAAACCGTAGTCTTCATTGTGACGGAAATTATGTATGAACCCAGATTCTGTAGGCAACGCCTACACAACACGGAGTGGACAATAGTGAAACCACGTGTTCGGAACCATACTCTATTATCGACGAGTTCACGAAGGCGAGCGAGAGCCGGAAAAACGATGCTACAGTCTTAGAGCAGGGAGCGCCTATTGTATTGTAAACGTGGTGATGACTGGCTCACGGCATCGCCTTGTCTCAAGTCAATTATTAAAATGGCGTCACTGTGGACGAATATAAGACGTTGAATTAACATACTAAAATATATGATGTGCGAGCTACGTGTAATTCCATATGCTTAGTGTTACCAGTGACGGAAGGGTTATCCCCTAATGTCGAACGTATTTAACACGGTGACGCCAATGGGCGCCTTCGCAACAACAGTGGCGCCACACAGTGAGCAGGTAACCTACCAAAGAATGATTTGACTGATTGTTTGCATACACGTGAAACATGTTCACCGAAACAGTATTTCATACTATTACACATGTATTATTGAACACAATGTCTTGGTTATTATTTATCGATTTTTTTCTTCACCCCGAACTTTCTACGAGGATCGAAACTTCGTTAGAAACGAAACATGTTTCTCACGTCTCATCCAAGTTTCATCCCAATAATGTTTATGCTTGATATATTGACAAAGAAGTGTCGGACCAACCCAATGGTTAATAAATGGCCTTCGCATAACCGAACCATAGTTCCTGTTGGCAGATAATTTGTTTGCACGGTTATACATTTTGACTTTCACACGTGTTATATCATTTTTAGGAGAAAATGTGACATTGCCACTGTTTAGTCTACGCTCGCTGATGCCGACCAACCTGTCTGACTACTTCAACTACGACGGCAGTCTCACCACGCCTCCCTGCTCAGAGGTCGTCGTCTGGAACATCTTTCAGGAAACGGTGAAGATCTCAGAGAGTCAGGTAATTATGAGAGGAATAAACAGAATGTGTCCAATAAGCGACAATCCACTTGGCTGATTTAAAAGTTTGAATCCTCGTACGACGTACAACTTTCTCTTTGTCAGTTTCCTTTCTGAGCTATCTCAGAATGGTTTAGAAAGCTACCAGACAAGCTGTCTCTTTTTTACATATGTCTTTCAGTGTCTTGTCCCACATTAAAGTATCTGTTTCAAAATGTGTGTCAGGTTATTGCAAATACTATTCCCTTTGCTAATATGCATTGGTCATATTATACTTTGTATTCTATATACAAGACATGGTTATTTTAATAACTATGGATTATACAATACTGACATCTTATCAATAGGCTGGCAAATATGTGAATAAAGCATAATTATGAAATAATCTGACCGACCACACAATTTTATGACAATATGGAAAGTCCATTTTCCTAAGGGTGCGATCCTAGAAGTCATCCGCCATGATTGCCTATGTTGAAGTATCGTATTCCCAATACGTCAGCATGTGCCTAGCAGGTAGAACGAACTTGCTATTTGGTACCTCGTTACAGTGTATGTTATGTTCTCACAGTTGGCGCAGTTCCGGGCTCTGGTGAACTACAAGGCAGCCGAAGTGGCCCATGGCGGAGACAACAGATTGCTGGCTGGTAACTTCCGACCTGTGAAGAAATTAAACGGACGAACCGTCTACGCAAGCGTTAAACACGGTGAGAATACACACACATACATTCCTATTGCATGATACTCATCGTACACTACGGATATCAAAAGCAACATACGTCTCTACAAACACATATCGATCGACAGTTTACATAAAAACATGCTCTGGGCGACGTAATAAAGGGGTAAGGGTTTTATCAAGCGCTGCATAACTTTTTGCAAGCCATTGCAAAATCAGAGCAAAGGAAATCAGTCATACTGTCTTTCTTTTAATAAAACATATACATTTCCAAAACAGCTGCTATGATGAAATGCAGTTTGTCTGTAAATATAATTGTTATGTTTATGCTATATGCCACAAGTGATTATAAATGAGCCATTAGCATCTTAGCCACATCGGTTTCGCTACTCCAGTACTTAGGTCATTGCAATATGAAGAAAACGACAAATGTCATCTTTTAATATCCTCCGCTTTGACATGTTTGCCGAAATAGTTTGGGTGACCGAAAGTAGACGCGAACATTGCCTAATTCTAAAGGGGATTATCGTTCGGCTACAATTGGAAACCGCTGACGAGACAAGAGGCAATAAGCAATCGCCCGATTTAACTGTTAAACGTTTGCACATGTTTTGCTTAGTAATGTACTGTAATATGCACGTATACTAGAGCCAAGACATATGAAGTTCACAACAGCTTTATGCGCTAGTTGGCATAATCAAAGTGACATATGTTCTTTGTTGTAGGTTATAAACCAAGTGAAGGTAAGGCGGCATCATAGTTATCTTTAATTAATAATTGGGTGATCCAGGACTTGTTATTGGAGGCGCTTGTTTTTGAGATTTTATTGTAATTAACGTATTTACGAAAAATGTATCAAACAATCCTCCAAAACGATATACTAATTTCATAAAAAAATGTGTTGATCTGATGTAGTTTGCTTGTCTAATTGATACCGATCACATATCACGCAATCACGGGTTTCTTATTAAATGAAGTAAAGAAACTGATGCCTATGATCAAACATTTCTTGTTGAACGAATACACTGTTTACCACTTTATCCACTAATCTGGTGATTCTTGTGGCACATTGAAAGTTTAATTTTTTTACAGACGGGAAGCACCATTGGCATTACGCTCACAATGGTAAGTTATATTACTTGTTACAACTTCAGTGGAAATATATATCGCACAGTGCCCTTCGATCCCAATTGTCGCACCAACCAATGAATCTGTCTGTCAGAATTTATGTCGCCGACATCCAGGTATCTTATTGGTGGCCGTTAACCAACCAGTCGCGGCTAATCAAACAAATGATGCTAATCAAATGGGATCCTCGTTTCGAATAGATCATTCACATGTGAGAGTGTAGCTCGAGTATATAAGCGGATTTTCATTTCTGTATTTGCACTTATGTGCAGAAAGTGAAATCACAGCTAGTATCTCGACATCGTACTTGATTATAAGTGGCTTTGCGTAAACAACGTGAATAAAGTTCTTTACTCACGGACCCATGGTCTACTTCAGTATATAACTAACACATTTGCAGGCGCTGCTAAGTGGTTTAGACTGAACGGTAACGAGGCTTGCCTTCAACATCATCAGTCGCCCATCAACATCGAAGTGTCAAAGGCAAAACACGACGGGTCGCTTGGAGCTTTCACCATGGACGGGTACGACAAGCAGCAGGGCAGCTTATTCCTGGAGAACAATGGCCACTCGGGTGAGTTAGCCGTCACCTTTCTTTTTCTCCGTAGTTGTTGTTTCAAGGCATCGATCTTTGGGTCCCGCTTGAATAAGTACGTCATGAACGTAGTTGTTATTTCAAAGCAACGATTGTTGGGTCCCGTTTGAATAAGTACGTCGTGAACGTAGTTGTTGTATCAAAGCATCGATCGTTGGGTCCCGTTTGAATAGGTATGTCATGAACGTAGTTGTTGTTTCAAAGCATCGATCGTTGTGTCCCGTTTGAATAAGGACGTCATGAACGTCGTTGTTGTTTCAAAGCATCGATCGTTGGGTCCCGTTTGAATAAGTACGTCGTGAACGTAGTTGTTATTTCAAAGCATCGATCGTTCGGTCCCGTTTGAACAAGTACGTCGTGAACGTAGTTGTTGTTTCAAAGCATCGATCGTTGGGTCCCGTTTGAATAAATACGTCACGAGCGTAATTGTTGTTTCAAAGCATCGACCATTGGGTCCCGTTTGAATAAGTATGTCATGAACGTAGTTGTTGTTTCAAAGCATCGATCGTTGGGTCCCGCTTGAATAAGTACGTCGTGAACGTAGTTGTTGTTTCAAAGCATCAATCGTTGGGTTCCGCTTGTATAAATACGTCGTGAAAGTAGTTGTTGTTTTTTCAAGGCACCGAACGTTTGTGAAAGAGAATGTACAACGATTTCCATTGGTTAAGTGATATTGAGCTAGCGTAATATTGAAATGCAAAAATTCTCTGAATGTTTCGATCTCGGTCTCATGGTACATATACATTAACTGTGTTATATGTTATGTATAACTGTAGTATATTTACCGTCAGAAATGGAACTAACGGGAGTTTGAATAATCTCGCGAAAACTGAATATATAATAATCACATATGTTTGCTACACCAACATGCCAAAATAGGCATGCGTTTAATGTTACGACTGACACCAATAAGAAGCCCGTAGTCGAAAAACCCCGGTCGAAAGCCGTTTTGCAAAGATAAAGCTTGGAATTGCCGTCAGTGCTACGACAGACCTGTCAGTACGATGCTGGTGTGTCCCGTTGACACACTGCTAACACACGTTGTCTCTGTGACCGCAGTCCAAGTCCATACGCTAGACGCCCACTGGACAGTGTCGGGCGGCAGCCTGACGGACACGTATCGACTGCTACAATTCCACTTCCACTGGGGCAGCGACAGCAAAACCGGCTCCGAGCACACGATCGACTCAAAGCAGCATCCGCTAGAGGTCAGAACTGTTAGCAGTCACGCCTACATAAACCTGTAGGGGGTGAAACTGTTTTCACTCGCAGTTGTGCTTCTGAGAATTCCACTGTCAAGCGGGATAGCCGATAACTCTACTGCTGAATTTCAATAAAACGTACACATTTACTAATATTATAAATGGCCTATGGGGCCGTACAAATATACAACATTCTGCAATGTCATATGCCAACTTGACAATTCATATTTGTTTATTCGGTACGGGTTGAAGATTGTATGTAAACATCTTCACCAATCGTATGTGGTGTTATCTATTAGTTGACACACACGTACTATTTCTGTCATAGTTGCATGTACGTCTCCGAACACACGCTCATGAAACCCACTTCACTGTTATTATGATATCCTACTTGTAATATGTTTGTAAATTATATCCAATGTTAGAATACTATGTAAATATTATAAGTTTGCATTCGGCTATTCACATAATATTTATTTCATGCAGATGCACATGGTTCACATGTCTACAAAGTACAACAACCTCGACAACAGCGTGCTAGAGGAGAAGTACAGTCTGACAGTGTTGGGAATCATGTTTGAGGTAAAGACTAGAAACATGTATTAAAATTATATAATGTTATTACACATAATAATAATGTTATTATACGGCTATTCGTGCTGATATCTACTCGACGTTCACAAACGTATGCTTGACATACGATTCTCAGAACGAGGCAGGTGAGTGTTATCTGGATGGATATATCAGATTGGTCTAGAGCATTTCATCGTAACATATTCATCCAGATAACACAAGGTTACCTCGTTCTGAGAATCCACCTGACGTATGAATCATTTCGAACCGACGTTCGCATCGACCCCACTTACTTACTTAGTCCTCTTCGCTCAAGGTAGATCAATGGGCCGAAACGTTACGTCTCCAACGAACTCGATTGTTTGCAGCTTTCTTAATTTCATTCAAGTTAGTTCCATGCTTCTTTATCTCATCTCCTAGTGACCCCTCCAACAATTTTATATCTGCCTGGTTTTCTTTTTTCGTAGGGATTCCAGTCTAGGGCCTGTCTAGTGACATTTGTGCTTGGTTTTCGGCCCATTTTGTTTTTTCAACATATTGTCTGATTCTGTCTTGGTTTTGTTTTTGTTTATTTGGGGAGTGTTCAGCTCGTTGTCTTGGTTACTCTCCACGTCTGAGAGCCCGCCCAGTTCCATGTTTGCAAATACAGGAAGCGAACTTTATGTTGAAATGTTAATTTCGCTCGCCTGTTAGCAGCCAGATAACAACACTCGTGCCTCCAACACTCCGTGATCCTATCTGGCTGGCAACATTCACGTGACATCAACAAACAGTGTATTATTCTGTAACTGTACAATATCTGCAATATTTAAAGTTCCAGTTTTTAAATTAACCAACACTTTAAAATAAATTCCTGGATAAAGTCATTTTGAAAATTTATTTTCCCTTTAAACGGAACAAAGTCCACTGTAAATGTAAAACCAATACATAATTAAACAATTTGCAATGATCGGTGTTATTTGTAATTTAAATATGATTCCCAAGGATGCACATTTCTTGGTGGTTAGACTATTATGGTGTACAATGTTGAAGGTGGGGAGTGCTGACAATGGTGCATTCCAGGAACTTACGGATCAGCTTCGCACAGTTACGTATAAGGGTAAGTGCTAAACACGCAGGAGTTCACTCAATACGTTGTCATTATACCATCAATGAGGCGAATTCCACGTTTTGCAGTATGTTTTTTTGTGAAAATGCGCGTTAAAGCACGCAAAATTGGCGTATAAAATCAAACTGATTGGATAATTTAGTGTATTATATTTAAAACAAGAACTGTGATTTAATTTCAGTTCAACTTGATGTAGCTTTAGTTGAAGTGTTCATTTACAAATAAAATATTGTCATTAATTAAACTGTATCACATATCATATAACAATCCAAATGTTACACGTTGAAGGGTATACTTTTTACTCCAATTTGAGAATGGTGTTATTTTGCATCACTTGTGGAATGTGACCTTGACTCTAGTCCAAAATCAGCACAACCCGAGAAAGGTATATTTTAACACATGTTTCAAACTGGTTTGGAGGATCAGGTAAAAATAATTCTCAAGAATGGCATACTGGAAATGTATTGAGTGTTCTCCCATTTCCGGGTTAAAACGTTATAACACATTGCGTCTTGAGCAGGTTTTTTGCAAATTTTTTTGTAAAGACTGTCTTCGGCAGTTGCTAGCTACAGTAGAAAATATCACTAATGTTAAATCTTATCTTGTATTGTTTACTAATTGGTCATACACACCAGCTTAATAACACTTAGTCACCATTATTGTGTGCACAGCGGCAATCCTTGTTGGGTATGAATAAAATTGGATTGCCCGTTACCAACCTACCAAGTAGTTGGTGTATTTATACAAACAGAGAAAGGTCTGCACAAACGTGTCCCCATTTCATTGTAAACACAAATACACCGGGAGTCGACGGGGTATCGAGCTGCGGAAAACACACGAAAACACATTGCGTCTTGAGCAGGTTTTTTGCACAATGTGTGTGTGTACATGGATGTTTTTATGACTAAGATAGTATTATGAAAATGTCAGGTATGTGTTCAAATCTTAGTGCCTCTGATCCGTCGTTTCGACAACTGTAACCATAACACAGTATATTGTAATATCAGTAAAGGCGACACGTTGTTTTTTTGTGTTTACTATGTTGTTAAATTAGATATGCATATTTTGTGGGTTTTATATAATATGACGGGGACTGTATGACAGTCAGAACGGAACATTGTTATACCTATGTTTATGTAACCTATCCCGGAAAATGCTCAAAGTATTTCATTAGCAATACATTATTGCTTACATGTAGGGAAATGAATTGTCGCCATAGCTCAATGCTGGCTACGACGCTATTGAGCGTCATACAGCAAAGTATCAAATCTATATTGAAATTATAGACTAAATTATGTCTATATTGTTGTAGCGCCTCGCACATAAATTATTGTGTTATTGGTCGTCACAGCAATGCATGCTTCATGTATGATTGTATACACATGAAGCTTTTTGGTTCCAGGAAAGAATGTCACCCTGTCGACGTGTGCAATCCGCAGCCTTATGCCGAGCAAACTGGCCGACTATTACACCTACGAAGGCAGTCTGACTACACCGCCCTGTTCCGAGGTCGTCATCTGGAACATCTTCCGGGAGACGGTGAAGATCTCAGAGCGACAGGTAAGGATGACAACATTACTCTCGATTGGCTGACGTTCGTTCTTGCTTAGCCTAAGCCAGTGGATACAAACATCGCATGAAACTACCGCGATGTATTTTTGTGCTCCAGCTAAATTATGCGTTGTTGATCAAACTATATTAATTATTGTATCATTTTATATTTCAGTAATAAGTTTTTATCAACCTGGCACGCCAGCTAATGAGTATTGTTCCTTTTATTACGACTGCCATCCTAATTGCTGGCGAATTACTATACTAAATTAGTCTAAACGTCCGCTTTATGTTGCAGCTGAAGGCGTTCAGGAGCCTGAAGAGCTTTCGACAGGTGGATGAAGTGACGGGAGGAAATGAACTGGCGGAGGGTTTCATGTATGGCAATTATCGTCCTGTGCAACCACTCAATGGAAGGGTGGTACGGAAGAACTTCGATGATGAGAAGATACAGAAACAGCACTCTAACAACGCCAACGTTGTCGGAGCTTGTCTGGCAGTTTTGCTAGCGTCGTTCTTGGGATCGATTGCGCATTTGTTGTGATGGAACGAGTGTGTCTTTGTTTCTGTTGATTCTATTCTGGCATTTCGGAGGCAATTCAATTGATTAGCAATGCCATGAAACGACGTTTGCGCGAACTGTTTTTCTACACTTTATTTCGTTTGCGAGAGCGTTCTATGCTACTGTCATGACGACGACACAACTACAGCACCCGTGGCGAGCGAGTTTAGTGCAGAAGGCTTCATCTTTAAGCCACTGTGTGCGTGCATCGGGGAGTAAAGCGTTCGTGTAACCTTGTGTGCCTTACGATCTTTTGCTGTCTTACCAGTGTGTGGAAATGTGTGTTTGTCTCCATGTGTTAAACTAAAAAGTACTATTTTTTCCTTATGCTTGTGGACCCGTGAGTCGTGGTCTACTTTTGTTTCTACTTCAAGTAGAACTGTACACTTTCTATTTGTACTCAAGTATATTTTTTTCGGATACTTTTACTTCTACTTGAGTAGATTTTTCAGGATCCACTTCTACTTTTACTCAAGTAGAAAACTTGTTGCAACCCTGGTAATAAAGTGATTTCCGAAGGTTGTTTAATAGGACTGTCGACAATTCAGTGGCTACCTTGTCCACTTGCCATCTAGGCCTTTTGCCTTGGATGGCAATCTTGTTAAATAAAATAGTAAAACTAATCACAATAATATCAAACTTAAGCACTTCAGAGGAGTGCAGATGCGCAGCGAACCAGAATCGTTAAGTACGACATCATGAAACGGGACGTCTGGAAGTTATCGTAACGACGATGATCCGCCGAAGATTTGGGGTTAGGATGTAATTTCGCAAAAAATTATTTGTTCAAATCATTTAAAACTTTACCACGTTAGAGTGACTTGCGAACGTGTGAATTCATATTCTTATTCTATAAAATTGAGTCAGCCCAAGTTTGCAATTTTGTCGCCGATTTTTGACCAAACCCGGTATAAAATGTCATAATGCATTGTCCGTTGATTTCAAATGGAAACGAGCGAATACAAATCGAATTGTGGAGGTACCAATGTCTCATACGCAGCTAGTTGGGCGTTTCCTGTAATTAAATACCTCAATTCTCAGAACTCATGGGCGGATCCAGACTCTGAAAATGGGGGGAGGGCAGTTTTCCCAATAATAGACCAGGTGGCAGAACTTCTAGTTATCCAAATTTGTACATGATATACACGTACGCACGCACGCACGCACGTACCCACGCACGCACACTCCGGAGTAACACAAAAGAAATTCCTCACATATTTTATGTTTTTTATCGTTAATGAAAAAGGTTAACTTTTCGCTTTATATACAATTAAAAACAGTATATTGGAGTTTCGACTGGTCAACAAGGCCTACCCGAAATAACCCGTGGCGCCTCTGGTGGATAATATAATGCCACATTCATCGACACGCACTCCTTCTGCCACACAGTGGCGCCACTCGACACATCAGTGGTGGGGAGTTTGTCCTTTTGCTGAACAATTGTACCAACACCCGCGCACACAAGAACATTTAACATATCACTCGTGCCACACCGTACAGTGGACGTGCGGATTATGTGCATCTTTATTTCAACAATGGCATCTGTCTAATTTGAATATGTTGCTAGAACCACGCCAGCGAAACTGGCGAAACGAACATGTCACGACGAGCATGTGAAACAAAATGGAAGATGACCAACCAAAGAACAATCAAACTCCCCAACAGTGGCGCCACTCAGCATATCAGCAGTGCCACAACTTTATTAGAAATGCATGGGAATAAGCGATTGATTGACTGGACAACGTCATTGCAACAACTGTGTGCTTAAGTAGCATAACATAGTAAAAAAAAAAACGTTATTGTGTTTCTAGGCCACATGTTCAACACAAAATCTATCCGTAATTGCATGCAACTGAAACTGAGACATTGCTTTATAAAGATTAGGGGTCTACCAAATGAAGTAAGCTACATTTCTGACTGTAAATGTACTACAACAATACCGATTAACATTGTTAATGTAGAAGTACTTTGAAATGGAACATCAACATCGGCGGATCTGACTGGAGTGTCCATCAGGTGCCCGGTTTATTATACATACACCGCGAGGTGGCGCCCTCCTGCTTTTATTCCTCAGCTGAGGATATTTGTAGCATGCAAACTAGGGGCATTGCCACTTGTGCTGTCGCTTGTTCCCCAATTTTTCTTATTTGCTTCCATATCCTGCGTTATCCCTACAGCACGCATTACTAAACGCAAATGGAATTTTGTTGTCAGTGCAATTTCATAGTGAATTTCAACTGCGATTGTCAGGCTTGCAAACAAATGCGAGAAACAATCGCATTAAGCGATAGCCCATAGTTAATATCTTCTCGGCGGATTCACGAAGCCGAGCGAGATTCGGATAAGCGATACTAACATGTTGCTGGTTTTCAGCCAGTCTCGCTCAGCAGATTCTCGCTCGCATTCGTGAATTCGCCGAGAAGAGAGTCTGGCCTCAGAGGCACGGTCTCGTTGTTGCCCTCTGTGATCACTCCATTTTGTGTAGGCGTTCCCGTGAAGCGCCCGCAGCCAATCAGTGTCATTACAAGGAACGTACAACAGTGATTCAAACCCTATCGTTGAATGATTTAGCGCACCTCGAAACAGGTTCATTGATCTTCAAATTATAGTGTGGGAATAGATTATGTAATATCCTTAGGGTATTTAGTAGGACTCTCGATAAGCCAGTTACTTCATTGTCCACTTGCCATCTTCATTGTCCACTTGCCATCTTCATTTTCCACTTGCCATCTTCATTGTCCACGTGACATCTTCATTGTCCACTTGCCATCTTCATTTTCCACTTGCCATCTTCATTGTCCACTTGCCATCTTCATTGTCCACTTGCCATCTTCATTTTCCACTTCCCATCTTCATTTTCCACTTGCCATCTTCATTGTCCACTTGCCATCTTCATTTTCCACTTCCCATCTTCATTGTCCACTTGCCATCTTCATTGTCCACTTGCCATCTTCATTTTCCACTTGCCATCTTCATTACCCACTTGCCATCTTCATTGTCCACTTGCCATCTTCATTTTCCACTTCCCATCTTCATTTTCCACTTGCCATCTTCATTGTCCACTTGCCATCTTCATTTTCCACTTGCCATCGTCATTGTCTACTCGCCATCTTCATTGTCCACTTGCCATCTTCATTGTCCACTTGCCATCTTCATTGTCCACTTGCCATCATCATTTTCCACTTGCCATCGATATTTTCCACTTGCTATCTCCATCGTCCACTTGCCATATTCATTGTCCACTTGCCATCTTCATATTCCACTTGCCATCTTCATATTCCACTTGCCATCTTCATCTTCCACTTGCCATCTTCATTGTCCACTTGCCATCATAATTTTCCACTTGCCATCGAAATGTTCCACTTGCCATCTCCATCGTCCACTTGCCATATTCATTGTCCACTTGCCATCTTCATATTCCACTTGCCATCTTCATATTCCACTTGCCATCTTCCACTTGCCATCTTCATTGTCCACTTGCCATCTTCAGTGTCCACTTGCCATCTTCATTGTCCACTCGCCATCTTCATTGCCCACTTGCCATCTTCATTTTCCACTTGCCATCTGGGCCTTTTCCTTAGATGGCAATCGTGATAAATAAAATAGTAGTACTAATCACAATAATGTTAAACTTTATTCAGAAGCGCAGCAAACTAGATTCGTTAAGTATGGTATCATGAAAATTTACGTCTGGAAGCTATCGTAACGACGAGGGTCCGTCGAGGATTTAGATTTGGGAGTTAAAACATTTCCATGATAGGGTAACTTCCGAAAGTGTGAATTCGTAGTCTTATGCTACACAATTGAGTCAGTTCACGTTTGCAATTTTGTCGCCGATTTTTGATCAAACCCGGTAAAAATGTCAAAATGCATTGTCCGTTGATTTCAAACAGACGAGCGAATACAAATCGAGTTGACGAGGGACCAATATCTCATACGCAGCTAGTTGGGTGTTTCGTGTAACTTAAATGCTTTAATTCTCATAACTCATGGGTGGATCCAGATACTGGGGGGGGGGCAGTTCCCCAAAATACACCAGGTGACAGAACTTCTAGTTATCATAATTTCATGTACGTACGCACGCACGCACGCACGCACGCACGCACGCACGCACGCCCCCACACAGTAGTTCCCCTCTGATAAGGCCGTTCCTTCTGAAAAGGTAAAATGGTCTTATAAAAACAGTGGCTTCTCGTGAGGGCAGTTATCATGGGAAAGCTTTTCTTCCAGCATGGTAGGGTTGCCTCTGGCGAGGGGTAGCCCTCTTGTGATGCGGGCCTTATAAAGGGTTAGCGAGTTGCGCGATGAAAAATATTATTTTTTTTTGGATAAACTTTGAGGTGGAACAGTTACATGGGCATATGCATTACTAAACGCCAATCCTTTTGGAGTGATCATCAGGTGCCCGGGCACCCGTTATATTTTGGAATGATTTTTCTCATCAAGTCACAATTAGCTGTCGAGACACAACGTGATGTGGCACCCTCCCACACTTGTTCCTCAGATGAGGATATTTGTAACGTAGTAGTACGCATTACTAAACGCAAATGGGATCTTGTCAGTGCATTTTTATAGTGAATTTCAACTGCTGTTGTCAGGCTTGCACATCAATGCGAGAAACAATCGCCTTAAGCTGCAGTCTATAGTAAAGATGTTTTCTCTGTGAAAAGCAGAATATCGCCCTGAGAAGCCAAGCCGTGATGCCACCATCTCGACATTGATGATACTCACGGCGATGTGGTTCTGGAGAGGGCCTCTGGCGACACCACAAAACAATAAACACCCGAAGATAATGCATAACGAAATTATTTCTATCGTCAGGAAGCAAACCAAGCAGATGATCACATCCGAAATTATGAGAACAATTTAATTTTTTAGACGGCTTCCCTTCTCCACACAAATCACTCATTCCAGAACCAAATCCTCGTGCGTGTTTGATCGTTGATCTCTGAACCTAGATCTAGGTAATTGCTCAGCAAAGCCCTACTAAGATATTGCGCTGAGGGTTTTCTTCAGAGTGTCCCTCTCAAGAGTTAGTGAATCAGCGACAGATTTGTTTCCGATTCCATGCGTGGTATATTTTACTTTCCTGACATATACACCATTTAGAAGGGACCAACGGCTTTTATTGTCTCTTCCGATAGACACTGGCAATGTGGGGTGAACGAAACTGCCCAATTTTCAAAAAGGTAACAGATGGATTCGTACCCCGGTCCCCTCGACTGACTACTACATCAGCTACCCCGCGTCACTATGGTTTTCAATATTAGCACCCGAAGATATTTTGAGAAGCTGTAAAATAATTCTCAACAACATGGCAAACTCGATCTGCCTCTGTCGCCATTGCTTGCGGAAATTCATTTAGTTTCTCTTTCTTTCTTTCCTTCTTTCTTTGTTTCTTTGTTTCTTTCTTTCTTTCTTTGTATTACTGTAGATGCATCGAATATCGAAGAACATATTCTACATGTGGAATAACGTGCGGAACAAGCACTTTTCCAGTGATTAAAATACAGCAGGATTAAAAGTCACGTTAAAAGTTAAAAAAAAACAAAAAAAACGATAAGCATAAATAAGAATGTGTGCCCATCCATTACTTCAGTGAAGACTTGAATGAAGGTAGGGATGTAGCAGACGCATTTACAGGTACATTGTTCCAGAGTCGGATTGATGATGGGGAGAAGGAGTGTAGGAATGTGTCAGTTCTGGAGTTGGCGCTGTGCCACCAATTCAGAAGCACTAGAGGTAGAGCTGAAGAACTAATTAGGAATACTTCGTATTTCATCCTGAAGCGACCAACAAAGCCACAGCTGAGAGTGGTGGAGGTACCAGATACATTCACGTGAGTGTCTGTGTTAATACGATATTGCTATAAGGAAAACTACCCACCGTGTTTCTGCGAAACGTAGTGCAACGTAGTAACTGCGCGTCACATCACGATACTCGTTACGTCACGACTTTACGCGAACAATGACCGACGGATCTTACGATTATATTAAGATTAGGAGATCCCGCGTTACAGCGAAATCTCCTAATCTTCATTTAATACTAAGATCCGCCTAATAGAGAATAACACAGTTGAAAGAAAATAGTGATGATAGTGATAATAGGAGATAAAATATAATAAAATAGTGTTTAATATAGTCAATGGCTATGAACATGTGTATTTATTTGTTTTGTCATTTAAGTGAGATAAAAGATGCAGAGGATACAATCGGGCGTTAGTGAAGGAATAGTGTAGGATTGCGTGGGGCAGGGAGGCCCTATAAGGGGATAGATTCAGTTGATATTATATGTTGTTGCATTCCTCCTTTTCCTTGTAATCCGGGGTGAGGCTGGCACCGATACCGGTCGTCGATTTATGTCTTTCCTTTTTGTTCATAACTAATTCCGTTTTACTACCGTATCAACTAATCGTCTCCACTCCGCTCTATCCCCCGCACTCACTCTCCATTCCCTTCCCACTCCCACTAAATCTATATTCACGCAGTCCTCCCATCTCACTCTCGGTCTTCCCCTACTCCTTCTACCCTCCACTCCAAGCGCATCCGCTCTCTTCGTCAATCCTACACCTTCCATTATTTCGACCAGCCCACCTTAGCCGGCTCCTCACCAACTTCCTTGTGAAACTCTCTTTCACACCAACTTCCTCCATTCTTTGTTTGTCGATTCTTTTCACTCCCTCAATTCTTCTCACCCAGTTATTCTCACAAACTTGCAGTCTCTCTCGTTGTTTTGCTGTCATCGCCATGGTCTCTAGGCCGTATAGGTAGGCTGGTGTTATGTATGAGTTAAGAACCTTTCCTTTTAGCATTCGATATGTGTCTATCTTCCATCACCCCTTCCACTTTCTCCCACGCACACGCCCCAGCCTGTACTCTTCTGCGAAGTTCCGTCTCGGCGCTGACGTTAACGTAAACCGCTCCACCCAGATATACAAAGCTGTCTCGTTGGTTCACTTTCTTTCCATCCAGTCTTATATAAAGATATTTCTCTGCTTCCCAACCTAAAGCTTCTTCATCTTATATAGATTTACTCTCGGTCCATGTTTAATAAAGATTTCCTTCCAATCTACAAACTGCTCTTGAAGGTCTGCCTCACTGTCCGCTACTGACGCCAGGTCATCGGCGTATAGCAACTTGTGGAGAATGTCTCTTGTACTCGCTTTCCAGCTGATCACTTCCACTATGGCAAAGAATAACAGTGGGCTTAGGGCACTCCCCTTTATCAGACCGATGTACACACTGAATTCTTCCGATATTCCCGGTCCGCACACTAGTCTACTTGTGCATCTTCATATATATATATATATATATGTGCCTTCGACCATCCTCACCTCCGCCTCTTGGACACCCATCCGCCTCAACGTGGCCTTGGGCATGTTTCTCGGAACTGTATCGTATGCCTTTTCAAAGTATATGAATCCCAGAGCCATATTCGCCTGTTTCTCCAGTTTGTTTTCCCCCAGTTGTCTCAGAGCGAACAACCCGACCGCCGTACATCTCCCTATTCTGAAACCTTGTTGTTTTTCTCCCATTTCATACTCCACTAATCACCTTATCCTTCCATACACAATCCTTTCTGACATCTTCAAGACATGGCTCAGCAACGTGATACCTCGGTATTTTCCAGGGTCGTGAACATCTCCCTACGTTTTCCATACAGGGACTATCAACCCCATCCGCCACTCCTCTGGAATCTTCCCCTCTCTCATGCAAGTACATAACAATCGCCTTGTCCACCTAACCCTAACATATTCAGCCATTACCAACATCTCCACTCACACTTCATCAATACCTGTCGCTCGTCCTCTCTTCATCTTCTTCATTGCTCTTTCTCTCTCTCTACCTCTGCATCTCCAATTTCATTCAGCTTAAATTGTCCTTCTACTGCATTTGGCGTTTCAATTCGCTGTTTTCCTTTTGGTTCAGCAGCTCCTTGAAATAATCCTCCCAGACCTTAGTACATATGTCACGTCAGTGTCTAGCTTCCCATTCTTTTCTTTGATTACTGATCCAGGTTTTACTTACTGTCCTCATCACTCTCTTGTGCCATCTTATATATCAACTTCTTTCCGCAGTCCTTGCCTAACTTGTTGTATAGTTCCTCCTCATTTGCACTCTATGCTTTGCTGACTGGTCTCCTATCCACCTTCTTCTTTTGTACGTACAGGTGCTGTAAATGTGTATTCGGTTGTTCCCCATTCTCCTTGATCACTTCTATCACCTTCCATATCTCTCTCTTTTCTTCGATTGCATTTGCTACTTCTTCTGTCCACCAAGTTTGTTTTTTCCTTCTAGATGATGATCCCCTTTTCAGACGTTCTGCTACACAGCTCCTCTCTTACGTCAACAAAAGCATCTTTGAAAGATGTCAATTCTTCTATCAATGTTCCTATTTCTGTTCAAACGTCCTATCCGAACGTCGCAGTTGGGTCGCTGCCGGCGGAGCGATCCACCCGGACTTCGCTTATTTCTCACGTGGGAGGAAGAAATCGGGAGTGAGGGAGACGTGAGGCAATGCGAGGGAAACGGGAGTCAATGCGAGGGAGACTGAGGGGAGGTGACTGACGAGAAGGGAGCGAATGTGTCAGGAGTGAAGGCGACAGGAGCGCAAGATAGCCAGGAGACGGGAGGGAAAGGTGACACGTTGATGGGCGAGAGGGATATGGACTGCCAGGTGACACGACTGAAGGAGCTACTCTGAGATAATAGAGGGGGTGAGGAGGAGAGCGAGGGTGTTTGTGGTGGATTTGTCAAGGGGGACGACGTGGTGGTGTGCCATCCAGAAGCAAAAAATAGAGGTTACCACAAAGAGGGTGGAGTCCTGGCAAGAGAAGATCTATCTTTAGTAAAAGTAGGGACTAGTAACTCAGAGAGGGAGTGTACAACTGCCATGATTAAGAAATACACGCAGTCAATCAGAACACACAGGCAGACAAGGGTTGAGCAAGTAATTCAGGTTTTTGATTTTACCAGAAATGGGAAGCAGGGGGTCATGGTTATTGACATTGCTGGAGGGTGCAATTAATAAGGGAAGAGAGAGTTGGATTTGTGGATTTGCGTGGTATGCTTTGTTGGGAGGGCTGACATGTTCATAAGGGATGGGTTTCATCTATGTGGAAAAGGAGCATCAATGTTTGCGGATGAACTCAAAGGAGCAGTCGGCAGTGGCATGGGTAGCATCCAAAATATTTTTGGTAGCAAACATTTTTTAAACTAGAACCGCAGGGGTTACTTAGAGGTGCCTGAAACAGGACAAAAGGTCACTAGTACACACAATCCAGTAATAAAATGTCCGGAAAACATTTTTGAAGCTGGTTATCAATGCGTTTGTTTAAATGCAAGGAGCACAGTAAGTAAGAAAAACGAATAAAACATTATGATAGAAAATATTGACCCTCATAAAATTGGCTTAACCGAATCATGGGCCAACACAGACATAGCATATGCTGAATTAGGACTGAAATTACATGTAAAGTTTAAGAGAGATCGAATAAGAAGAAGGGGAGGGGGAGTTTTTTTATATGTTACAGAATATATTGAGGCTTCCGACATAAAATTTTATTTCCTTATTCAACACGTGCAAGAACCAACCAGTGGAGATAATGTATCAGATATATTTTCTTCATTGGGTAAGAGTGATCATAATCAAATACATTTTGACCACAAAATCAAATCAGAAAGTAAAAATATACAGGAGAAACTTCCACAAAGGTAACTTGTCCACATTTCAGAACAATAAAAATCTGGTGACAGTTGTTTACAATTCAGTCAACGAATTAAATCGGTTACCTTTCCTGCTTCATTTTCTCTCCGATAAACCGAACAGGTCTTTGAGACTAAATACTGGGGTCAAATAACAAATTAAGATTTTACGATGTAAATACGTGTTGTATTCTCTATTGAGAGGTATTAGTATATGTAAAGGATTATTAAATGTATCTAATGTAGCGCAGTTGCTCCCAGACAAACGTCTGTCGCACGAATATGCCTATGAAATTGATATTACACAGCCATTACGTCAGCTTCACAAAAGCTTGTCACCATCATCACCATCATCTTAATCATCACCATCATCGCCATCATCACCATTATCACCATCATCATTATCATCACCATCAGCACCATCACCACCATAATCATAATCATCACCATCATCACGATAATCACCATCATCACCTTCAGCACCATCATCACCACAATCGCAGTAAACATGTCTAAAAGTAGCAACGACAATCACGGTGACACGTAAGACTGTATCGTGACTAGATACCATCAGGCGCCCGCCAATAAATCCTGTAAACATGTTTACTCCGACCGTATTTATGAGGTCAGTTAGTATATCATTTGGTTCAATAATTTATTCAAACTTGCAGGATTATGCTAAAGTAATTCAAGTGCATGTGTCGCTAT